>OX155902.1:24857487-25190290 GCA_944588485.1 Phosphuga atrata | reverse complement strand
AAATAGTGGCTCTTAGAGAAAAAACATAGATACCATTTTTATAGAGAATTTTAAGATCTACAACTTTGCTCTGAGGTACTTTTTCGATAAAACTTACCGTTTTCGAGAAAAATCCAAAAATCCTAAAATTTTGACCTTGGGCCCCGAATAAGTCCCTAAGCTCACATGGGACTGATGGGGACTTTTGACACTTTATTCCTTGTGGTAAACTGGTAAACCTAAGGTCTCTACGAAGATTTGGCTCTGTCGGAATTTTCTTTATTTCAATTGTCTAAAATGACCGGACTAATACGTGGCATGTGTGTGCATACTATGTAGAACATGATTCTTACAAGCGCAATATCTAGGAAATAGTGGGTCTTAGAGAAAAAACATACATACCATTTTTATAGAGAATTTTAAGATCTACAACTTTGCTCTGAGGTACTTTTTCGATAAAACTTACCGTTTTCGAGAAAAATCAAAAAACCTAAAATTTTGACCTTGGGCCCCGAATAAGTCCCTAAGCTCACATGGACTGATGGGGACTTTTGACACTTTATTCCTTGTGGTAAACTGGTAAACCTAAGGTCTCTACGAAGATTTGGCTCTGTCGGAATTTTCTTTATTTCAATTGTCTAAAATGACCGGACTAATACGTGGCGTATGTGTGCATACTATGTAGAACATGATTCTTACAAGCGTAATATCTGGGAAATAGTGGGTCTTAGAGAAAAAATCATAGAGACCATTTTTATAGAGAATTTTAAGATCTACAACTTTGCTCTGAGGTACTTTTTCGATAAAACTTACCGTTTTCGAGAAAAATCCAAAAAACCTAAAATTTTGACCTTGGGCCCCGAATAAGTCCCTAAGCTCACATGGGACTGATGGGGACTTTTGACACTTTATTCCTTGTGGTAAACCTAAGGTCTTTACGATGATTTGGCTCTGTCGGAATTTTCTTTATTTCAATTGTCTAAAATGACCGGACTAATACGTGGCGTATGTGTGCATACTATGTAGAACATGATTCTTACAAGCGTAATATCTGGGAAATAGTGGGTCTTAGAGAAAAAATCATAGAGATCATTTTTATAGAGAATTTTAAGATCTACAACTTTGCTCTGAGGTACTTTTTCGATAAAACTTACCGTTTTCGAGAAAAATCCAAAAATCCTAAAATTTTGACCTTGGGCCCCGAATAAGTCCCTAAGCTCACATGGGACTGATGGGGACTTTTGACACTTTATTCCTTGTGGTAAACTGGTAAACCTAAGGTCTCTACGAAGATTTGGCTCTGTCGGAATTTTCTTTATTTCAATTGTCTAAAATGACCGGACTAATACGTGGCATATGTGTGCATACTATGTAGAACATGATTCTTACAAGCGCAATATCTAGGAAATAGTGGCTCTTAGAGAAAAAACATAGATACCATTTTTATAGAGAATTTTAAGATCTACAACTTTGCTCTGAGGTACTTTTTCGATAAAACTTACCGTTTTCGAGAAAAATCCAAAAATCCTAAAATTTTGACCTTGGGCCCCGAATAAGTCCCTAAGCTCACATGGGACTGATGGGGACTTTTGACACTTTATTCCTTGTGGTAAACTGGTAAACCTAAGGTCTCTACGAAGATTTGGCTCTGTCGGAATTTTCTTTATTTCAATTGTCTAAAATGACCGGACTAATACGTGGCATGTGTGTGCATACTATGTAGAACATGATTCTTACAAGCGCAATATCTAGGAAATAGTGGGTCTTAGAGAAAAAACATACATACCATTTTTATAGAGAATTTTAAGATCTACAACTTTGCTCTGAGGTACTTTTTCGATAAAACTTACCGTTTTCGAGAAAAATCCAAAAAACCTAAAATTTTGACCTTGGGCCCCGAATAAGTCCCTAAGCTCACATGGGACTGATGGGGACTTTTGACACTTTATTCCTTGTGGTAAACTGGTAAACCTAAGGTCTCTACGAAGATTTGGCTCTGTCGGAATTTTCTTTATTTCAATTGTCTAAAATGACCGGACTAATACGTGGCGTATGTGTGCATACTATGTAGAACATGATTCTTACAAGCGTAATATCTGGGAAATAGTGGGTCTTAGAGAAAAAATCATAGAGATCATTTTTATAGAGAATTTTAAGATCTACAACTTTGCTTTGAGGTACTTTTTCGATAAAACTTACCGTTTTCGAGAAAAATCCAAAAAACCTAAAATTTTGACCTTGGGCCCCGAATAAGTCCCTAAGCTCACATGGGACTGATGGGGACTTTTGACACTTTATTCCTTGTGGTAAACCTAAGGTCTCTACGAAGATTTGGCTCTGTCGGAATTTTCTTTATTTCAATTGTCTAAAATGACCGGACTAATACGTGGCGTATGTGTGCATACTATGTAGAACATGATTCTTACAAGCGTAATATCTGGGAAATAGTGGGTCTTAGAGAAAAAATCATAGAGATCATTTTTTATAGAGAATTTTAAGATCTACAACTTTGCTCTGAGGTACTTTTTCGATAAAACTTACCGTTTTTGAGAAAAATCCAAAAAACCTAAAATTTTGACCTTGGGCCCCGAATAAGTCCCTAAGCTCACATGGGACTGATGGGGACTTTTGACACTTTATTCCTTGTGGTAAACTGGTAAACCTAAGGTCTCTACGAAGATTTGGCTCTGTCGGAATTTTCTTTATTTCAATTGTCTAAAATAACCGGACTAATACGTGGCGTATGTGTGCATACTATGTAGAACATGATTCTTACAAGCGTAATATCTGGGAAATAGTGGGTCTTAGAGAAAAAATCATAGGGATCATTTTTATAGAGAATTTTAAGATCTACAACTTTGCTCTGAGGTACTTTTTCGATAAAACTTACCGTTTTCGAGAAAAATCCAAAAAACCTAAAATTTTGACCTTGGGCCCCGAATAAGTCCCTAAGCTCACATGGGACTGATGAGGACTTTTGACACTTTATTCCTTGTGGTAAACCTAAGGTCTCTACGAAGATTTGGCTCTGTCGGAATTTTCTTTATTTCAATTGTCTAAAATGACCGGACTAATACGTGGCGTATGTGTGCATACTATGTAGAACATGATTCTTACAAGCGTAATATCTGGGAAATAGTGGGTCTTAGAGAAAAAATCATAGAGATCATTTTTATAGAGAATTTTAAGATCTACAACTTTGCTCTGAGGTACTTTTTCGATAAAACTTACCGTTTTTGAGAAAAATCCAAAAACCTAAAATTTTGACCTTGGGCCCCGAATAAGTCCCTAAGCTCACATGGGACTGATGGGGACTTTTGACACTTTATTCCTTGTGGTAAACCTAAGGTCTCTACGAAGATTTGGCTCTGTCGGAATTTTCTTTATTTCAATTGTCTAAAATGACCGGACTAATACGTGGCATATGTGTGCATACTATGTAGAACATGATTCTTACAAGCGCAATATCTAGGAAATAGTGGCTCTTAGAGAAAAAACATAGATACCATTTTTATAGAGAATTTTAAGATCTACAACTTTGCTCTGAGGTACTTTTTCGATAAAACTTACCGTTTTCGAGAAAAATCCAAAAAACCTAAAATTTTGACCTTGGGCCCCGAATAAGTCCCTAAGCTCACATGGGACTGATGGGGACTTTTGACACTTTATTCCTTGTGGTAAACTGGTAAACCTAAGGTCTCTACGAAGATTTGGCTCTGTCGGAATTTTCTTTATTTCAATTGTCTAAAATGACCGGACTAATACGTGGCATGTGTGTGCATACTATGTAGAACATGATTCTTACAAGCGCAATATCTAGGAAATAGTGGGTCTTAGAGAAAAAACATACATACCATTTTTATAGAGAATTTTAAGATCTACAACTTTGCTCTGAGGTACTTTTTCGATAAAACTTACCGTTTTCGAGAAAAATCCAAAAAACCTAAAATTTTGACCTTGGGCCCCGAATAAGTCCCTAAGCTCACATGGGACTGATGGGGACTTTTGACACTTTATTCCTTGTGGTAAACTGGTAAACCTAAGGTCTCTACGAAGATTTGGCTCTGTCGGAATTTTCTTTATTTCAATTGTCTAAAATGACCGGACTAATACGTGGCGTATGTGTGCATACTATGTAGAACATGATTCTTACAAGCGTAATATCTGGGAAATAGTGGGTCTTAGAGAAAAAATCATAGAGATCATTTTTATAGAGAATTTTAAGATCTACAACTTTGCTTTGAGGTACTTTTTCGATAAAACTTACCGTTTTCGAGAAAAATCCAAAAAACCTAAAATTTTGACCTTGGGCCCCGAATAAGTCCCTAAGCTCACATGGGACTGATGGGGACTTTTGACACTTTATTCCTTGTGGTAAACCTAAGGTCTCTACGAAGATTTGGCTCTGTCGGAATTTTCTTTATTTCAATTGTCTAAAATGACCGGACTAATACGTGGCGTATGTGTGCATACTATGTAGAACATGATTCTTACAAGCGTAATATCTGGGAAATAGTGGGTCTTAGAGAAAAAATCATAGAGATCATTTTTATAGAGAATTTTAAGATCTACAACTTTGCTCTGAGGTACTTTTTCGATAAAACTTACCGTTTTTGAGAAAAATCCAAAAAACCTAAAATTTTGACCTTGGGCCCCGAATAAGTCCCTAAGCTCACATGGGACTGATGGGGACTTTTGACACTTTATTCCTTGTGGTAAACTGGTAAACCTAAGGTCTCTACGAAGATTTGGCTCTGTCGGAATTTTCTTTATTTCAATTGTCTAAAATGACCGGACTAATACGTGGCATATGTGTGCATACTATGTAGAACATGATTCTTACAAGCGCAATATCTAGGAAATAGTGGGTCTTAGAGAAAAAACATAGATACCATTTTTATAGAAAATTTTAAGATCTACAACTTTGCTCTGAGGTACTTTTTCGATAAAACTTACCGTTTTTGAGAAAAATCCAAAAAACCTAAAATTTTGACCTTGGGCCCCGAATAAGTCCCTAAGCTCACATGGGACTGATGGGGACTTTTGACACTTTATTCCTTGTGGTAAACCTAAGGTCTCTACGAAGATTTGGCTCTGTCGGAATTTTCTTTATTTCAATTGTCTAAAATGACCGGACTAATACGTGGCATGTGTGTGCATACTATGTAGAACATGATTCTTACAAGCGCAATATCTAGGAAATAGTGGGTCTTAGAGAAAAAACATACATACCATTTTTATAGAGAATTTTAAGATCTACAACTTTGCTCTGAGGCGTATGTGTGCATACTATGTAGAACATGATTCTTACAAGCGTAATATCTGGGAAATAGTGGGTCTTAGAGAAAAAATCATAGAGATCATTTTTATAGAGAATTTTAAGATCTACAACTTTGCTTTGAGGTACTTTTTCGATAAAACTTACCGTTTTCGAGAAAAATCCAAAAAACCTAAAATTTTGACCTTGGGCCCCGAATAAGTCCCTAAGCTCACATGGGACTGATGGGGACTTTTGACACTTTATTCCTTGTGGTAAACCTAAGGTCTCTACGAAGATTTGGCTCTGTCGGAATTTTCTTTATTTCAATTGTCTAAAATGACCGGACTAATACGTGGCGTATGTGTGCATACTATGTAGAACATGATTCTTACAAGCGTAATATCTGGGAAATAGTGGGTCTTAGAGAAAAATTCATAGAGATCATTTTTATAGAGAATTTTAAGATCTACAACTTTGCTCTGAGGTACTTTTTCGATAAAACTTACCGTTTTCGAGAAAAATCCAAAAAACCTAAAATTTTGACCTTGGGCCCCGAATAAGTCCCTAAGCTCACATGGGACTGATGGGGACTTTTGACACTTTATTCCTTGTGGTAAACTGGTAAACCTAAGGTCTCTACGAAGATTTGGCTCTGTCGGAATTTTCTTTATTTCAATTGTCTAAAATGACCGGACTAATACGTGGCATATGTGTGCATACTATGTAGAACATGATTCTTACAAGCGCAATATCTAGGAAATAGTGGCTCTTAGAGAAAAAACATAGATACCATTTTTATAGAGAATTTTAAGATCTACAACTTTGCTCTGAGGTACTTTTTCGATAAAACTTACCGTTTTCGAGAAAAATCCAAAAATCCTAAAATTTTGACCTTGGGCCCCGAATAAGTCCCTAAGCTCACATGGGACTGATGGGGACTTTTGACACTTTATTCCTTGTGGTAAACTGGTAAACCTAAGGTCTCTACGAAGATTTGGCTCTGTCGGAATTTTCTTTATTTCAATTGTCTAAAATGACCGGACTAATACGTGGCATGTGTGTGCATACTATGTAGAACATGATTCTTACAAGCGCAATATCTAGGAAATAGTGGGTCTTAGAGAAAAAACATACATACCATTTTTATAGAGAATTTTAAGATCTACAACTTTGCTCTGAGGTACTTTTTCGATAAAACTTACCGTTTTCGAGAAAAATCCAAAAAACCTAAAATTTTGACCTTGGGCCCCGAATAAGTCCCTAAGCTCACATGGACTGATGGGGACTTTTGACACTTTATTCCTTGTGGTAAACTGGTAAACCTAAGGTCTCTACGAAGATTTGGCTCTGTCGGAATTTTCTTTATTTCAATTGTCTAAAATGACCGGACTAATACGTGGCGTATGTGTGCATACTATGTAGAACATGATTCTTACAAGCGTAATATCTGGGAAATAGTGGGTCTTAGAGAAAAAATCATAGAGATCATTTTTATAGAGAATTTTAAGATCTACAACTTTGCTCTGAGGTACTTTTTCGATAAAACTTACCGTTTTCGAGAAAAATCCAAAAAACCTAAAATTTTGACCTTGGGCCCCGAATAAGTCCCTAAGCTCACATGGGACTGATGGGGACTTTTGACACTTTATTCCTTGTGGTAAACCTAAGGTCTTTACGATGATTTGGCTCTGTCGGAATTTTTCTTTATTTCAATTGTCTAAAATGACCGGACTAATACGTGGCGTATGTGTGCATACTATGTAGAACATGATTCTTACAAGCGTAATATCTGGGAAATAGTGGGTCTTAGAGAAAAAATCATAGAGATCATTTTTATAGAGAATTTTAAGATCTACAACTTTGCTCTGAGGTACTTTTTCGATAAAACTTACCGTTTTCGAGAAAAATCCAAAAATCCTAAAATTTTGACCTTGGGCCCCGAATAAGTCCCTAAGCTCACATGGGACTGATGGGGACTTTTGACACTTTATTCCTTGTGGTAAACTGGTAAACCTAAGGTCTCTACGAAGATTTGGCTCTGTCGGAATTTTCTTTATTTCAATTGTCTAAAATGACCGGACTAATACGTGGCATATGTGTGCATACTATGTAGAACATGATTCTTACAAGCGCAATATCTAGGAAATAGTGGCTCTTAGAGAAAAAACATAGATACCATTTTTATAGAGAATTTTAAGATCTACAACTTTGCTCTGAGGTACTTTTTCGATAAAACTTACCGTTTTCGAGAAAAATCCAAAAATCCTAAAATTTTGACCTTGGGCCCCGAATAAGTCCCTAAGCTCACATGGGACTGATGGGGACTTTTGACACTTTATTCCTTGTGGTAAACTGGTAAACCTAAGGTCTCTACGAAGATTTGGCTCTGTCGGAATTTTCTTTATTTCAATTGTCTAAAATGACCGGACTAATACGTGGCATGTGTGTGCATACTATGTAGAACATGATTCTTACAAGCGCAATATCTAGGAAATAGTGGGTCTTAGAGAAAAAACATACATACCATTTTTATAGAGAATTTTAAGATCTACAACTTTGCTCTGAGGTACTTTTTCGATAAAACTTACCGTTTTCGAGAAAAATCCAAAAAACCTAAAATTTTGACCTTGGGCCCCGAATAAGTCCCTAAGCTCACATGGGACTGATGGGGACTTTTGACACTTTATTCCTTGTGGTAAACTGGTAAACCTAAGGTCTCTACGAAGATTTGGCTCTGTCGGAATTTTCTTTATTTCAATTGTCTAAAATGACCGGACTAATACGTGGCGTATGTGTGCATACTATGTAGAACATGATTCTTACAAGCGTAATATCTGGGAAATAGTGGGTCTTAGAGAAAAAATCATAGAGATCATTTTTATAGAGAATTTTAAGATCTACAACTTTGCTCTGAGGTACTTTTTCGATAAAACTTACCGTTTTCGAGAAAAATCCAAAAAACCTAAAATTTTGACCTTGGGCCCCGAATAAGTCCCTAAGCTCACATGGGACTGATGGGGACTTTTGACACTTTATTCCTTGTGGTAAACCTAAGGTCTCTACGAAGATTTGGCTCTGTCGGAATTTTCTTTATTTCAATTGTCTAAAATGACCGGACTAATACGTGGCGTATGTGTGCATACTATGTAGAACATGATTCTTACAAGCGTAATATCTGGGAAATAGTGGGTCTTAGAGAAAAAATCATAGAGATCATTTTTTATAGAGAATTTTAAGATCTACAACTTTGCTCTGAGGTACTTTTTCGATAAAACTTACCGTTTTCGAGAAAAATCCAAAAAACCTAAAATTTTGACCTTGGGCCCCGAATAAGTCCCTAAGCTCACATGGACTGATGGGGACTTTTGACACTTTATTCCTTGTGGTAAACTGGTAAACCTAAGGTCTCTACGAAGATTTGGCTCTGTCGGAATTTTCTTTATTTCAATTGTCTAAAATAACCGGACTAATACGTGGCGTATGTGTGCATACTATGTAGAACATGATTCTTACAAGCGTAATATCTGGGAAATAGTGGGTCTTAGAGAAAAAATCATAGGGATCATTTTTATAGAGAATTTTAAGATCTACAACTTTGCTCTGAGGTACTTTTTCGATAAAACTTACCGTTTTCGAGAAAAATCCAAAAAACCTAAAATTTTGACCTTGGGCCCCGAATAAGTCCCTAAGCTCACATGGGACTGATGAGGACTTTTGACACTTTATTCCTTGTGGTAAACCTAAGGTCTCTACGAAGATTTGGCTCTGTCGGAATTTTCTTTATTTCAATTGTCTAAAATGACCGGACTAATACGTGGCGTATGTGTGCATACTATGTAGAACATGATTCTTACAAGCGTAATATCTGGGAAATAGTGGGGTCTTAGAGAAAAAATCATAGAGATCATTTTTATAGAGAATTTTAAGATCTACAACTTTGCTCTGAGGTACTTTTTCGATAAAACTTACCGTTTTTGAGAAAAATCCAAAAAACCTAAAATTTTGACCTTGGGCCCCGAATAAGTCCCTAAGCTCACATGGGACTGATGGGGACTTTTGACACTTTATTCCTTGTGGTAAACCTAAGGTCTCTACGAAGATTTGGCTCTGTCGGAATTTTCTTTATTTCAATTGTCTAAAATGACCGGACTAATACGTGGCATATGTGTGCATACTATGTAGAACATGATTCTTACAAGCGCAATATCTAGGAAATAGTGGCTCTTAGAGAAAAAACATAGATACCATTTTTATAGAGAATTTTAAGATCTACAACTTTGCTCTGAGGTACTTTTTCGATAAAACTTACCGTTTTCGAGAAAAATCCAAAAAACCTAAAATTTTGACCTTGGGCCCCGAATAAGTCCCTAAGCTCACATGGGACTGATGGGGACTTTTGACACTTTATTCCTTGTGGTAAACTGGTAAACCTAAGGTCTCTACGAAGATTTGGCTCTGTCGGAATTTTCTTTATTTCAATTGTCTAAAATGACCGGACTAATACGTGGCATATGTGTGCATACTATGTAGAACATGATTCTTACAAGCGCAATATCTAGGAAATAGTGGCTCTTAGAGAAAAAACATAGATACCATTTTTATAGAGAATTTTAAGATCTACAACTTTGCTCTGAGGTACTTTTTCGATAAAACTTACCGTTTTCGAGAAAAATCCAAAAAACCTAAAATTTTGACCTTGGGCCCCGAATAAGTCCCTAAGCTCACATGGGACTGATGGGGACTTTTGACACTTTATTCCTTGTGGTAAACTGGTAAACCTAAGGTCTCTACGAAGATTTGGCTCTGTCGGAATTTTCTTTATTTCAATTGTCTAAAATGACCGGACTAATACGTGGCGTATGTGTGCATACTATGTAGAACATGATTCTTACAAGCGTAATATCTGGGAAATAGTGGGTCTTAGAGAAAAAATCATAGAGATCATTTTTATAGAGAATTTTAAGATCTACAACTTTGCTTTGAGGTACTTTTTCGATAAAACTTACCGTTTTCGAGAAAAATCCAAAAAACCTAAAATTTTGACCTTGGGCCCCGAATAAGTCCCTAAGCTCACATGGGACTGATGGGGACTTTTGACACTTTATTCCTTGTGGTAAACCTAAGGTCTCTACGAAGATTTGGCTCTGTCGGAATTTTCTTTATTTCAATTGTCTAAAATGACCGGACTAATACGTGGCGTATGTGTGCATACTATGTAGAACATGATTCTTACAAGCGTAATATCTGGGAAATAGTGGGTCTTAGAGAAAAAATCATAGAGATCATTTTTATAGAGAATTTTAAGATCTACAACTTTGCTCTGAGGTACTTTTTCGATAAAACTTACCGTTTTTGAGAAAAATCCAAAAAACCTAAAATTTTGACCTTGGGCCCCGAATAAGTCCCTAAGCTCACATGGGACTGATGGGGACTTTTGACACTTTATTCCTTGTGGTAAACTGGTAAACCTAAGGTCTCTACGAAGATTTGGCTCTGTCGGAATTTTCTTTATTTCAATTGTCTAAAATGACCGGACTAATACGTGGCATATGTGTGCATACTATGTAGAACATGATTCTTACAAGCGCAATATCTAGGAAATAGTGGGTCTTAGAGAAAAAACATACATACCATTTTTATAGAGAATTTTAAGATCTACAACTTTGCTCTGAAGTACTTTTTCGATAAAACTTACCGTTTTTGAGAAAAATCCAAAAAACCTAAAATTTTGACCTTGGGCCCCGAATAAGTCCCTAAGCTCACATGGGACTGATGGGGACTTTTGACACTTTATTCCTTGTGGTAAACCTAAGGTCTCTACGAAGATTTGGCTCTGTCGGAATTTTCTTTATTTCAATTGTCTAAAATGACCGGACTAATACGTGGCATGTGTGTGCATACTATGTAGAACATGATTCTTACAAGCGCAATATCTAGGAAATAGTGGGTCTTAGAGAAAAAACATACATACCATTTTTATAGAGAATTTTAAGATCTACAACTTTGCTCTGAGGCGTATGTGTGCATACTATGTAGAACATGATTCTTACAAGCGTAATATCTGGGAAATAGTGGGTCTTAGAGAAAAAATCATAGAGATCATTTTTATAGAGAATTTTAAGATCTACAACTTTGCTTTGAGGTACTTTTTCGATAAAACTTACCGTTTTCGAGAAAAATCCAAAAAACCTAAAATTTTGACCTTGGGCCCCGAATAAGTCCCTAAGCTCACATGGGACTGATGGGGACTTTTGACACTTTATTCCTTGTGGTAAACCTAAGGTCTCTACGAAGATTTGGCTCTGTCGGAATTTTCTTTATTTCAATTGTCTAAAATGACCGGACTAATACGTGGCGTATGTGTGCATACTATGTAGAACATGATTCTTACAAGCGTAATATCTGGGAAATAGTGGGTCTTAGAGAAAAAATCATAGAGATCATTTTTATAGAGAATTTTAAGATCTACAACTTTGCTCTGAGGTACTTTTTCGATAAAACTTACCGTTTTCGAGAAAAATCCAAAAAACCTAAAATTTTGACCTTGGGCCCCGAATAAGTCCCTAAGCTCACATGGGACTGATGGGGACTTTTGACACTTTATTCCTTGTGGTAAACTGGTAAACCTAAGGTCTCTACGAAGATTTGGCTCTGTCGGAATTTTCTTTATTTCAATTGTCTAAAATGACCGGACTAATACGTGGCATATGTGTGCATACTATGTAGAACATGATTCTTACAAGCGCAATATCTAGGAAATAGTGGCTCTTAGAGAAAAAACATAGATACCATTTTTATAGAGAATTTTAAGATCTACAACTTTGCTCTGAGGTACTTTTTCGATAAAACTTACCGTTTTCGAGAAAAATCCAAAAATCCTAAAATTTTGACCTTGGGCCCCGAATAAGTCCCTAAGCTCACATGGGACTGATGGGGACTTTTGACACTTTATTCCTTGTGGTAAACTGGTAAACCTAAGGTCTCTACGAAGATTTGGCTCTGTCGGAATTTTCTTTATTTCAATTGTCTAAAATGACCGGACTAATACGTGGCATGTGTGTGCATACTATGTAGAACATGATTCTTACAAGCGCAATATCTAGGAAATAGTGGGTCTTAGAGAAAAAACATACATACCATTTTTATAGAGAATTTTAAGATCTACAACTTTGCTCTGAGGTACTTTTTCGATAAAACTTACCGTTTTCGAGAAAAATCCAAAAAACCTAAAATTTTGACCTTGGGCCCCGAATAAGTCCCTAAGCTCACATGGGACTGATGGGGACTTTTGACACTTTATTCCTTGTGGTAAACTGGTAAACCTAAGGTCTCTACGAAGATTTGGCTCTGTCGGAATTTTCTTTATTTCAATTGTCTAAAATGACCGGACTAATACGTGGCGTATGTGTGCATACTATGTAGAACATGATTCTTACAAGCGTAATATCTGGGAAATAGTGGGTCTTAGAGAAAAAATCATAGAGATCATTTTTATAGAGAATTTTAAGATCTACAACTTTGCTCTGAGGTACTTTTTCGATAAAACTTACCGTTTTCGAGAAAAATCCAAAAAACCTAAAATTTTGACCTTGGGCCCCGAATAAGTCCCTAAGCTCACATGGGACTGATGGGGACTTTTGACACTTTATTCCTTGTGGTAAACCTAAGGTCTTTACGATGATTTGGCTCTGTCGGAATTTTCTTTATTTCAATTGTCTAAAATGACCGGACTAATACGTGGCGTATGTGTGCATACTATGTAGAACATGATTCTTACAAGCGTAATATCTGGGAAATAGTGGGTCTTAGAGAAAAAATCATAGAGATCATTTTTATAGAGAATTTTAAGATCTACAACTTTGCTCTGAGGTACTTTTTCGATAAAACTTACCGTTTTCGAGAAAAATCCAAAAATCCTAAAATTTTGACCTTGGGCCCCGAATAAGTCCCTAAGCTCACATGGGACTGATGGGGACTTTTGACACTTTATTCCTTGTGGTAAACTGGTAAACCTAAGGTCTCTACGAAGATTTGGCTCTGTCGGAATTTTCTTTATTTCAATTGTCTAAAATGACCGGACTAATACGTGGCATATGTGTGCATACTATGTAGAACATGATTCTTACAAGCGCAATATCTAGGAAATAGTGGCTCTTAGAGAAAAAACATAGATACCATTTTTATAGAGAATTTTAAGATCTACAACTTTGCTCTGAGGTACTTTTTCGATAAAACTTACCGTTTTCGAGAAAAATCCAAAAATCCTAAAATTTTGACCTTGGGCCCCGAATAAGTCCCTAAGCTCACATGGGACTGATGGGGACTTTTGACACTTTATTCCTTGTGGTAAACTGGTAAACCTAAGGTCTCTACGAAGATTTGGCTCTGTCGGAATTTTCTTTATTTCAATTGTCTAAAATGACCGGACTAATACGTGGCATGTGTGTGCATACTATGTAGAACATGATTCTTACAAGCGCAATATCTAGGAAATAGTGGGTCTTAGAGAAAAAACATACATACCATTTTTATAGAGAATTTTAAGATCTACAACTTTGCTCTGAGGTACTTTTTCGATAAAACTTACCGTTTTCGAGAAAAATCCAAAAAACCTAAAATTTTGACCTTGGGCCCCGAATAAGTCCCTAAGCTCACATGGGACTGATGGGGACTTTTGACACTTTATTCCTTGTGGTAAACTGGTAAACCTAAGGTCTCTACGAAGATTTGGCTCTGTCGGAATTTTCTTTATTTCAATTGTCTAAAATGACCGGACTAATACGTGGCGTATGTGTGCATACTATGTAGAACATGATTCTTACAAGCGTAATATCTGGGAAATAGTGGGTCTTAGAGAAAAAATCATAGAGATCATTTTTATAGAGAATTTTAAGATCTACAACTTTGCTTTGAGGTACTTTTTCGATAAAACTTACCGTTTTCGAGAAAAATCCAAAAAACCTAAAATTTTGACCTTGGGCCCCGAATAAGTCCCTAAGCTCACATGGGACTGATGGGGACTTTTGACACTTTATTCCTTGTGGTAAACCTAAGGTCTTTACGAAGATTTGGCTCTGTCGGAATTTTCTTTATTTCAATTGTCTAAAATGACCGGACTAATACGTGGCGTATGTGTGCATACTATGTAGAACATGATTCTTACAAGCGTAATATCTGGGAAATAGTGGGTCTTAGAGAAAAAATCATAGAGATCATTTTTATAGAGAATTTTAAGATCTACAACTTTGCTCTGAGGTACTTTTTCGATAAAACTTACCGTTTTTGAGAAAAATCCAAAAAACCTAAAATTTTGACCTTGGGCCCCGAATAAGTCCCTAAGCTCACATGGGACTGATGGGGACTTTTGACACTTTATTCCTTGTGGTAAACTGGTAAACCTAAGGTCTCTACGAAGATTTGGCTCTGTCGGAATTTTCTTTATTTCAATTGTCTTAAATAACCGGACTAATACGTGGCGTATGTGTGCATACTATGTAGAACATGATTCTTACAAGCGTAATATCTGGGAAATAGTGGGTCTTAGAGAAAAAATCATAGGGATCATTTTTATAGAGAATTTTAAGATCTACAACTTTGCTCTGAGGTACTTTTTCGATAAAACTTACCGTTTTCGAGAAAAATCCAAAAAACCTAAAATTTTGACCTTGGGCCCCGAATAAGTCCCTAAGCTCACATGGGACTGATGAGGACTTTTGACACTTTATTCCTTGTGGTAAACCTAAGGTCTCTACGAAGATTTGGCTCTGTCGGAATTTTCTTTATTTCAATTGTCTAAAATGACCGGACTAATACGTGGCGTATGTGTGCATACTATGTAGAACATGATTCTTACAAGCGTAATATCTGGGAAATAGTGGGTCTTAGAGAAAAAATCATAGAGATCATTTTTATAGAGAATTTTAAGATCTACAACTTTGCTCTGAGGTACTTTTTCGATAAAACTTACCGTTTTCGAGAAAAATCCAAAAAACCTAAAATTTTGACCTTGGGCCCCGAATAAGTCCCTAAGCTCACATGGGACTGATGGGGACTTTTGACACTTTATTCCTTGTGGTAAACCTAAGGTCTTTACGATGATTTGGCTCTGTCGGAATTTTCTTTATTTCAATTGTCTAAAATGACCGGACTAATACGTGGCATATGTGTGCATACTATGTAGAACATGATTCTTACAAGCGCAATATCTAGGAAATAGTGGCTCTTAGAGAAAAAACATAGATACCATTTTTATAGAGAATTTTAAGATCTACAACTTTGCTCTGAGGTACTTTTTCGATAAAACTTACCGTTTTCGAGAAAAATCCAAAAATCCTAAAATTTTGACCTTGGGCCCCGAATAAGTCCCTAAGCTCACATGGGACTGATGGGGACTTTTGACACTTTATTCCTTGTGGTAAACTGGTAAACCTAAGGTCTCTACGAAGATTTGGCTCTGTCGGAATTTTCTTTATTTCAATTGTCTAAAATGACCGGACTAATACGTGGCATGTGTGTGCATACTATGTAGAACATGATTCTTACAAGCGCAATATCTAGGAAATAGTGGGTCTTAGAGAAAAAACATACATACCATTTTTATAGAGAATTTTAAGATCTACAACTTTGCTCTGAGGTACTTTTTCGATAAAACTTACCGTTTTCGAGAAAAATCCAAAAAACCTAAAATTTTGACCTTGGGCCCCGAATAAGTCCCTAAGCTCACATGGGACTGATGGGGACTTTTGACACTTTATTCCTTGTGGTAAACTGGTAAACCTAAGGTCTCTACGAAGATTTGGCTCTGTCGGAATTTTCTTTATTTCAATTGTCTAAAATGACCGGACTAATACGTGGCGTATGTGTGCATACTATGTAGAACATGATTCTTACAAGCGTAATATCTGGGAAATAGTGGGTCTTAGAGAAAAAATCATAGAGATCATTTTTATAGAGAATTTTAAGATCTACAACTTTGCTCTGAGGTACTTTTTCGATAAAACTTACCGTTTTCGAGAAAAATCCAAAAAACCTAAAATTTTGACCTTGGGCCCCGAATAAGTCCCTAAGCTCACATGGGACTGATGGGGACTTTTGACACTTTATTCCTTGTGGTAAACCTAAGGTCTTTACGATGATTTGGCTCTGTCGGAATTTTCTTTATTTCAATTGTCTAAAATGACCGGACTAATACGTGGCGTATGTGTGCATACTATGTAGAACATGATTCTTACAAGCGTAATATCTGGGAAATAGTGGGTCTTAGAGAAAAAATCATAGAGATCATTTTTATAGAGAATTTTAAGATCTACAACTTTGCTCTGAGGTACTTTTTCGATAAAACTTACCGTTTTCGAGAAAAATCCAAAAATCCTAAAATTTTGACCTTGGGCCCCGAATAAGTCCCTAAGCTCACATGGGACTGATGGGGACTTTTGACACTTTATTCCTTGTGGTAAACTGGTAAACCTAAGGTCTCTACGAAGATTTGGCTCTGTCGGAATTTTCTTTATTTCAATTGTCTAAAATGACCGGACTAATACGTGGCATATGTGTGCATACTATGTAGAACATGATTCTTACAAGCGCAATATCTAGGAAATAGTGGGTCTTAGAGAAAAAACATAGATACCATTTTTATAGAGAATTTTAAGATCTACAACTTTGCTCTGAGGTACTTTTTCGATAAAACTTACCGTTTTCGAGAAAAATCCAAAAATCCTAAAATTTTGACCTTGGGCCCCGAATAAGTCCCTAAGCTCACATGGGACTGATGGGGACTTTTGACACTTTATTCCTTGTGGTAAACTGGTAAACCTAAGGTCTCTACGAAGATTTGGCTCTGTCGGAATTTTCTTTATTTCAATTGTCTAAAATGACCGGACTAATACGTGGCATGTGTGTGCATACTATGTAGAACATGATTCTTACAAGCGCAATATCTAGGAAATAGTGGGTCTTAGAGAAAAAACATACATACCATTTTTATAGAGAATTTTAAGATCTACAACTTTGCTCTGAGGTACTTTTTCGATAAAACTTACCGTTTTCGAGAAAAATCCAAAAAACCTAAAATTTTGACCTTGGGCCCCGAATAAGTCCCTAAGCTCACATGGGACTGATGGGGACTTTTGACACTTTATTCCTTGTGGTAAACTGGTAAACCTAAGGTCTCTACGAAGATTTGGCTCTGTCGGAATTTTCTTTATTTCAATTGTCTAAAATGACCGGACTAATACGTGGCGTATGTGTGCATACTATGTAGAACATGATTCTTACAAGCGTAATATCTGGGAAATAGTGGGTCTTAGAGAAAAAATCATAGAGATCATTTTTATAGAGAATTTTAAGATCTACAACTTTGCTTTGAGGTACTTTTTCGATAAAACTTACCGTTTTCGAGAAAAATCCAAAAAACCTAAAATTTTGACCTTGGGCCCCGAATAAGTCCCTAAGCTCACATGGGACTGATGGGGACTTTTGACACTTTATTCCTTGTGGTAAACCTAAGGTCTTTACGAAGATTTGGCTCTGTCGGAATTTTCTTTATTTCAATTGTCTAAAATGACCGGACTAATACGTGGCGTATGTGTGCATACTATGTAGAACATGATTCTTACAAGCGTAATATCTGGGAAATAGTGGGTCTTAGAGAAAAAATCATAGAGATCATTTTTATAGAGAATTTTAAGATCTACAACTTTGCTCTGAGGTACTTTTTCGATAAAACTTACCGTTTTTGAGAAAAATCCAAAAAACCTAAAATTTTGACCTTGGGCCCCGAATAAGTCCCTAAGCTCACATGGGACTGATGGGGACTTTTGACACTTTATTCCTTGTGGTAAACTGGTAAACCTAAGGTCTCTACGAAGATTTGGCTCTGTCGGAATTTTCTTTATTTCAATTGTCTAAAATAACCGGACTAATACGTGGCGTATGTGTGCATACTATGTAGAACATGATTCTTACAAGCGTAATATCTGGGAAATAGTGGGTCTTAGAGAAAAAATCATAGGGATCATTTTTATAGAGAATTTTAAGATCTACAACTTTGCTCTGAGGTACTTTTTCGATAAAACTTACCGTTTTCGAGAAAAATCCAAAAAACCTAAAATTTTGACCTTGGGCCCCGAATAAGTCCCTAAGCTCACATGGGACTGATGAGGACTTTTGACACTTTATTCCTTGTGGTAAACCTAAGGTCTCTACGAAGATTTGGCTCTGTCGGAATTTTCTTTATTTCAATTGTCTAAAATGACCGGACTAATACGTGGCGTATGTGTGCATACTATGTAGAACATGATTCTTACAAGCGTAATATCTGGGAAATAGTGGGTCTTAGAGAAAAAATCATAGAGATCATTTTTATAGAGAATTTTAAGGTCTACAACTTTGCTCTGAGGTACTTTTTCGATAAAACTTACCGTTTTTGAGAAAAATCCAAAAAACCTAAAATTTTGACCTTGGGCCCCGAATAAGTCCCTAAGCTCACATGGGACTGATGGGGACTTTTGACACTTTATTCCTTGTGGTAAACCTAAGGTCTCTACGAAGATTTGGCTCTGTCGGAATTTTCTTTATTTCAATTGTCTAAAATGACCGGACTAATACGTGGCATATGTGTGCATACTATGTAGAACATGATTCTTACAAGCGCAATATCTAGGAAATAGTGGCTCTTAGAGAAAAAACATAGATACCATTTTTATAGAGAATTTTAAGATCTACAACTTTGCTCTGAGGTACTTTTTCGATAAAACTTACCGTTTTCGAGAAAAATCCAAAAAACCTAAAATTTTGACCTTGGGCCCCGAATAAGTCCCTAAGCTCACATGGGACTGATGGGGACTTTTGACACTTTATTCCTTGTGGTAAACTGGTAAACCTAAGGTCTCTACGAAGATTTGGCTCTGTCGGAATTTTCTTTATTTCAATTGTCTAAAATGACCGGACTAATACGTGGCATATGTGTGCATACTATGTAGAACATGATTCTTACAAGCGCAATATCTAGGAAATAGTGGCTCTTAGAGAAAAAACATAGATACCATTTTTATAGAGAATTTTAAGATCTACAACTTTGCTCTGAGGTACTTTTTCGATAAAACTTACCGTTTTCGAGAAAAATCCAAAAAACCTAAAATTTTGACCTTGGGCCCCGAATAAGTCCCTAAGCTCACATGGGACTGATGGGGACTTTTGACACTTTATTCCTTGTGGTAAACTGGTAAACCTAAGGTCTCTACGAAGATTTGGCTCTGTCGGAATTTTCTTTATTTCAACTGTCTAAAATGACCGGACTAATACGTGGCGTATGTGTGCATACTATGTAGAACATGATTCTTACAAGCGTAATATCTGGGAAATAGTGGGTCTTAGAGAAAAAATCATAGAGATCATTTTTATAGAGAATTTTAAGATCTACAACTTTGCTTTGAGGTACTTTTTCGATAAAACTTACCGTTTTCGAGAAAAATCCAAAAAACCTAAAATTTTGACCTTGGGCCCCGAATAAGTCCCTAAGCTCACATGGGACTGATGGGGACTTTTGACACTTTATTCCTTGTGGTAAACCTAAGGTCTCTACGAAGATTTGGCTCTGTCGGAATTTTCTTTATTTCAATTGTCTAAAATGACCGGACTAATACGTGGCGTATGTGTGCATACTATGTAGAACATGATTCTTACAAGCGTAATATCTGGGAAATAGTGGGTCTTAGAGAAAAAATCATAGAGATCATTTTTATAGAGAATTTTAAGATCTACAACTTTGCTCTGAGGTACTTTTTCGATAAAACTTACCGTTTTTGAGAAAAATCCAAAAAACCTAAAATTTTGACCTTGGGCCCCGAATAAGTCCCTAAGCTCACATGGGACTGATGGGGACTTTTGACACTTTATTCCTTGTGGTAAACTGGTAAACCTAAGGTCTCTACGAAGATTTGGCTCTGTCGGAATTTTCTTTATTTCAATTGTCTAAAATGACCGGACTAATACGTGGCATATGTGTGCATACTATGTAGAACATGATTCTTACAAGCGCAATATCTAGGAAATAGTGGGTCTTAGAGAAAAAACATACATACCATTTTTATAGAGAATTTTAAGATCTACAACTTTGCTCTGAAGTACTTTTTCGATAAAACTTACCGTTTTTGAGAAAAATCCAAAAAACCTAAAATTTTGACCTTGGGCCCCGAATAAGTCCCTAAGCTCACATGGGACTGATGGGGACTTTTGACACTTTATTCCTTGTGGTAAACCTAAGGTCTCTACGAAGATTTGGCTCTGTCGGAATTTTCTTTATTTCAATTGTCTAAAATGACCGGACTAATACGTGGCATGTGTGTGCATACTATGTAGAACATGATTCTTACAAGCGCAATATCTAGGAAATAGTGGGTCTTAGAGAAAAAACATACATACCATTTTTATAGAGAATTTTAAGATCTACAACTTTGCTCTGAGGCGTATGTGTGCATACTATGTAGAACATGATTCTTACAAGCGTAATATCTGGGAAATAGTGGGTCTTAGAGAAAAAATCATAGAGATCATTTTTATAGAGAATTTTAAGATCTACAACTTTGCTTTGAGGTACTTTTTCGATAAAACTTACCGTTTTCGAGAAAAATCCAAAAAACCTAAAATTTTGACCTTGGGCCCCGAATAAGTCCCTAAGCTCACATGGGACTGATGGGGACTTTTGACACTTTATTCCTTGTGGTAAACCTAAGGTCTCTACGAAGATTTGGCTCTGTCGGAATTTTCTTTATTTCAATTGTCTAAAATGACCGGACTAATACGTGGCGTATGTGTGCATACTATGTAGAACATGATTCTTACAAGCGTAATATCTGGGAAATAGTGGGTCTTAGAGAAAAAATCATAGAGATCATTTTTATAGAGAATTTTAAGATCTACAACTTTGCTCTGAGGTACTTTTTCGATAAAACTTACCGTTTTCGAGAAAAATCCAAAAAACCTAAAATTTTGACCTTGGGCCCCGAATAAGTCCCTAAGCTCACATGGGACTGATGGGGACTTTTGACACTTTATTCCTTGTGGTAAACTGGTAAACCTAAGGTCTCTACGAAGATTTGGCTCTGTCGGAATTTTCTTTATTTCAATTGTCTAAAATGACCGGACTAATACGTGGCATATGTGTGCATACTATGTAGAACATGATTCTTACAAGCGCAATATCTAGGAAATAGTGGCTCTTAGAGAAAAAACATAGATACCATTTTTATAGAGAATTTTAAGATCTACAACTTTGCTCTGAGGTACTTTTTCGATAAAACTTACCGTTTTCGAGAAAAATCCAAAAATCCTAAAATTTTGACCTTGGGCCCCGAATAAGTCCCTAAGCTCACATGGGACTGATGGGGACTTTTGACACTTTATTCCTTGTGGTAAACTGGTAAACCTAAGGTCTCTATGAAGATTTGGCTCTGTCGGAATTTTCTTTATTTCAATTGTCTAAAATGACCGGACTAATACGTGGCATGTGTGTGCATACTATGTAGAACATGATTCTTACAAGCGCAATATCTAGGAAATAGTGGGTCTTAGAGAAAAAACATACATACCATTTTTATAGAGAATTTTAAGATCTACAACTTTGCTCTGAGGTACTTTTTCGATAAAACTTACCGTTTTCGAGAAAAATCCAAAAAACCTAAAATTTTGACCTTGGGCCCCGAATAAGTCCCTAAGCTCACATGGGACTGATGGGGACTTTTGACACTTTATTCCTTGTGGTAAACTGGTAAACCTAAGGTCTCTACGAAGATTTGGCTCTGTCGGAATTTTCTTTATTTCAATTGTCTAAAATGACCGGACTAATACGTGGCATATGTGTGCATACTATGTAGAACATGATTCTTACAAGCGCAATATCTAGGAAATAGTGGGTCTTAGAGAAAAAACATACATACCATTTTTATAGAGAATTTTAAGATCTACAACTTTGCTTTGAGGTACTTTTTCGATAAAACTTACCGTTTTCGAGAAAAATCCAAAAAACCTAAAATTTTGACCTTGGGCCCCGAATAAGTCCCTAAGCTCACATGGGACTGATGGGGACTTTTGACACTTTATTCCTTGTGGTAAACCTAAGGTCTCTACGAAGATTTGGCTCTGTCGGAATTTTCTTTATTTCAATTGTCTAAAATGACCGGACTAATACGTGGCGTATGTGTGCATACTATGTAGAACATGATTCTTACAAGCGTAATATCTGGGAAATAGTGGGTCTTAGAGAAAAAATCATAGAGATCATTTTTATAGAGAATTTTAAGATCTACAACTTTGCTCTGAGGTACTTTTTCGATAAAACTTACCGTTTTTGAGAAAAATCCAAAAAACCTAAAATTTTGACCTTGGGCCCCGAATAAGTCCCTAAGCTCACATGGGACTGATGGGGACTTTTGACACTTTATTCCTTGTGGTAAACTGGTAAACCTAAGGTCTCTACGAAGATTTGGCTCTGTCGGAATTTTCTTTATTTCAATTGTCTAAAATGACCGGACTAATACGTGGCATATGTGTGCATACTATGTAGAACATGATTCTTACAAGCGCAATATCTAGGAAATAGTGGGTCTTAGAGAAAAAACATACATACCATTTTTATAGAGAATTTTAAGATCTACAACTTTGCTCTGAGGTACTTTTTCGATAAAACTTACCGTTTTTGAGAAAAATCCAAAAAACCTAAAATTTTGACCTTGGGCCCCGAATAAGTCCCTAAGCTCACATGGGACTGATGGGGACTTTTGACACTTTATTCCTTGTGGTAAACCTAAGGTCTCTACGAAGATTTGGCTCTGTCGGAATTTTCTTTATTTCAATTGTCTAAAATGACCGGACTAATACGTGGCATGTGCGTGCATACTATGTAGAACATGATTCTTACAAGCGCAATATCTAGGAAATAGTGGGTCTTAGAGAAAAAACATACATACCATTTTTATAGAGAATTTTAAGATCTACAACTTTGCTCTGAGGCGTATGTGTGCATACTATGTAGAACATGATTCTTACAAGCGTAATATCTGGGAAATAGTGGGTCTTAGAGAAAAAATCATAGAGATCATTTTTATAGAGAATTTTAAGATCTACAACTTTGCTTTAAAGTACTTTTTCGATAAAACTTACCGTTTTCGAGAAAAATCCAAAAAACCTAAAATTTTGACCTTGGGCCCCGAATAAGTCCCTAAGCTCACATGGGACTGATGGGGACTTTTGACACTTTATTCCTTGTGGTAAACCTAAGGTCTCTACGAAGATTTGGCTCTGTCGGAATTTTCTTTATTTCAATTGTCTAAAATGACCGGACTAATACGTGGCGTATGTGTGCATACTATGTAGAACATGATTCTTACAAGCGTAATATCTGGGAAATAGTGGGTCTTAGAGAAAAAATCATAGAGATCATTTTTATAGAGAATTTTAAGATCTACAACTTTGCTCTGAGGTACTTTTTCGATAAAACTTACCGTTTTCGAGAAAAATCCAAAAAACCTAAAATTTTGACCTTGGGCCCCGAATAAGTCCCTAAGCTCACATGGGACTGATGGGGACTTTTGACACTTTATTCCTTGTGGTAAACTGGTAAACCTAAGGTCTCTACGAAGATTTGGCTCTGTCGGAATTTTCTTTATTTCAATTGTCTAAAATGACCGGACTAATACGTGGCATATGTGTGCATACTATGTAGAACATGATTCTTACAAGCGCAATATCTAGGAAATAGTGGCTCTTAGAGAAAAAACATAGATACCATTTTTATAGAGAATTTTAAGATCTACAACTTTGCTCTGAGGTACTTTTTCGATAAAACTTACCGTTTTCGAGAAAAATCCAAAAATCCTAAAATTTTGACCTTGGGCCCCGAATAAGTCCCTAAGCTCACATGGGACTGATGGGGACTTTTGACACTTTATTCCTTGTGGTAAACTGGTAAACCTAAGGTCTCTACGAAGATTTGGCTCTGTCGGAATTTTCTTTATTTCAATTGTCTAAAATGACCGGACTAATACGTGGCATGTGTGTGCATACTATGTAGAACATGATTCTTACAAGCGCAATATCTAGGAAATAGTGGGTCTTAGAGAAAAAACATACATACCATTTTTATAGAGAATTTTAAGATCTACAACTTTGCTCTGAGGTACTTTTTCGATAAAACTTACCGTTTTCGAGAAAAATCTAAAAAACCTAAAATTTTGACCTTGGGCCCCGAATAAGTCCCTAAGCTCACATGGGACTGATGGGGACTTTTGACACTTTATTCCTTGTGGTAAACTGGTAAACCTAAGGTCTCTACGAAGATTTGGCTCTGTCGGAATTTTCTTTATTTCAATTGTCTAAAATGACCGGACTAATACGTGGCGTATGTGTGCATACTATGTAGAACATGATTCTTACAAGCGTAATATCTGGGAAATAGTGGGTCTTAGAGAAAAAATCATAGAGATCATTTTTATAGAGAATTTTAAGATCTACAACTTTGCTTTGAGGTACTTTTTCGATAAAACTTACCGTTTTCGAGAAAAATCCAAAAAACCTAAAATTTTGACCTTGGGCCCCGAATAAGTCCCTAAGCTCACATGGGACTGATGGGGACTTTTGACACTTTATTCCTTGTGGTAAACCTAAGGTCTTTACGAAGATTTGGCTCTGTCGGAATTTTCTTTATTTCAATTGTCTAAAATGACCGGACTAATACGTGGCGTATGTGTGCATACTATGTAGAACATGATTCTTACAAGCGTAATATCTGGGAAATAGTGGGTCTTAGAGAAAAAATCATAGAGATCATTTTTATAGAGAATTTTAAGATCTACAACTTTGCTCTGAGGTACTTTTTCGATAAAACTTACCGTTTTTGAGAAAAATCCAAAAAACCTAAAATTTTGACCTTGGGCCCCGAATAAGTCCCTAAGCTCACATGGGACTGATGGGGACTTTTGACACTTTATTCCTTGTGGTAAACTGGTAAACCTAAGGTCTCTACGAAGATTTGGCTCTGTCGGAATTTTCTTTATTTCAATTGTCTAAAATAACCGGACTAATACGTGGCGTATGTGTGCATACTATGTAGAACATGATTCTTACAAGCGTAATATCTGGGAAATAGTGGGTCTTAGAGAAAAAATCATAGGGATCATTTTTATAGAGAATTTTAAGATCTACAACTTTGCTCTGAGGTACTTTTTCGATAAAACTTACCGTTTTCGAGAAAAATCCAAAAAACCTAAAATTTTGACCTTGGGCCCCGAATAAGTCCCTAAGCTCACATGGGACTGATGGGGACTTTTGACACTTTATTCCTTGTGGTAAACCTAAGGTCTCTACGAAGATTTGGCTCTGTCGGAATTTTCTTTATTTCAATTGTCTAAAATGACCGGACTAATACGTGGCGTATGTGTGCATACTATGTAGAACATGATTCTTACAAGCGTAATATCTGGGAAATAGTGGGTCTTAGAGAAAAAATCATAGAGATCATTTTTATAGAGAATTTTAAGATCTACAACTTTGCTCTAAGGTACTTTTTCGATAAAACTTACCGTTTTTGAGAAAAATCCAAAAAACCTAAAATTTTGACCTTGGGCCCCGAATAAGTCCCTAAGCTCACATGGGACTGATGGGGACTTTTGACACTTTATTCCTTGTGGTAAACCTAAGGTCTCTACGAAGATTTGGCTCTGTCGGAATTTTCTTTATTTCAATTGTCTAAAATGACCGGACTAATACGTGGCATATGTGTGCATACTATGTAGAACATGATTCTTACAAGCGCAATATCTAGGAAATAGTGGGTCTTAGAGAAAAAAGATAGATACCATTTTTATAGAGAATTTTAAGATCTACAACTTTGCTCTGAGGTACTTTTTCGATAAAACTTACCGTTTTCGAGAAAAATCCAAAAAACCTAAAATTTTGACCTTGGGCCCCGAATAAGTCCCTAAGCTCACATGGGACTGATGGGGACTTTTGACACTTTATTCCTTGTGGTAAACTGGTAAACCTAAGGTCTCTACGAAGATTTGGCTCTGTCGGAATTTTCTTTATTTCAATTGTCTAAAATGACCGGACTAATACGTGGCGTATGTGTGCATACTATGTAGAACATGATTCTTACAAGCGTAATATCTGGGAAATAGTGGGTCTTAGAGAAAAAATCATAGAGATCATTTTTATAGAGAATTTTAAGATCTACAACTTTGCTTTGAGGTACTTTTTCGATAAAACTTACCGTTTTCGAGAAAAATCCAAAAAACCTAAAATTTTGACCTTGGGCCCCGAATAAGTCCCTAAGCTCACATGGGACTGATGGGGACTTTTGACACTTTATTCCTTGTGGTAAACCTAAGGTCTTTACGAAGATTTGGCTCTGTCGGAATTTTCTTTATTTCAATTGTCTAAAATGACCGGACTAATACGTGGCGTATGTGTGCATACTATGTAGAACATGATTCTTACAAGCGTAATATCTGGGAAATAGTGGGTCTTAGAGAAAAAATCATAGAGATCATTTTTATAGAGAATTTTAAGATCTACAACTTTGCTCTGAGGTACTTTTTCGATAAAACTTACCGTTTTTGAGAAAAATCCAAAAAACCTAAAATTTTGACCTTGGGCCCCGAATAAGTCCCTAAGCTCACATGGGACTGATGGGGACTTTTGACACTTTATTCCTTGTGGTAAACTGGTAAACCTAAGGTCTCTACGAAGATTTGGCTCTGTCGGAATTTTCTTTATTTCAATTGTCTAAAATAACCGGACTAATACGTGGCGTATGTGTGCATACTATGTAGAACATGATTCTTACAAGCGTAATATCTGGGAAATAGTGGGTCTTAGAGAAAAAATCATAGGGATCATTTTTATAGAGAATTTTAAGATCTACAACTTTGCTCTGAGGTACTTTTTCGATAAAACTTACCGTTTTCGAGAAAAATCCAAAAAACCTAAAATTTTGACCTTGGGCCCCGAATAAGTCCCTAAGCTCACATGGGACTGATGAGGACTTTTGACACTTTATTCCTTGTGGTAAACCTAAGGTCTCTACGAAGATTTGGCTCTGTCGGAATTTTCTTTATTTCAATTGTCTAAAATGACCGGACTAATACGTGGCGTATGTGTGCATACTATGTAGAACATGATTCTTACAAGCGTAATATCTGGGAAATAGTGGGTCTTAGAGAAAAAATCATAGAGATCATTTTTATAGAGAATTTTAAGATCTACAACTTTGCTCTGAGGTACTTTTTCGATAAAACTTACCGTTTTTGAGAAAAATCCAAAAAACCTAAAATTTTGACCTTGGGCCCCGAATAAGTCCCTAAGCTCACATGGGACTGATGGGGACTTTTGACACTTTATTCCTTGTGGTAAACCTAAGGTCTCTACGAAGATTTGGCTCTGTCGGAATTTTCTTTATTTCAATTGTCTAAAATGACCGGACTAATACGTGGCATATGTGTGCATACTATGTAGAACATGATTCTTACAAGCGCAATATCTAGGAAATAGTGGCTCTTAGAGAAAAAACATAGATACCATTTTTATAGAGAATTTTAAGATCTACAACTTTGCTCTGAGGTACTTTTTCGATAAAACTTACCGTTTTCGAGAAAAATCCAAAAAACCTAAAATTTTGACCTTGGGCCCCGAATAAGTCCCTAAGCTCACATGGGACTGATGGGGACTTTTGACACTTTATTCCTTGTGGTAAACTGGTAAACCTAAGGTCTCTACGAAGATTTGGCTCTGTCGGAATTTTCTTTATTTCAATTGTCTAAAATGACCGGACTAATACGTGGCATATGTGTGCATACTATGTAGAACATGATTCTTACAAGCGCAATATCTAGGAAATAGTGGCTCTTAGAGAAAAAACATAGATACCATTTTTATAGAGAATTTTAAGATCTACAACTTTGCTCTGAGGTACTTTTTCGATAAAACTTACCGTTTTCGAGAAAAATCCAAAAAACCTAAAATTTTGACCTTGGGCCCCGAATAAGTCCCTAAGCTCACATGGGACTGATGGGGACTTTTGACACTTTATTCCTTGTGGTAAACTGGTAAACCTAAGGTCTCTACGAAGATTTGGCTCTGTCGGAATTTTCTTTATTTCAATTGTCTAAAATGACCGGACTAATACGTGGCGTATGTGTGCATACTATGTAGAACATGATTCTTACAAGCGTAATATCTGGGAAATAGTGGGTCTTAGAGAAAAAATCATAGAGATCATTTTTATAGAGAATTTTAAGATCTACAACTTTGCTTTGAGGTACTTTTTCGATAAAACTTACCGTTTTCGAGAAAAATCCAAAAAACCTAAAATTTTGACCTTGGGCCCCGAATAAGTCCCTAAGCTCACATGGGACTGATGGGGACTTTTGACACTTTATTCCTTGTGGTAAACCTAAGGTCTCTACGAAGATTTGGCTCTGTCGGAATTTTCTTTATTTCAATTGTCTAAAATGACCGGACTAATACGTGGCGTATGTGTGCATACTATGTAGAACATGATTCTTACAAGCGTAATATCTGGGAAATAGTGGGTCTTAGAGAAAAAATCATAGAGATCATTTTTATAGAGAATTTTAAGATCTACAACTTTGCTCTGAGGTACTTTTTCGATAAAACTTACCGTTTTTGAGAAAAATCCAAAAAACCTAAAATTTTGACCTTGGGCCCCGAATAAGTCCCTAAGCTCACATGGGACTGATGGGGACTTTTGACACTTTATTCCTTGTGGTAAACTGGTAAACCTAAGGTCTCTACGAAGATTTGGCTCTGTCGGAATTTTCTTTATTTCAATTGTCTAAAATGACCGGACTAATACGTGGCATATGTGTGCATACTATGTAGAACATGATTCTTACAAGCGCAATATCTAGGAAATAGTGGGTCTTAGAGAAAAAACATACATACCATTTTTATAGAGAATTTTAAGATCTACAACTTTGCTCTGAAGTACTTTTTCGATAAAACTTACCGTTTTTGAGAAAAATCCAAAAAACCTAAAATTTTGACCTTGGGCCCCGAATAAGTCCCTAAGCTCACATGGGACTGATGGGGACTTTTGACACTTTATTCCTTGTGGTAAACCTAAGGTCTCTACGAAGATTTGGCTCTGTCGGAATTTTCTTTATTTCAATTGTCTAAAATGACCGGACTAATACGTGGCATGTGTGTGCATACTATGTAGAACATGATTCTTACAAGCGCAATATCTAGGAAATAGTGGGTCTTAGAGAAAAAACATACATACCATTTTTATAGAGAATTTTAAGATCTACAACTTTGCTCTGAGGCGTATGTGTGCATACTATGTAGAACATGATTCTTACAAGCGTAATATCTGGGAAATAGTGGGTCTTAGAGAAAAAATCATAGAGATCATTTTTATAGAGAATTTTAAGATCTACAACTTTGCTTTGAGGTACTTTTTCGATAAAACTTACCGTTTTCGAGAAAAATCCAAAAAACCTAAAATTTTGACCTTGGGCCCCGAATAAGTCCCTAAGCTCACATGGGACTGATGGGGACTTTTGACACTTTATTCCTTGTGGTAAACCTAAGGTCTCTACGAAGATTTGGCTCTGTCGGAATTTTCTTTATTTCAATTGTCTAAAATGACCGGACTAATACGTGGCGTATGTGTGCATACTATGTAGAACATGATTCTTACAAGCGTAATATCTGGGAAATAGTGGGTCTTAGAGAAAAAATCATAGAGATCATTTTTATAGAGAATTTTAAGATCTACAACTTTGCTCTGAGGTACTTTTTCGATAAAACTTACCGTTTTCGAGAAAAATCCAAAAAACCTAAAATTTTGACCTTGGGCCCCGAATAAGTCCCTAAGCTCACATGGGACTGATGGGGACTTTTGACACTTTATTCCTTGTAGTAAACTGGTAAACCTAAGGTCTCTACGAAGATTTGGCTCTGTCGGAATTTTCTTTATTTCAATTGTCTAAAATGACCGGACTAATACGTGGCATATGTGTGCATACTATGTAGAACATGATTCTTACAAGCGCAATATCTAGGAAATAGTGGCTCTTAGAGAAAAAACATAGATACCATTTTTATAGAGAATTTTAAGATCTACAACTTTGCTCTGAGGTACTTTTTCGATAAAACTTACCGTTTTCGAGAAAAATCCAAAAATCCTAAAATTTTGACCTTGGGCCCCGAATAAGTCCCTAAGCTCACATGGGACTGATGGGGACTTTTGACACTTTATTCCTTGTGGTAAACTGGTAAACCTAAGGTCTCTACGAAGATTTGGCTCTGTCGGAATTTTCTTTATTTCAATTGTCTAAAATGACCGGACTAATACGTGGCATGTGTGTGCATACTATGTAGAACATGATTCTTACAAGCGCAATATCTAGGAAATAGTGGGTCTTAGAGAAAAAACATACATACCATTTTTATAGAGAATTTTAAGATCTACAACTTTGCTCTGAGGTACTTTTTCGATAAAACTTACCGTTTTCGAGAAAAATCCAAAAAACCTAAAATTTTGACCTTGGGCCCCGAATAAGTCCCTAAGCTCACATGGGACTGATGGGGACTTTTGACACTTTATTCCTTGTGGTAAACTGGTAAACCTAAGGTCTCTACGAAGATTTGGCTCTGTCGGAATTTTCTTTATTTCAATTGTCTAAAATGACCGGACTAATACGTGGCATATGTGTGCATACTATGTAGAACATGATTCTTACAAGCGCAATATCTAGGAAATAGTGGGTCTTAGAGAAAAAACATACATACCATTTTTATAGAGAATTTTAAGATCTACAACTTTGCTTTGAGGTACTTTTTCGATAAAACTTACCGTTTTCGAGAAAAATCCAAAAAACCTAAAATTTTGACCTTGGGCCCCGAATAAGTCCCTAAGCTCACATGGGACTGATGGGGACTTTTGACACTTTATTCCTTGTGGTAAACCTAAGGTCTCTACGAAGATTTGGCTCTGTCGGAATTTTCTTTATTTCAATTGTCTAAAATGACCGGACTAATACGTGGCGTATGTGTGCATACTATGTAGAACATGATTCTTACAAGCGCAATATCTGGGAAATAGTGGGTCTTAGAGAAAAAATCATAGAGATCATTTTTATAGAGAATTTTAAGATCTACAACTTTGCTCTGAGGTACTTTTTCGATAAAACTTACCGTTTTTGAGAAAAATCCAAAAAACCTAAAATTTTGACCTTGGGCCCCGAATAAGTCCCTAAGCTCACATGGGACTGATGGGGACTTTTGACACTTTATTCCTTGTGGTAAACTGGTAAACCTAAGGTCTCTACGAAGATTTGGCTCTGTCGGAATTTTCTTTATTTCAATTGTCTAAAATGACCGGACTAATACGTGGCATATGTGTGCATACTATGTAGAACATGATTCTTACAAGCGCAATATCTAGGAAATAGTGGGTCTTAGAGAAAAAACATACATACCATTTTTATAGAGAATTTTAAGATCTACAACTTTGCTCTGAGGTACTTTTTCGATAAAACTTACCGTTTTTGAGAAAAATCCAAAAAACCTAAAATTTTGACCTTGGGCCCCGAATAAGTCCCTAAGCTCACATGGGACTGATGGGGACTTTTGACACTTTATTCCTTGTGGTAAACCTAAGGTCTCTACGAAGATTTGGCTCTGTCGGAATTTTCTTTATTTCAATTGTCTAAAATGACCGGACTAATACGTGGCATGTGTGTGCATACTATGTAGAACATGATTCTTACAAGCGCAATATCTAGGAAATAGTGGGTCTTAGAGAAAAAACATACATACCATTTTTATAGAGAATTTTAAGATCTACAACTTTGCTCTGAGGCGTATGTGTGCATACTATGTAGAACATGATTCTTACAAGCGTAATATCTGAGAAATAGTGGGTCTTAGAGAAAAAATCATAGAGATCATTTTTATAGAGAATTTTAAGATCTACAACTTTGCTTTAAAGTACTTTTTCGATAAAACTTACCGTTTTCGAGAAAAATCCAAAAAACCTAAAATTTTGACCTTGGGCCCCGAATAAGTCCCTAAGCTCACATGGGACTGATGGGGACTTTTGACACTTTATTCCTTGTGGTAAACCTAAGGTCTCTACGAAGATTTGGCTCTGTCGGAATTTTCTTTATTTCAATTGTCTAAAATGACCGGACTAATACGTGGCGTATGTGTGCATACTATGTAGAACATGATTCTTACAAGCGTAATATCTGGGAAATAGTGGGTCTTAGAGAAAAAATCATAGAGATCATTTTTATAGAGAATTTTAAGATCTACAACTTTGCTCTGAGGTACTTTTTCGATAAAACTTACCGTTTTCGAGAAAAATCCAAAAAACCTAAAATTTTGACCTTGGGCCCCGAATAAGTCCCTAAGCTCACATGGGACTGATGGGGACTTTTGACACTTTATTCCTTGTGGTAAACTGGTAAACCTAAGGTCTCTACGAAGATTTGGCTCTGTCGGAATTTTCTTTATTTCAATTGTCTAAAATGACCGGACTAATACGTGGCATATGTGTGCATACTATGTAGAACATGATTCTTACAAGCGCAATATCTAGGAAATAGTGGCTCTTAGAGAAAAAACATAGATACCATTTTTATAGAGAATTTTAAGATCTACAACTTTGCTCTGAGGTACTTTTTCGATAAAACTTACCGTTTTCGAGAAAAATCCAAAAATCCTAAAATTTTGACCTTGGGCCCCGAATAAGTCCCTAAGCTCACATGGGACTGATGGGGACTTTTGACACTTTATTCCTTGTGGTAAACTGGTAAACCTAAGGTCTCTACGAAGATTTGGCTCTGTCGGAATTTTCTTTATTTCAATTGTCTAAAATGACCGGACTAATACGTGGCATGTGTGTGCATACTATGTAGAACATGATTCTTACAAGCGCAATATCTAGGAAATAGTGGGTCTTAGAGAAAAAACATACATACCATTTTTATAGAGAATTTTAAGATCTACAACTTTGCTCTGAGGTACTTTTTCGATAAAACTTACCGTTTTCGAGAAAAATCCAAAAAACCTAAAATTTTGACCTTGGGCCCCGAATAAGTCCCTAAGCTCACATGGGACTGATGGGGACTTTTGACACTTTATTCCTTGTGGTAAACTGGTAAACCTAAGGTCTCTACGAAGATTTGGCTCTGTCGGAATTTTCTTTATTTCAATTGTCTAAAATGACCGGACTAATACGTGGCGTATGTGTGCATACTATGTAGAACATGATTCTTACAAGCGTAATATCTGGGAAATAGTGGGTCTTAGAGAAAAAATCATAGAGATCATTTTTATAGAGAATTTTAAGATCTACAACTTTGCTTTGAGGTACTTTTTCGATAAAACTTACCGTTTTCGAGAAAAATCCAAAAAACCTAAAATTTTGACCTTGGGCCCCGAATAAGTCCCTAAGCTCACATGGGACTGATGGGGACTTTTGACACTTTATTCCTTGTGGTAAACCTAAGGTCTTTACGAAGATTTGGCTCTGTCGGAATTTTCTTTATTTCAATTGTCTAAAATGACCGGACTAATACGTGGCGTATGTGTGCATACTATGTAGAACATGATTCTTACAAGCGTAATATCTGGGAAATAGTGGGTCTTAGAGAAAAAATCATAGAGATCATTTTTATAGAGAATTTTAAGATCTACAACTTTGCTCTGAGGTACTTTTTCGATAAAACTTACCGTTTTTGAGAAAAATCCAAAAAACCTAAAATTTTGACCTTGGGCCCCGAATAAGTCCCTAAGCTCACATGGGACTGATGGGGACTTTTGACACTTTATTCCTTGTGGTAAACTGGTAAACCTAAGGTCTCTACGAAGATTTGGCTCTGTCGGAATTTTCTTTATTTCAATTGTCTAAAATAACCGGACTAATACGTGGCGTATGTGTGCATACTATGTAGAACATGATTCTTACAAGCGTAATATCTGGGAAATAGTGGGTCTTAGAGAAAAAATCATAGGAATCATTTTTATAGAGAATTTTAAGATCTACAACTTTGCTCTGAGGTACTTTTTCGATAAAACTTACCGTTTTCGAGAAAAATCCAAAAAACCTAAAATTTTGACCTTGGGCCCCGAATAAGTCCCTAAGCTCACATGGGACTGATGGGGACTTTTGACACTTTATTCCTTGTGGTAAACCTAAGGTCTCTACGAAGATTTGGCTCTGTCGGAATTTTCTTTATTTCAATTGTCTAAAATGACCGGACTAATACGTGGCGTATGTGTGCATACTATGTAGAACATGATTCTTACAAGCGTAATATCTGGGAAATAGTGGGTCTTAGAGAAAAAATCATAGAGATCATTTTTATAGAGAATTTTAAGATCTACAACTTTGCTCTAAGGTACTTTTTCGATAAAACTTACCGTTTTTGAGAAAAATCCAAAAAACCTAAAATTTTGACCTTGGGCCCCGAATAAGTCCCTAAGCTCACATGGGACTGATGGGGACTTTTGACACTTTATTCCTTGTGGTAAACTGGTAAACCTAAGGTCTCTACGAAGATTTGGCTCTGTCGGAATTTTCTTTATTTCAATTGTCTAAAATGACCGGACTAATACGTGGCATGTGTGTGCATACTATGTAGAACATGATTCTTACAAGCGCAATATCTAGGAAATAGTGGGTCTTAGAGAAAAAACATACATACCATTTTTATAGAGAATTTTAAGATCTACAACTTTGCTCTGAGGTACTTTTTCGATAAAACTTACCGTTTTCGAGAAAAATCCAAAAAACCTAAAATTTTGACCTTGGGCCCCGAATAAGTCCCTAAGCTCACATGGGACTGATGGGGACTTTTGACACTTTATTCCTTGTGGTAAACTGGTAAACCTAAGGTCTCTACGAAGATTTGGCTCTGTCGGAATTTTCTTTATTTCAATTGTCTAAAATGACCGGACTAATACGTGGCGTATGTGTGCATACTATGTAGAACATGATTCTTACAAGCGTAATATCTGGGAAATAGTGGGTCTTAGAGAAAAAATCATAGAGATCATTTTTATAGAGAATTTTAAGATCTACAACTTTGCTTTGAGGTACTTTTTCGATAAAACTTACCGTTTTCGAGAAAAATCCAAAAAACCTAAAATTTTGACCTTGGGCCCCGAATAAGTCCCTAAGCTCACATGGGACTGATGGGGACTTTTGACACTTTATTCCTTGTGGTAAACCTAAGGTCTCTACGAAGATTTGGCTCTGTCGGAATTTTCTTTATTTCAATTGTCTAAAATGACCGGACTAATACGTGGCGTATGTGTGCATACTATGTAGAACATGATTCTTACAAGCGTAATATCTGGGAAATAGTGGGTCTTAGAGAAAAAATCATAGAGATCATTTTTATAGAGAATTTTAAGATCTACAACTTTGCTCTGAGGTACTTTTTCGATAAAACTTACCGTTTTTGAGAAAAATCCAAAAAACCTAAAATTTTGACCTTGGGCCCCGAATAAGTCCCTAAGCTCACATGGGACTGATGGGGACTTTTGACACTTTATTCCTTGTGGTAAACTGGTAAACCTAAGGTCTCTACGAAGATTTGGCTCTGTCGGAATTTTCTTTATTTCAATTGTCTAAAATGACCGGACTAATACGTGGCATATGTGTGCATACTATGTAGAACATGATTCTTACAAGCGCAATATCTAGGAAATAGTGGGTCTTAGAGAAAAAACATAGATACCATTTTTATAGAGAATTTTAAGATCTACAACTTTGCTCTGAGGTACTTTTTCGATAAAACTTACCGTTTTTGAGAAAAATCCAAAAAACCTAAAATTTTGACCTTGGGCCCCGAATAAGTCCCTAAGCTCACATGGGACTGATGGGGACTTTTGACACTTTATTCCTTGTGGTAAACCTAAGGTCTCTACGAAGATTTGGCTCTGTCGGAATTTTCTTTATTTCAATTGTCTAAAATGACCGGACTAATACGTGGCATGTGTGTGCATACTATGTAGAACATGATTCTTACAAGCGCAATATCTAGGAAATAGTGGGTCTTAGAGAAAAAACATACATACCATTTTTATAGAGAATTTTAAGATCTACAACTTTGCTCTGAGGCGTATGTGTGCATACTATGTAGAACATGATTCTTACAAGCGTAATATCTGGGAAATAGTGGGTCTTAGAGAAAAAATCATAGAGATCATTTTTATAGAGAATTTTAAGATCTACAACTTTGCTTTGAGGTACTTTTTCGATAAAACTTACCGTTTTCGAGAAAAATCCAAAAAACCTAAAATTTTGACCTTGGGCCCCGAATAAGTCCCTAAGCTCACATGGGACTGATGGGGACTTTTGACACTTTATTCCTTGTGGTAAACCTAAGGTCTCTACGAAGATTTGGCTCTGTCGGAATTTTCTTTATTTCAATTGTCTAAAATGACCGGACTAATACGTGGCGTATGTGTGCATACTATGTAGAACATGATTCTTACAAGCGTAATATCTGGGAAATAGTGGGTCTTAGAGAAAAAATCATAGAGATCATTTTTATAGAGAATTTTAAGATCTACAACTTTGCTCTGAGGTACTTTTTCGATAAAACTTACCGTTTTCGAGAAAAATCCAAAAAACCTAAAATTTTGACCTTGGGCCCCGAATAAGTCCCTAAGCTCACATGGGACTGATGGGGACTTTTGACACTTTATTCCTTGTGGTAAACTGGTAAACCTAAGGTCTCTACGAAGATTTGGCTCTGTCGGAATTTTCTTTATTTCAATTGTCTAAAATGACCGGACTAATACGTGGCATATGTGTGCATACTATGTAGAACATGATTCTTACAAGCGCAATATCTAGGAAATAGTGGCTCTTAGAGAAAAAACATAGATACCATTTTTATAGAGAATTTTAAGATCTACAACTTTGCTCTGAGGTACTTTTTCGATAAAACTTACCGTTTTCGAGAAAAATCCAAAAATCCTAAAATTTTGACCTTGGGCCCCGAATAAGTCCCTAAGCTCACATGGGACTGATGGGGACTTTTGACACTTTATTCCTTGTGGTAAACTGGTAAACCTAAGGTCTCTACGAAGATTTGGCTCTGTCGGAATTTTCTTTATTTCAATTGTCTAAAATGACCGGACTAATACGTGGCATGTGTGTGCATACTATGTAGAACATGATTCTTACAAGCGCAATATCTAGGAAATAGTGGGTCTTAGAGAAAAAACATACATACCATTTTTATAGAGAATTTTAAGATCTACAACTTTGCTTTGAGGTACTTTTTCGATAAAACTTACCGTTTTCGAGAAAAATCCAAAAAACCTAAAATTTTGACCTTGGGCCCCGAATAAGTCCCTAAGCTCACATGGGACTGATGGGGACTTTTGACACTTTATTCCTTGTGGTAAACTGGTAAACCTAAGGTCTCTACGAAGATTTGGCTCTGTCGGAATTTTCTTTATTTCAATTGTCTAAAATGACCGGACTAATACGTGGCGTATGTGTGCATACTATGTAGAACATGATTCTTACAAGCGTAATATCTGGGAAATAGTGGGTCTTAGAGAAAAAATCATAGAGATCATTTTTATAGAGAATTTTAAGATCTACAACTTTGCTTTGAGGTACTTTTTCGATAAAACTTACCGTTTTCGAGAAAAATCCAAAAAACCTAAAATTTTGACCTTGGGCCCCGAATAAGTCCCTAAGCTCACATGGGACTGATGGGGACTTTTGACACTTTATTCCTTGTGGTAAACTGGTAAACCTAAGGTCTCTACGAAGATTTGGCTCTGTCGGAATTTTCTTTATTTCAATTGTCTAAAATGACCGGACTAATACGTGGCGTATGTGTGCATACTATGTAGAACATGATTCTTACAAGCGTAATATCTGGGAAATAGTGGGTCTTAGAGAAAAAATCATAGAGATCCTTTTTTATAGAGAATTTTAAGATCTACAACTTTGCTCTGAGGTACTTTTTCGATAAAACTTACCGTTTTTGAGAAAAATCCAAAAAACCTAAAATTTTGACCTTGGGCCCCGAATAAGTCCCTAAGCTCACATGGGACTGATGGGGACTTTTGACACTTTATTCCTTGTGGTAAACTGGTAAACCTAAGGTCTCTACGAAGATTTGGCTCTGTCGGAATTTTCTTTATTTCAATTGTCTAAAATGACCGGACTAATACGTGGCATATGTGTGCATACTATGTAGAACATGATTCTTACAAGCGCAATATCTAGGAAATAGTGGGTCTTAGAGAAAAAACATAGATACCATTTTTATAGAGAATTTTAAGATCTACAACTTTGCTCTGAGGTACTTTTTCGATAAAACTTACCGTTTTCGAGAAAAATCCAAAAAACCTGAAATTTTGACCTTGGGCCCCGAATAAGTCCCTAAGCTCACATGGGACTGATGGGGACTTTTGACACTTTATTCCTTGTGGTAAACTGGTAAACCTAAGGTCTCTACGAAGATTTGGCTCTGTCGGAATTTTCTTTATTTCAATTGTCTAAAATGACCGGACTAATACGTGGCGTATGTGTGCATACTATGTAGAACATGATTCTTACAAGCGTAATATCTGGGAAATAGTGGGTCTTAGAGAAAAAATCATAGAGATCATTTTTATAGAGAATTTTAAGATCTACAACTTTGCTCTGAGGTACTTTTTCGATAAAACTTACCGTTTTCGAGAAAAATCCAAAAAACCTAAAATTTTGACCTTGGGCCCCGAATAAGTCCCTAAGCTCACATGGGACTGATGCGGACTTTTGACACTTTATTCCTTGTGGTAAACCTAAGGTCTCTACGAAGATTTGGCTCTGTCGGAATTTTCTTTATTTCAATTGTCTAAAATGACCGGACTAATACGTGGCGTATGTGTGCATACTATGTAGAACATGATTCTTACAAGCGTAATATCTGGGAAATAGTGGGTCTTAGAGAAAAAATCATAGAGATCATTTTTATAGAGAATTTTAAGATCTACAACTTTGCTCTGAGGTACTTTTTCGATAAAACTTACCGTTTTTGAGAAAAATCCAAAAAACCTAAAATTTTGACCTTGGGCCCCGAATAAGTCCCTAAGCTCACATGGGACTGATGGGGACTTTTGACACTTTACTCCTTGTGGTAAACTGGTAAACCTAAGGTCTCTACGAAGATTTGGCTCTGTCGGAATTTTCTTTATTTCAATTGTCTAAAATGACCGGACTAATACGTGGCATATGTGTGCATACTATGTAGAACATGATTCTTACAAGCGCAATATCTAGGAAATAGTGGGTCTTAGAGAAAAAATCATAGAGATCATTTTTATAGAGAATTTTAAGATCTACAACTTTGCTTTGAGGTACTTTTTCGATAAAACTTACCGTTTTCGAGAAAAATCCAAAAAACCTAAAATTTTGACCTTGGGCCCCGAATAAGTCCCTAAGCTCACATGGGACTGATGGGGACTTTTGACACTTTATTCCTTGTGGTAAACTGGTAAACCTAAGGTCTCTACGAAGATTTGGCTCTGTCGGAATTTTCTTTATTTCAATTGTCTAAAATGACCGGACTAATACGTGGCGTATGTGTGCATACTATGTAGAACATGATTCTTACAAGCGTAATATCTGGGAAATAGTGGGTCTTAGAGAAAAAATCATAGAGATCATTTTTATAGAGAATTTTAAGATCTACAACTTTGCTTTGAGGTACTTTTTCGATAAAACTTACCGTTTTCGAGAAAAATCCAAAAAACCTAAAATTTTGACCTTGGGCCCCGAATAAGTCCCTAAGCTCACATGGGACTGATGGGGACTTTTGACACTTTATTCCTTGTGGTAAACTGGTAAACCTAAGGTCTCTACGAAGATTTGGCTCTGTCGGAATTTTCTTTATTTCAATTGTCTAAAATGACCGGACTAATACGTGGCGTATGTGTGCATACTATGTAGAACATGATTCTTACAAGCGTAATATCTGGGAAATAGTGGGTCTTAGAGAAAAAATCATAGAGATCATTTTTATAGAGAATTTTAAGATCTACAACTTTGCTCTGAGGTACTTTTTCGATAAAACTTACCGTTTTTGAGAAAAATCCAAAAAACCTAAAATTTTGACCTTGGGCCCCGAATAAGTCCCTAAGCTCACATGGGACTGATGGGGACTTTTGACACTTTATTCCTTGTGGTAAACTGGTAAACCTAAGGTCTCTACGAAGATTTGGCTCTGTCGGAATTTTCTTTATTTCAATTGTCTAAAATGACCGGACTAATACGTGGCATATGTGTGCATACTATGTAGAACATGATTCTTACAAGCGCAATATCTAGGAAATAGTGGGTCTTAGAGAAAAAACATAGATACCATTTTTATAGAGAATTTTAAGATCTACAACTTTGCTCTGAGGTACTTTTTCGATAAAACTTACCGTTTTCGAGAAAAATCCAAAAAACCTGAAATTTTGACCTTGGGCCCCGAATAAGTCCCTAAGCTCACATGGGACTGATGGGGACTTTTGACACTTTATTCCTTGTGGTAAACTGGTAAACCTAAGGTCTCTACGAAGATTTGGCTCTGTCGGAATTTTCTTTATTTCAATTGTCTAAAATGACCGGACTAATACGTGGCGTATGTGTGCATACTATGTAGAACATGATTCTTACAAGCGTAATATCTGAGAAATAGTGGGTCTTAGAGAAAAAATCATAGAGATCATTTTTATAGAGAATTTTAAGATCTACAACTTTGCTCTGAGGTACTTTTTCGATAAAACTTACCGTTTTCGAGAAAAATCCAAAAAACCTAAAATTTTGACCTTGGGCCCCGAATAAGTCCCTAAGCTCACATGGGACTGATGCGGACTTTTGACACTTTATTCCTTGTGGTAAACCTAAGGTCTCTACGAAGATTTGGCTCTGTCGGAATTTTCTTTATTTCAATTGTCTAAAATGACCGGACTAATACGTGGCGTATGTGTGCATACTATGTAGAACATGATTCTTACAAGCGTAATATCTGGGAAATAGTGGGTCTTAGAGAAAAAATCATAGAGATCATTTTTATAGAGAATTTTAAGATCTACAACTTTGCTCTGAGGTACTTTTTCGATAAAACTTACCGTTTTTGAGAAAAATCCAAAAAACCTAAAATTTTGACCTTGGGCCCCGAATAAGTCCCTAAGCTCACATGGGACTGATGGGGACTTTTGACACTTTACTCCTTGTGGTAAACTGGTAAACCTAAGGTCTCTACGAAGATTTGGCTCTGTCGGAATTTTCTTTATTTCAATTGTCTAAAATGACCGGACTAATACGTGGCATATGTGTGCATACTATGTAGAACATGATTCTTACAAGCGCAATATCTAGGAAATAGTGGGTCTTAGAGAAAAAATCATAGAGATCATTTTTATAGAGAATTTTAAGATCTACAACTTTGCTCTGAGGTACTTTTTCGATAAAACTTACCGTTTTTGAGAAAAATCCAAAAAACCTAAAATTTTGACCTTGGGCCCCGAATAAGTCCCTAAGCTCACATGGGACTGATGGGGACTTTTGACACTTTATTCCTTGTGGTAAACTGGTAAACCTAAGGTCTCTACGAAGATTTGGCTCTGTCGGAATTTTCTTTATTTCAATTGTCTAAAATGACCGGACTAATACGTGGCATATGTGTGCATACTATGTAGAACATGATTCTTACAAGCGCAATATCTAGGAAATAGTGGGTCTTAGAGAAAAAACATAGATACCATTTTTATAGAGAATTTTAAGATCTACAACTTTGCTCTGAGGTACTTTTTCGATAAAACTTACCGTTTTTGAGAAAAATCCAAAAAACCTAAAATTTTGACCTTGGGCCCCGAATAAGTCCCTAAGCTCACATGGGACTGATGGGGACTTTTGACACTTTATTCCTTGTGGTAAACCTAAGGTCTCTACGAAGATTTGGCTCTGTCGGAATTTTCTTTATTTCAATTGTCTAAAATGACCGGACTAATACGTGGCATGTGTGTGCATACTATGTAGAACATGATTCTTACAAGCGCAATATCTAGGAAATAGTGGGTCTTAGAGAAAAAACATACATACCATTTTTATAGAGAATTTTAAGATCTACAACTTTGCTCTGAGGCGTATGTGTGCATACTATGTAGAACATGATTCTTACAAGCGTAATATCTGGGAAATAGTGGGTCTTAGAGAAAAAATCATAGAGATCATTTTTATAGAGAATTTTAAGATCTACAACTTTGCTCTGAGGTACTTTTTCGATAAAACTTACCGTTTTCGAGAAAAATCCAAAAAACCTAAAATTTTGACCTTGGGCCCCGAATAAGTCCCTAAGCTCACATGGGACTGATGGGGACTTTTGACACTTTATTCCTTGTGGTAAACTGGTAAACCTAAGGTCTCTACGAAGATTTGGCTCTGTCGGAATTTTCTTTATTTCAATTGTCTAAAATGACCGGACTAATACGTGGCATATGTGTGCATACTATGTAGAACATGATTCTTACAAGCGCAATATCTAGGAAATAGTGGCTCTTAGAGAAAAAAACATAGATACCATTTTTATAGAGAATTTTAAGATCTACAACTTTGCTCTGAGGTACTTTTTCGATAAAACTTACCGTTTTCGAGAAAAATCCAAAAAACCTAAAATTTTGACCTTGGGCCCCGAATAAGTCCCTAAGCTCACATGGGACTGATGGGGACTTTTGACACTTTATTCCTTGTGGTAAACTGGTAAACCTAAGGTCTCTACGAAGATTTGGCTCTGTCGGAATTTTCTTTATTTCAATTGTCTAAAATGACCGGACTAATACGTGGCATGTGTGTGCATACTATGTAGAACATGATTCTTACAAGCGCAATATCTAGGAAATAGTGGGTCTTAGAGAAAAAACATACATACCATTTTTATAGAGAATTTTAAGATCTACAACTTTGCTCTGAGGTACTTTTTCGATAAAACTTACCGTTTTCGAGAAAAATCCAAAAAACCTAAATTTTGACCTTGGGCCCCGAATAAGTCCCTAAGCTCACATGGGACTGATGGGGACTTTTGACACTTTATTCCTTGTGGTAAACTGGTAAACCTAAGGTCTCTACGAAGATTTGGCTCTGTCGGAATTTTCTTTATTTCAATTGTCTAAAATGACCGGACTAATACGTGGCGTATGTGTGCATACTATGTAGAACATGATTCTTACAAGCGTAATATCTGGGAAATAGTGGGTCTTAGAGAAAAAATCATAGAGATCATTTTTATAGAGAATTTTAAGATCTACAACTTTGCTTTGAGGTACTTTTTCGATAAAACTTACCGTTTTCGAGAAAAATCCAAAAAACCTAAAATTTTGACCTTGGGCCCCGAATAAGTCCCTAAGCTCACATGGGACTGATGGGGACTTTTGACACTTTATTCCTTGTGGTAAACCTAAGGTCTCTACGAAGATTTGGCTCTGTCGGAATTTTCTTTATTTCAATTGTCTAAAATGACCGGACTAATACGTGGCGTATGTGTGCATACTATGTAGATAGAACATGATTCTTACAAGCGTAATATCTGGTAGTGGGTCTTAGAGAAAAAATCATAGAGATCATTTTTATAGAGAATTTTAAGATCTACAACTTTGCTCTGAGGTACTTTTTCGATAAAACTTACCGTTTTTGAGAAAAATCCAAAAAACCTAAAATTTTGACCTTGGGCCCCGAATAAGTCCCTAAGCTCACATGGGACTGATGGGGACTTTTGACACTTTATTCCTTGTGGTAAACTGGTAAACCTAAGGTCTCTACGAAGATTTGGCTCTATCGGAATTTTCTTTATTTCAATTGTCTAAAATGACCGGACTAATACGTGGCATATGTGTGCATACTATGTAGAACATGATTCTTACAAGCGCAATATCTAGGAAATAGTGGGTCTTAGAGGAAAAACATAGATACCATTTTTATAGAGAATTTTAAGATCTACAACTTTGCTCTGAGGTACTTTTTCGATAAAACTTACCGTTTTTGAGAAAAATCCAAAAAACCTAAAATTTTGACCTTGGGCCCCGAATAAGTCCCTAAGCTCACATGGGACTGATGGGGACTTTTGACACTTTATTCCTTGTGGTAAACCTAAGGTCTCTACGAAGATTTGGCTCTGTCGGAATTTTCTTTATTTCAATTGTCTAAAATGACCGGACTAATACGTGGCATGTGTGTGCATACTATGTAGAACATGATTCTTACAAGCGCAATATCTAGGAAATAGTGGGTCTTAGAGAAAAAACATACATACCATTTTTATAGAGAATTTTAAGATCTACAACTTTGCTCTGAGGCGTATGTGTGCATACTATGTAGAACATGATTCTTACAAGCGTAATATCTGGGAAATAGTGGGTCTTAGAGAAAAAATCATAGAGATCATTTTTATAGAGAATTTTAAGATCTACAACTTTGCTTTGAGGTACTTTTTCGATAAAACTTACCGTTTTCGAGAAAAATCCAAAAAACCTAAAATTTTGACCTTGGGCCCCGAATAAGTCCCTAAGCTCACATGGGACTGATGGGGACTTTTGACACTTTATTCCTTGTGGTAAACCTAAGGTCTCTACGAAGATTTGGCTCTGTCGGAATTTTCTTTATTTCAATTGTCTAAAATGACCGGACTAATACGTGGCGTATGTGTGCATACTATGTAGAACATGATTCTTACAAGCGTAATATCTGGGAAATAGTGGGTCTTAGAGAAAAAATCATAGAGATCATTTTTATAGAGAATTTTAAGATCTACAACTTTGCTCTGAGGTACTTTTTCGATAAAACTTACCGTTTTCGAGAAAAATCCAAAAAACCTAAAATTTTGACCTTGGGCCCCGAATAAGTCCCTAAGCTCACATGGGACTGATGGGGACTTTTGACACTTTATTCCTTGTGGTAAACTGGTAAACCTAAGGTCTCTACGAAGATTTGGCTCTGTCGGAATTTTCTTTATTTCAATTGTCTAAAATGACCGGACTAATACGTGGCATATGTGTGCATACTATGTAGAACATGATTCTTACAAGCGCAATATCTAGGAAATAGTGGCTCTTAGAGAAAAAACATAGATACCATTTTTATAGAGAATTTTAAGATCTACAACTTTGCTCTGAGGTACTTTTTCGATAAAACTTACCGTTTTCGAGAAAAATCCAAAAATCCTAAAATTTTGACCTTGGGCCCCGAATAAGTCCCTAAGCTCACATGGGACTGATGGGGACTTTTGACACTTTATTCCTTGTGGTAAACTGGTAAACCTAAGGTCTCTACGAAGATTTGGCTCTGTCGGAATTTTCTTTATTTCAATTGTCTAAAATGACCGGACTAATACGTGGCATGTGTGTGCATACTATGTAGAACATGATTCTTACAAGCGCAATATCTAGGAAATAGTGGGTCTTAGAGAAAAAACATACATACCATTTTTATAGAGAATTTTAAGATCTACAACTTTGCTTTGAGGTACTTTTTCGATAAAACTTACCGTTTTCGAGAAAAATCCAAAAAACCTAAAATTTTGACCTTGGGCCCCGAATAAGTCCCTAAGCTCACATGGGACTGATGGGGACTTTTGACACTTTATTCCTTGTGGTAAACTGGTAAACCTAAGGTCTCTACGAAGATTTGGCTCTGTCGGAATTTTCTTTATTTCAATTGTCTAAAATGACCGGACTAATACGTGGCGTATGTGTGCATACTATGTAGAACATGATTCTTACAAGCGTAATATCTGGGAAATAGTGGGTCTTAGAGAAAAAATCATAGAGATCATTTTTATAGAGAATTTTAAGATCTACAACTTTGCTTTGAGGTACTTTTTCGATAAAACTTACCGTTTTCGAGAAAAATCCAAAAAACCTAAAATTTTGACCTTGGGCCCCGAATAAGTCCCTAAGCTCACATGGGACTGATGGGGACTTTTGACACTTTATTCCTTGTGGTAAACTGGTAAACCTAAGGTCTCTACGAAGATTTGGCTCTGTCGGAATTTTCTTTATTTCAATTGTCTAAAATGACCAGACTAATACGTGGCGTATGTGTGCATACTATGTAGAACATGATTCTTACAAGCGTAATATCTGGGAAATAGTGGGTCTTAGAGAAAAAATCATAGAGATCATTTTTATAGAGAATTTTAAGATCTACAACTTTGCTCTGAGGTACTTTTTCGATAAAACTTACCGTTTTTGAGAAAAATCCAAAAAACCTAAAATTTTGACCTTGGGCCCCGAATAAGTCCCTAAGCTCACATGGGACTGATGGGGACTTTTGACACTTTATTCCTTGTGGTAAACTGGTAAACCTAAGGTCTCTACGAAGATTTGGCTCTGTCGGAATTTTCTTTATTTCAATTGTCTAAAATGACCGGACTAATACGTGGCATATGTGTGCATACTATGTAGAACATGATTCTTACAAGCGCAATATCTAGGAAATAGTGGGTCTTAGAGAAAAAACATAGATACCATTTTTATAGAGAATTTTAAGATCTACAACTTTGCTCTGAGGTACTTTTTCGATAAAACTTACCGTTTTCGAGAAAAATCCAAAAAACCTGAAATTTTGACCTTGGGCCCCGAATAAGTCCCTAAGCTCACATGGGACTGATGGGGACTTTTGACACTTTATTCCTTGTGGTAAACTGGTAAACCTAAGGTCTCTACGAAGATTTGGCTCTGTCGGAATTTTCTTTATTTCAATTGTCTAAAATGACCGGACTAATACGTGGCGTATGTGTGCATACTATGTAGAACATGATTCTTACAAGCGTAATATCTGGGAAATAGTGGGTCTTAGAGAAAAAATCATAGAGATCATTTTTATAGAGAATTTTAAGATCTACAACTTTGCTCTGAGGTACTTTTTCGATAAAACTTACCGTTTTCGAGAAAAATCCAAAAAACCTAAAATTTTGACCTTGGGCCCCGAATAAGTCCCTAAGCTCACATGGGACTGATGGGGACTTTTGACACTTTATTCCTTGTGGTAAACCTAAGGTCTCTACGAAGATTTGGCTCTGTCGGAATTTTCTTTATTTCAATTGTCTAAAATGACCGGACTAATACGTGGCGTATGTGTGCATACTATGTAGAACATGATTCTTACAAGCGTAATATCTGGGAAATAGTGGGTCTTAGAGAAAAAATCATAGAGATCATTTTTATAGAGAATTTTAAGATCTACAACTTTGCTCTGAGGTACTTTTTCGATAAAACTTACCGTTTTCGAGAAAAATCCAAAAAACCTAAAATTTTGACCTTGGGCCCCGAATAAGTCCCTAAGCTCACATGGGACTGATGGGGACTTTTGACACTTTACTCCTTGTGGTAAACTGGTAAACCTAAGGTCTCTACGAAGATTTGGCTCTGTCGGAATTTTCTTTATTTCAATTGTCTAAAATGACCGGACTAATACGTGGCATATGTGTGCATACTATGTAGAACATGATTCTTACAAGCGCAATATCTAGGAAATAGTGGGTCTTAGAGAAAAAATCATAGAGATCATTTTTATAGAGAATTTTAAGATCTACAACTTTGCTTTGAGGTACTTTTTCGATAAAACTTACCGTTTTCGAGAAAAATCCAAAAAACCTAAAATTTTGACCTTGGGCCCCGAATAAGTCCCTAAGCTCACATGGGACTGATGGGGACTTTTGACACTTTATTCCTTGTGGTAAACTGGTAAACCTAAGGTCTCTACGAAGATTTGGCTCTGTCGGAATTTTCTTTATTTCAATTGTCTAAAATGACCAGACTAATACGTGGCGTATGTGTGCATACTATGTAGAACATGATTCTTACAAGCGTAATATCTGGGAAATAGTGGGTCTTAGAGAAAAAATCATAGAGATCATTTTTATAGAGAATTTTAAGATCTACAACTTTGCTCTGAGGTACTTTTTCGATAAAACTTACCGTTTTTGAGAAAAATCCAAAAAACCTAAAATTTTGACCTTGGGCCCCGAATAAGTCCCTAAGCTCACATGGGACTGATGGGGACTTTTGACACTTTATTCCTTGTGGTAAACTGGTAAACCTAAGGTCTCTACGAAGATTTGGCTCTGTCGGAATTTTCTTTATTTCAATTGTCTAAAATGACCGGACTAATACGTGGCATATGTGTGCATACTATGTAGAACATGATTCTTACAAGCGCAATATCTAGGAAATAGTGGGTCTTAGAGAAAAAACATAGATACCATTTTTATAGAGAATTTTAAGATCTACAACTTTGCTCTGAGGTACTTTTTCGATAAAACTTACCGTTTTCGAGAAAAATCCAAAAAACCTGAAATTTTGACCTTGGGCCCCGAATAAGTCCCTAAGCTCACATGGGACTGATGGGGACTTTTGACACTTTATTCCTTGTGGTAAACTGGTAAACCTAAGGTCTCTACGAAGATTTGGCTCTGTCGGAATTTTCTTTATTTCAATTGTCTAAAATGACCGGACTAATACGTGGCGTATGTGTGCATACTATGTAGAACATGATTCTTACAAGCGTAATATCTGGGAAATAGTGGGTCTTAGAGAAAAAATCATAGAGATCATTTTTATAGAGAATTTTAAGATCTACAACTTTGCTCTGAGGTACTTTTTCGATAAAACTTACCGTTTTCGAGAAAAATCCAAAAAACCTAAAATTTTGACCTTGGGCCCCGAATAAGTCCCTAAGCTCACATGGGACTGATGGGGACTTTTGACACTTTATTCCTTGTGGTAAACCTAAGGTCTCTACGAAGATTTGGCTCTGTCGGAATTTTCTTTATTTCAATTGTCTAAAATGACCGGACTAATACGTGGCGTATGTGTGCATACTATGTAGAACATGATTCTTACAAGCGTAATATCTGGGAAATAGTGGGTCTTAGAGAAAAAATCATAGAGATCATTTTTATAGAGAATTTTAAGATCTACAACTTTGCTCTGAGGTACTTTTTCGATAAAACTTACCGTTTTTGAGAAAAATCCAAAAAACCTAAAATTTTGACCTTGGGCCCCGAATAAGTCCCTAAGCTCACATGGGACTGATGGGGACTTTTGACACTTTATTCCTTGTGGTAAACTGGTAAACCTAAGGTCTCTACGAAGATTTGGCTCTGTCGGAATTTTCTTTATTTCAATTGTCTAAAATGACCGGACTAATACGTGGCATATGTGTGCATACTATGTAGAACATGATTCTTACAAGCGCAATATCTAGGAAATAGTGGGTCTTAGAGAAAAAATCATAGAGATCATTTTTATAGAGAATTTTAAGATCTACAACTTTGCTCTGAGGTACTTTTTCGATAAAACTTACCGTTTTTGAGAAAAATCCAAAAAACCTAAAATTTTGACCTTGGGCCCCGAATAAGTCCCTAAGCTCACATGGGACTGATGGGGACTTTTGACACTTTATTCCTTGTGGTAAACTGGTAAACCTAAGGTCTCTACGAAGATTTGGCTCTGTCGGAATTTTCTTTATTTCAATTGTCTAAAATGACCGGACTAATACGTGGCATATGTGTGCATACTATGTAGAACATGATTCTTACAAGCGCAATATCTAGGAAATAGTGGGTCTTAGAGAAAAAACATAGATACCATTTTTATAGAGAATTTTAAGATCTACAACTTTGCTCTGAGGTACTTTTTCGATAAAACTTACCGTTTTTGAGAAAAATCCAAAAAACCTAAAATTTTGACCTTGGGCCCCGAATAAGTCCCTAAGCTCACATGGGACTGATGGGGACTTTTGACACTTTATTCCTTGTGGTAAACCTAAGGTCTCTACGAAGATTTGGCTCTGTCGGAATTTTCTTTATTTCAATTGTCTAAAATGACCGGACTAATACGTGGCATGTGTGTGCATACTATGTAGAACATGATTCTTACAAGCGCAATATCTAGGAAATAGTGGGTCTTAGAGAAAAAACATACATACCATTTTTATAGAGAATTTTAAGATCTACAACTTTGCTCTGAGGCGTATGTGTGCATACTATGTAGAACATGATTCTTACAAGCGTAATATCTGGGAAATAGTGGGTCTTAGAGAAAAAATCATAGAGATCATTTTTATAGAGAATTTTAAGATCTACAACTTTGCTTTGAGGTACTTTTTCGATAAAACTTACCGTTTTCGAGAAAAATCCAAAAAACCTAAAATTTTGACCTTGGGCCCCGAATAAGTCCCTAAGCTCACATGGGACTGATGGGGACTTTTGACACTTTATTCCTTGTGGTAAACCTAAGGTCTCTACGAAGATTTGGCTCTGTCGGAATTTTCTTTATTTCAATTGTCTAAAATGACCGGACTAATACGTGCGTATGTGTGCATACTATGTAGAACATGATTCTTACAAGCGTAATATCTGGGAAATAGTGGGTCTTAGAGAAAAAATCATAGAGATCATTTTTATAGAGAATTTTAAGATCTACAACTTTGCTCTGAGGTACTTTTTCGATAAAACTTACCGTTTTCGAGAAAAATCCAAAAAAACCTAAAATTTTGACCTTGGGCCCCCGAATAAGTCCCTAAGCTCACATGGGACTGATGGGGACTTTTGACACTTTATTCCTTGTGGTAAACTGGTAAAACCTAAGGTCTCTACGAAGATTTGGCTCTGTCGGAATTTTCTTTATTTCAATTGTCTAAAATGACCGGACTAATACGTGGCATATGTGTGCATACTATGTAGAAACATGATTCTTACAAGCGCAATATCTAGGAAATAGTGGCTCTTAGAGAAAAAACATAGATACCATTTTTATAGAGAATTTTAAGATCTACAACTTTGCTCTGAGGTACTTTTTTCGATAAAACTTACCGTTTTCGAGAAAAATCCAAAAATCCTAAAATTTTGACCTTGGGCCCCGAATAAGTCCCTAAGCTCACATGGGACTGATGGGGACTTTTGACACTTTATTCCTTGTGGTAAACTGGTAAACCTAAGGTCTCTACGAAGATTTGGCTCTGTCGGAATTTTCTTTATTTCAATTGTCTAAAATGACCGGACTAATACGTGGCATGTGTGTGCATACTATGTAGAACATGATTCTTACAAGCGCAATATCTAGGAAAATAGTGGGTCTTAGAGAAAAAACATACATACCATTTTTATAGAGAATTTTAAGATCTACAACTTTGCTTTGAGGTACTTTTTCGATAAAACTTACCGTTTTCGAGAAAAATCCAAAAAACCTAAAATTTTGACCTTGGGCCCCGAATAAGTCCCTAAGCTCACATGGGACTGATGGGGACTTTTGACACTTTATTCCTTGTGGTAAACTGGTAAACCTAAGGTCATCTACGAAGATTTGGCTCTGTCGGAATTTTCTTTATTTCAATTGTCTAAAATGACCGGACTAATACGTGGCGTATGTGTGCATACTATGTAGAACATGATTCTTACAAGCGTAATATCTGGGAAATAGTGGGTCTTAGAGAAAAAATCATAGAGATCATTTTTATAGAGAATTTTAAGATCTACAACTTTGCTTTGAGGTACTTTTTCGATAAAACTTACCGTTTTCGAGAAAAATCCAAAAAACCTAAAATTTTGACCTTGGGCCCCGAATAAGTCCCTAAGCTCACATGGGACTGATGGGGACTTTTGACACTTTATTCCTTGTGGTAAACCTAAGGTCTCTACGAAGATTTTGGCTCTGTCGGAATTTTCTTTATTTCAATTGTCTAAAATGACCGGACTAATACGTGGCGTATGTGTGCATACTATGTAGAACATGATTCTTACAAGCGTAATATCTGGGAAATAGTGGGTCTTAGAGAAAAAAATCATAGAGATCATTTTTATAGAGAATTTTAAGATCTACAACTTTGCTCTGAGGTACTTTTTCGATAAAACTTACCGTTTTTGAGAAAAATCCAAAAAACCTAAAATTTTGACCTTGGGCCCCGAATAAGTCCCTAAGCTCACATGGGACTGATGGGGACTTTTGACACTTTATTCCTTGTGGGTAAACTGGTAAACCTAAGGTCTCTACGAAGATTTGGCTCTGTCGGAATTTTCTTTATTTCAATTGTCTAAAATGACCGGACTAATACGTGGCATATGTGTGCATACTATGTAGAACATGATTCTTACAAGCGCAATATCTAGGAAATAGTGGGTCTTAGAGAAAAAACATAGATACCATTTTTATAGAGAATTTTAAGATCTACAACTTTGCTCTGAGGTACTTTTTCGATAAAACTTACCGTTTTTGAGAAAAATCCAAAAAACCTAAAATTTTGACCTTGGGCCCCGAATAAGTCCCTAAGCTCACATGGGACTGATGGGGACTTTTGACACTTTATTCCTTGTGGTAAACCTAAGGTCTATACGAAGATTTGGCTCTGTCGGAATTTTCTTTATTTCAATTGTCTAAAATGACCGGACTAATACGTGGCATGTGTGTGCATACTATGTAGAACATGATTCTTACAAGCGCAATATCTAGGAAATAGTGGGTCTTAGAGAAAAAACATACATACCATTTTTATAGAGAATTTTAAGATCTACAACTTTGCTCTGAGGCGTATGTGTGCATACTATGTAGAACATGATTCTTACAAGCGTAATATCTGGGAAATAGTGGGTCTTAGAGAAAAAATCATAGAGATCATTTTTATAGAGAATTTTAAGATCTACAACTTTGCTTTGAGGTACTTTTTCGATAAAACTTACCGTTTTCGAGAAAAATCCAAAAAACCTAAAATTTTGACCTTGGGCCCCGAATAAGTCCCTAAGCTCACATGGGACTGATGGGGACTTTTGACACTTTATTCCTTGTGGTAAACCTAAGGTCTCTACGAAGATTTGGCTCTGTCGGAATTTTCTTTATTTCAATTGTCTAAAATGACCGGACTAATACGTGGCGTATGTGTGCATACTATGTAGAACATGATTCTTACAAGCGTAATATCTGGGAAATAGTGGGTCTTAGAGAAAAAATCATAGAGATCATTTTTATAGAGAATTTTAAGATCTACAACTTTGCTCTGAGGTACTTTTTCGATAAAACTTACCGTTTTTGAGAAAAATCCAAAAAACCTAAAATTTTGACCTTGGGCCCCGAATAAGTCCCTAAGCTCACATGGGACTGATGGGGACTTTTGACACTTTATTCCTTGTGGTAAACCTAAGGTCTCTACGAAGATTTGGCTCTGTCGGAATTTTCCTTTATTTCAATTGTCTAAAATGACCGGACTAATACGTGGCATGTGTGTGCATACTATGTAGAACATGATTCTTACAAGCGCAATATCTAGGAAATAGTGGGTCTTAGAGAAAAAACATAACATACCATTTTTATAGAGAATTTTAAGATCTACAACTTTGCTCTGAGGCGTATGTGTGCATACTATGTAGAACATGATTCTTACAAGCGTAATATCTGGGAAATAGTGGGTCTTAGAGAAAAAATCATAGAGATCATTTTTATAGAGAATTTTAAGATCTACAAACTTTGCTTTGAGGTACTTTTTCGATAAAACTTACCGTTTTCGAGAAAAATCCAAAAAACCTAAAATTTTGTCCTTGGGCCCCGAATAAGTCCCTAAGCTCACATGGGACTGATGGGGACTTTTGACACTTTATTCCTTGTGGTAAACCTAAGGTCTCTACGAAGATTTGGCTCTGTCGGAATTTTCTTTATTTCAATTGTCTAAAATGACCGGGACTAATACGTGGCGTATGTGTGCATACTATGTAGAACATGATTCTTACAAGCGTAATATCTGGGAAATAGTGGGTCTTAGAGAAAAAATCATAGAGATCATTTTTATAGAGAATTTTAAGATCTACAACTTTGCTCTGAGGTACTTTTTCGATAAAACTTACCGTTTTCGAGAAAAATCCAAAAAACCTAAAATTTTGACCTTGGGCCCCGAATAAGTCCCCTAAGCTCACATGGGACTGATGGGGACTTTTGACACTTTATTCCTTGTGGTAAACTGGTAAACCTAAGGTCTCTACGAAGATTTGGCTCTGTCGGAATTTTCTTTATTTCAATTGTCTAAAATGACCGGACTAATACGTGGCATATGTGTGCATACTATGTAGAACATGATTCTTACAAGCGCAATATCTAGGAAATATGTGGCTCTTAGAGAAAAAACATAGATACCATTTTTATAGAGAATTTTAAGATCTACAACTTTGCTCTGAGGTACTTTTTCGATAAAACTTACCGTTTTCCGAGAAAAATCCAAAAAACCTAAAATTTTGACCTTGGGCCCCGAATAAGTCCCTAAGCTCACATGGGACTGATGGGGACTTTTGACACTTTATTCCTTGTGGTAAACTGGTAAACCTAAGGTCTCTACGAAGATTTGGCTCTGTCGGAATTTTCTTTATTTCAATTGTCTAAAATGACCGGACTAATACGTGGCATGTGTGTGCATACTATGTAGAACATGATTCTTACAAGCGCAATATCTAGGAAATAGTGGGTCTTAGAGAAAAAACATACATACCATTTTTATAGAGAATTTTAAGATCTACAACTTTGCTTTGAGGTACTTTTTCGATAAAACTTACCGTTTTCGAGAAAAATCCAAAAAACCTAAAATTTTGACCTTGGGCCCCGAATAAGTCCCTAAGCTCACATGGGACTGATGGGGACTTTTGACACTTTATTCCTTGTGGTAAACTGGTAAACCTAAGGTCTCTACGAAGATTTGGCTCTGTCGGAATTTTCTTTATTTCAATTGTCTAAAATGACCGGACTAATACGTGGCGTATGTGTGCATACTATGTAGAACATGATTCTTACAAGCGTAATATCTGGGAAATAGTGGGTCTTAGAGAAAAAATCATAGAGATCATTTTTATAGAGAATTTTAAGATCTACAACTTTGCTTTGAGGTACTTTTTCGATAAAACTTACCGTTTTCGAGAAAAATCCAAAAAACCTAAAATTTTGACCTTGGGCCCCGAATAAGTCCCTAAGCTCACATGGGACTGATGGGGACTTTTGACACTTTATTCCTTGTGGTAAACTGGTAAACCTAAGGTCTCTACGAAGATTTGGCTCTGTCGGAATTTTCTTTATTTCAATTGTCTAAAATGACCGGACTAATACGTGGCGTATGTGTGCATACTATGTAGAACATGATTCTTACAAGCGTAATATCTGGGAAATAGTGGGTCTTAGAGAAAAAATCATAGAGATCATTTTTATAGAGAATTTTAAGATCTACAACTTTGCTCTGAGGTACTTTTTCGATAAAACTTACCGTTTTTGAGAAAAATCCAAAAAACCTAAAATTTTGACCTTGGGCCCCGAATAAGTCCCTAAGCTCACATGGGACTGATGGGGACTTTTGACACTTTATTCCTTGTGGTAAACTGGTAAACCTAAGGTCTCTACGAAGATTTGGCTCTGTCGGAATTTTCTTTATTTCAATTGTCTAAAATGACCGGACTAATACGTGGCATATGTGTGCATACTATGTAGAACATGATTCTTACAAGCGCAATATCTAGGAAATAGTGGGTCTTAGAGAAAAAACATAGATACCATTTTTATAGAGAATTTTAAGATCTACAACTTTGCTCTGAGGTACTTTTTCGATAAAACTTACCGTTTTCGAGAAAAATCCAAAAAACCTGAAATTTTGACCTTGGGCCCCGAATAAGTCCCTAAGCTCACATGGGACTGATGGGGACTTTTGACACTTTATTCCTTGTGGTAAACTGGTAAACCTAAGGTCTCTACGAAGATTTGGCTCTGTCGGAATTTTCTTTATTTCAATTGTCTAAAATGACCGGACTAATACGTGGCGTATGTGTGCATACTATGTAGAACATGATTCTTACAAGCGTAATATCTGGGAAATAGTGGGTCTTAGAGAAAAAATCATAGAGATCATTTTTATAGAGAATTTTAAGATCTACAACTTTGCTCTGAGGTACTTTTTCGATAAAACTTACCGTTTTCGAGAAAAATCCAAAAAACCTAAAATTTTGACCTTGGGCCCCGAATAAGTCCCTAAGCTCACATGGGACTGATGGGGACTTTTGACACTTTATTCCTTGTGGTAAACCTAAGGTCTCTACGAAGATTTGGCTCTGTCGGAATTTTCTTTATTTCAATTGTCTAAAATGACCGGACTAATACGTGGCGTATGTGTGCATACTATGTAGAACATGATTCTTACAAGCGTAATATCTGGGAAATAGTGGGTCTTAGAGAAAAAATCATAGAGATCATTTTTATAGAGAATTTTAAGATCTACAACTTTGCTCTGAGGTACTTTTTCGATAAAACTTACCGTTTTTGAGAAAAATCCAAAAAACCTAAAATTTTGACCTTGGGCCCCGAATAAGTCCCTAAGCTCACATGGGACTGATGGGGACTTTTGACACTTTACTCCTTGTGGTAAACTGGTAAACCTAAGGTCTCTACGAAGATTTGGCTCTGTCGGAATTTTCTTTATTTCAATTGTCTAAAATGACCGGACTAATACGTGGCATATGTGTGCATACTATGTAGAACATGATTCTTACAAGCGCAATATCTAGGAAATAGTGGGTCTTAGAGAAAAAACATAGATACTATTTTTATAGAGAATTTTAAGATCTACAACTTTGCTTTGAAGTACTTTTTCGATAAAACTTACCGTTTTCGAGAAAAATCCAAAAAACCTAAAATTTTGACCTTGGGCCCCGAATAAGTCCCTAAGCTCACATGGGACTGATGGGGACTTTTGACACTTTATTCCTTGTGGTAAACTGGTAAACCTAAGGTCTCTACGAAGATTTGGCTCTGTCGGAATTTTCTTTATTTCAATTGTCTAAAATGACCGGACTAATACGTGGCGTATGTGTGCATACTATGTAGAACATGATTCTTACAAGCGTAATATCTGGGAAATAGTGGGTCTTAGAGAAAAAATCATAGAGATCATTTTTATAGAGAATTTTAAGATCTACAACTTTGCTTTGAGGTACTTTTTCGATAAAACTTACCGTTTTCGAGAAAAATCCAAAAAACCTAAAATTTTGACCTTGGGCCCCGAATAAGTCCCTAAGCTCACATGGGACTGATGGGGACTTTTGACACTTTATTCCTTGTGGTAAACCTAAGGTCTCTACGAAGATTTGGCTCTGTCGGAATTTTCTTTATTTCAATTGTCTAAAATGACCGGACTAATACGTGGCGTATGTGTGCATACTATGTAGAACATGATTCTTACAAGCGTAATATCTGGGAAATAGTGGGTCTTAGAGAAAAAATCATAGAGATCATTTTTATAGAGAATTTTAAGATCTACAACTTTGCTCTGAGGTACTTTTTCGATAAAACTTACCGTTTTTGAGAAAAATCCAAAAAACCTAAAATTTTGACCTTGGGCCCCGAATAAGTCCCTAAGCTCACATGGGACTGATGGGGACTTTTGACACTTTATTCCTTGTGGTAAACTGGTAAACCTAAGGTCTCTACGAAGATTTGGCTCTGTCGGAATTTTCTTTATTTCAATTGTCTAAAATGACCGGACTAATACGTGGCATATGTGTGCATACTATGTAGAACATGATTCTTACAAGCGCAATATCTAGGAAATAGTGGGTCTTAGAGAAAAAACATAGATACCATTTTTATAGAGAATTTTAAGATCTACAACTTTGCTCTGAGGTACTTTTTCGATAAAACTTACCGTTTTTGAGAAAAATCCAAAAAACCTAAAATTTTGACCTTGGGCCCCGAATAAGTCCCTAAGCTCACATGGGACTGATGGGGACTTTTGACACTTTATTCCTTGTGGTAAAAGATTTGGCTCTGTCGGAATTTTCTTTATTTCAATTGTCTAAAATGACCGGACTAATACGTGGCATGTGTGTGCATACTATGTAGAACATGATTCTTACAAGCGCAATATCTAGGAAATAGTGGGTCTTAGAGAAAAAACATACATACCATTTTTATAGAGAATTTTAAGATCTACAGCTTTGCTCTGAGGCGTATGTGTGCATACTATGTAGAACATGATTCTTACAAGCGTAATATCTGGGAAATAGTGGGTCTTAGAGAAAAAATCATAGAGATCATTTTTATAGAGAATTTTAAGATCTACAACTTTGCTTTGAGGTACTTTTTCGATAAAACTTACCGTTTTCGAGAAAAATCCAAAAAACCTAAAATTTTGACCTTGGGCCCCGAATAAGTCCCTAAGCTCACATGGGACTGATGGGGACTTTTGACACTTTATTCCTTGTGGTAAACCTAAGGTCTCTACGAGGATTTGGCTCTGTCGGAATTTTCTTTATTTCAATTGTCTAAAATGACCGGACTAATACGTGGCGTATGTGTGCATACTATGTAGAACATGATTCTTACAAGCGTAATATCTGGGAAATAGTGGGTCTTAGAGAAAAAATCATAGAGATCATTTTTATAGAGAATTTTAAGATCTACAACTTTGCTCTGAGGTACTTTTTCGATAAAACTTACCGTTTTCGAGAAAAATCCAAAAAACCTAAAATTTTGACCTTGGGCCCCGAATAAGTCCCTAAGCTCACATGGGACTGATGGGGACTTTTGACACTTTATTCCTTGTGGTAAACTGGTAAACCTAAGGTCTCTACGAAGATTTGGCTCTGTCGGAATTTTCTTTATTTCAATTGTCTAAAATGACCGGACTAATACGTGGCATATGTGTGCATACTATGTAGAACATGATTCTTACAAGCGCAATATCTAGGAAATAGTGGCTCTTAGAGAAAAAACATAGATACCATTTTTATAGAGAATTTTAAGATCTACAACTTTGCTCTGAGGTACTTTTTCGATAAAACTTACCGTTTTCGAGAAAAATCCAAAAATCCTAAAATTTTGACCTTGGGCCCCGAATAAGTCCCTAAGCTCACATGGGACTGATGGGGACTTTTGACACTTTATTCCTTGTGGTAAACTGGTAAACCTAAGGTCTCTACGAAGATTTGGCTCTGTCGGAATTTTCTTTATTTCAATTGTCTAAAATGACCGGACTAATACGTGGCATGTGTGTGCATACTATGTAGAACATGATTCTTACAAGCGCAATATCTAGGAAATAGTGGGTCTTAGAGAAAAAACATACATACCATTTTTATAGAGAATTTTAAGATCTACAACTTTGCTTTGAGGTACTTTTTCGATAAAACTTACCGTTTTCGAGAAAAATCCAAAAAACCTAAAATTTTGACCTTGGGCCCCGAATAAGTCCCTAAGCTCACATGGGACTGATGGGGACTTTTGACACTTTATTCCTTGTGGTAAACTGGTAAACCTAAGGTCTCTACGAAGATTTGGCTCTGTCGGAATTTTTCTTTATTTCAATTGTCTAAAATGACCGGACTAATACGTGGCGTATGTGTGCATACTATGTAGAAACATGATTCTTACAAGCGTAATATCTGGGAAATAGTGGGTCTTAGAGAAAAAATCATAGAGATCATTTTTATAGAGAATTTTAAGATCTACAACTTTGCTCTGAGGTACTTTTTCGATAAAACTTACCGTTTTCGAGAAAAATCCAAAAAACCTAAAATTTTGACCTTGGGCCCCGAATAAGTCCCTAAGCTCACATGGGACTGATGGGGACTTTTGACACTTTATTCCTTGTGGTAAACCTAAGGTCTTTACGAAGATTTGGCTCTGTCGGAATTTTCTTTATTTCAATTGTCTAAAATGACCGGACTAATACGTGGCGTATGTGTGCATACTATGTAGAACATGATTCTTACAAGCGTAATATCTGGGAAATAGTGGGTCTTAGAGAAAAAATCAGAGGGACCATTTTTATAGAGAATTTTAAGATCTACAACTTTGCTCTGAGGTACTTTTTCGATAAAACATACCGTTTTTGAGAAAAATCCAAAAAACCTAAAATTTTGACCTTGGCCCCGAATAAGTCCCTAAGCTCACATGGGACTGATGGGGACTTTTGACACTTTATTCCTTGTGGTAAACTGGTAAACCTAAGGTCTCTACGAAGATTTGGCTCTGTCGGAATTTTCTTTATTTCAATTGTCTAAAATGACCGGACTAATACGTGGCATATGTGTGCATACTATGTAGAACATGATTCTTACAAGCGCAATATCTAGGAAATAGTGGGTCTTAGAGAAAAAACATAGATACCATTTTTATAGAGAATTTTAAGATCTACAACTTTGCTCTGAGGTACTTTTTCGATAAAACTTACCGTTTTCGAGAAAAATCCAAAAAACCTAAAATTTTGACCTTGGGCCCCGAATAAGTCCCTAAGCTCACATGGGACTGATGGGGACTTTTGACACTTTATTCCTTGTGGTAAACTGGTAAACCTAAGGTCTCTACGAAGATTTGGCTCTGTCGGAATTTTCTTTATTTCAATTGTCTAAAATGACCGGACTAATACGTGGCATATGTGTGCATACTATGTAGAACATGATTCTTACAAGCGCAATATCTAGGAAATAGTGGGTCTTAGAGAAAAAACATAGATACTATTTTTATAGAGAATTTTAAGATCTACAACTTTGCTTTGAAGTACTTTTTCGATAAAACTTACCGTTTTCGAGAAAAATCCAAAAAACCTAAAATTTTGACCTTGGGCCCCGAATAAGTCCCTAAGCTCACATGGGACTGATGGGGACTTTTGACACTTTATTCCTTGTGGTAAACTGGTAAACCTAAGGTCTCTACGAAGATTTGGCTCTGTCGGAATTTTCTTTATTTCAATTGTCTAAAATGACCGGACTAATACGTGGCGTATGTGTGCATACTATGTAGAACATGATTCTTACAAGCGTAATATCTGGGAAATAGTGGGTCTTAGAGAAAAAATCATAGAGATCATTTTATAGAGAATTTTAAGATCTACAACTTTGCTCTGAGGTACTTTTTCGATAAAACTTACCGTTTTTGAGAAAAATCCAAAAAACCTAAAATTTTGACCTTGGGCCCCGAATAAGTCCCTAAGCTCACATGGGACTGATGGGGACTTTTGACACTTTATTCCTTGTGGTAAACTGGTAAACCTAAGGTCTCTACGAAGATTTGGCTCTGTCGGAATTTTCTTTATTTCAATTGTCTAAAATGACCGGACTAATACGTGGCATATGTGTGCATACTATGTAGAACATGATTCTTACAAGCGCAATATCTAGGAAATAGTGGGTCTTAGAGAAAAAACATAGATACCATTTTTATAGAGAATTTTAAGATCTACAACTTTGCTCTGAGGTACTTTTTCGATAAAACTTACCGTTTTCGAGAAAAATCCAAAAAACCTGAAATTTTGACCTTGGGCCCCGAATAAGTCCCTAAGCTCACATGGACTGATGGGGACTTTTGACACTTTATTCCTTGTGGTAAACTGGTAAACCTAAGGTCTCTACGAAGATTTGGCTCTGTCGGAATTTTCTTTATTTCAATTGTCTAAAATGACCGGACTAATACGTGGCGTATGTGTGCATACTATGTAGAACATGATTCTTACAAGCGTAATATCTGGGAAATAGTGGGTCTTAGAGAAAAAATCATAGAGATCATTTTTATAGAGAATTTTAAGATCTACAACTTTGCTCTGAGGTACTTTTTCGATAAAACTTACCGTTTTCGAGAAAAATCCAAAAAACCTAAAATTTTGACCTTGGGCCCCGAATAAGTCCCTAAGCTCACATGGGACTGATGGGGACTTTTGACACTTTATTCCTTGTGGTAAACTGGTAAACCTAAGGTCTCTACGAAGATTTGGCTCTGTCGGAATTTTCTTTATTTCAATTGTCTAAAATGACCGGACTAATACGTGGCGTATGTGTGCATACTATGTAGAACATGATTCTTACAAGCGTAATATCTGGGAAATAGTGGGTCTTAGAGAAAAAATCATAGAGATCATTTTTATAGAGAATTTTAAGATCTACAACTTTGCTCTGAGGTACTTTTTCGATAAAACTTACCGTTTTTGAGAAAAATCCAAAAAACCTAAAATTTTGACCTTGGGCCCCGAATAAGTCCCTAAGCTCACATGGGACTGATGGGGACTTTTGACACTTTATTCCTTGTGGTAAACTGGTAAACCTAAGGTCTCTACGAAGATTTGGCTCTGTCGGAATTTTCTTTATTTCAATTGTCTAAAATGACCGGACTAATACGTGGCATATGTGTGCATACTATGTAGAACATGATTCTTACAAGCGCAATATCTAGGAAATAGTGGGTCTTAGAGAAAAAACATAGATACCATTTTTATAGAGAATTTTAAGATCTACAACTTTGCTCTGAGGTACTTTTTCGATAAAACTTACCGTTTTCGAGAAAAATCCAAAAAACCTAAAATTTTGACCTTGGGCCCCGAATAAGTCCCTAAGCTCACATGGGACTGATGGGGACTTTTGACACTTTATTCCTTGTGGTAAACCTAAGGTCTCTACGAAGATTTGGCTCTGTCGGAATTTTCTTTATTTCAATTGTCTAAAATGACCGGACTAATACGTGGCGTATGTGTGCATACTATGTAGAACATGATTCTTACAAGCGTAATATCTGGGAAATAGTGGGTCTTAGAGAAAAAATCATAGAGACCATTTTTATAGAGAATTTTAAGATCTACAACTTTGCTCTGAGGTACTTTTTCGATAAAACTTACCGTTTTTGAGAAAAATCCAAAAAACCTAAAATTTTGACCTTGGGCCCCGAATAAGTCCCTAAGCTCACATGGGACTGATGGGGACTTTTGACACTTTATTCCTTGTGGTAAACTGGTAAACCTAAGGTCTCTACGAAGATTTGGCTCTGTCGGAATTTTCTTTATTTCAATTGTCTAAAATGACCGGACTAATACGTGGCATGTGTGTGCATACTATGTAGAACATGATTCTTACAAGCGCAATATCTAGGAAATAGTGGGTCTTAGAGAAAAAACATACATACCATTTTTATAGAGAATTTTAAGATCTACAACTTTGCTCTGAGGTACTTTTTCGATAAAACTTACCGTTTTCGAGAAAAATCCAAAAAACCTAAAATTTTGACCTTGGGCCCCGAATAAGTCCCTAAGCTCACATGGGACTGATGGGGACTTTTGACACTTTATTCCTTGTGGTAAACTGGTAAACCTAAGGTCTCTACGAAGATTTGGCTCTGTCGGAATTTTCTTTATTTCAATTGTCTAAAATGACCGGACTAATACGTGGCGTATGTGTGCATACTATGTAGAACATGATTCTTACAAGCGTAATATCTGGGAAATAGTGGGTCTTAGAGAAAAAATCATAGAGATCATTTTTATAGAGAATTTTAAGATCTACAACTTTGCTTTGAGGTACTTTTTCGATAAAACTTACCGTTTTCGAGAAAAATCCAAAAAACCTAAAATTTTGACCTTGGGCCCCGAATAAGTCCCTAAGCTCACATGGGACTGATGGGGACTTTTGACACTTTATTCCTTGTGGTAAACCTAAGGTCTCTACGAAGATTTGGCTCTGTCGGAATTTTCTTTATTTCAATTGTCTAAAATGACCGGACTAATACGTGGCGTATGTGTGCATACTATGTAGAACATGATTCTTACAAGCGTAATATCTGGGAAATAGTGGGTCTTAGAGAAAAAATCATAGAGATCATTTTTATAGAGAATTTTAAGATCTACAACTTTGCTCTGAGGTACTTTTTCGATAAAACTTACCGTTTTTGAGAAAAATCCAAAAAACCTAAAATTTTGACCTTGGGCCCCGAATAAGTCCCTAAGCTCACATGGGACTGATGGGGACTTTTGACACTTTATTCCTTGTGGTAAACTGGTAAACCTAAGGTCTCTACGAAGATTTGGCTCTGTCGGAATTTTCTTTATTTCAATTGTCTAAAATGACCGGACTAATACGTGGCATATGTGTGCATACTATGTAGAACATGATTCTTACAAGCGCAATATCTAGGAAATAGTGGGTCTTAGAGAAAAAACATAGATACCATTTTTATAGAGAATTTTAAGATCTACAACTTTGCTCTGAGGTACTTTTTCGATAAAACTTACCGTTTTTGAGAAAAATCCAAAAAACCTAAAATTTTGACCTTGGGCCCCGAATAAGTCCCTAAGCTCACATGGGACTGATGGGGACTTTTGACACTTTATTCCTTGTGGTAAACCTAAGGTCTCTACGAAGATTTGGCTCTGTCGGAATTTTCTTTATTTCAATTGTCTAAAATGACCGGACTAATACGTGGCATGTGTGTGCATACTATGTAGAACATGATTCTTACAAGCGCAATATCTAGGAAATAGTGGGTCTTAGAGAAAAAACATACATACCATTTTTATAGAGAATTTTAAGATCTACAACTTTGCTCTGAGGCGTATGTGTGCATACTATGTAGAACATGATTCTTACAAGCGTAATATCTGGGAAATAGTGGGTCTTAGAGAAAAAATCATAGAGATCATTTTTATAGAGAATTTTAAGATCTACAACTTTGCTTTGAGGTACTTTTTCGATAAAACTTACCGTTTTCGAGAAAAATCCAAAAAACCTAAAATTTTGACCTTGGGCCCCGAATAAGTCCCTAAGCTCACATGGGACTGATGGGGACTTTTGACACTTTATTCCTTGTGGTAAACCTAAGGTCTCTACGAAGATTTGGCTCTGTCGGAATTTTCTTTATTTCAATTGTCTAAAATGACCGGACTAATACGTGGCGTATGTGTGCATACTATGTAGAACATGATTCTTACAAGCGTAATATCTGGGAAATAGTGGGTCTTAGAGAAAAAATCATAGAGATCATTTTTATAGAGAATTTTTAAATCTACAACATTGCTCTGAGGTACTTTTTCGATAAAACTTACCGTTTTCGAGAAAAATCCAAAAAACCTAAAATTTTGACCTTGGGCCCCGAATAAGTCCCTAAGCTCACATGGGACTGATGGGGACTTTTGACACTTTATTCCTTGTGGTAAACCTAAGGTCTCTACGAAGATTTGGCTCTGTCGGAATTTTCTTTATTTCAATTGTCTAAAATGACCGGACTAATACGTGGCGTATGTGTGCATACTATGTAGAACATGATTCTTACAAGCGTAATATCTGGGAAATAGTGGGTCTTAGAGAAAAAATCATAGAGATCATTTTTATAGAGAATTTTAAGATCTACAACTTTGCTCTGAGGTACTTTTTCGATAAAACTTACCGTTTTTGAGAAAAATCCAAAAAACCTAAAATTTTGACCTTGGGCCCCGAATAAGTCCCTAAGCTCACATGGGACTGATGGGGACTTTTGACACTTTATTCCTTGTGGTAAACTGGTAAACCTAAGGTTTCTACGAAGATTTGGCTCTGTCGGAATTTTCTTTATTTCAATTGTCTAAAATGACCGGACTAATACGTGGCATATGTGTGCATACTATGTAGAACATGATTCTTACAAGCGCAATATCTAGGAAATAGTGGGTCTTAGAGAAAAAACATAGATACCATTTTTATAGAGAATTTTAAGATCTACAACTTTGCTCTGAGGTACTTTTTCGATAAAACTTACCGTTTTCGAGAAAAATCCAAAAAACCTAAAATTTTGACCTTGGGCCCCGAATAAGTCCCTAAGCTCACATGGGACTGATGGGGACTTTTGACACTTTATTCCTTGTGGTAAACTGGTAAACCTAAGGTCTCTACGAAGATTTGGCTCTGTCGGAATTTTCTTTATTTCAATTGTCTAAAATGACCGGACTAATACGTGGCATATGTGTGCATACTATGTAGAACATGATTCTTACAAGCGCAATATCTAGGAAATAGTGGGTCTTAGAGAAAAAACATAGATACCATTTTTATAGAGAATTTTAAGATCTACAACTTTGCTCTGAGGTACTTTTTCGATAAAACTTACCGTTTTCGAGAAAAATCCAAAAAACCTAAAATTTTGACCTTGGGCCCCGAATAAGTCCCTAAGCTCACATGGGACTGATGGGGACTTTTGACACTTTATTCCTTGTGGTAAACCTAAGGTCTCTACGAAGATTTGGCTCTGTCGGAATTTTCTTTATTTCAATTGTCTAAAATGACCGGACTAATACGTGGCGTATGTGTGCATACTATGTAGAACATGATTCTTACAAGCGTAATATCTGGGAAATAGTGGGTCTTAGAGAAAAAATCATAGAGACCATTTTTATAGAGAATTTTAAGATCTACAACTTTGCTCTGAGGTACTTTTTCGATAAAACTTACCGTTTTTGAGAAAAATCCAAAAAACCTAAAATTTTGACCTTGGGCCCCGAATAAGTCCCTAAGCTCACATGGGACTGATGGGGACTTTTGACACTTTATTCCTTGTGGTAAACTGGTAAACCTAAGGTCTCTACGAAGATTTGGCTCTGTCGGAATTTTCTTTATTTCAATTGTCTAAAATGACCGGACTAATACGTGGCATATGTGTGCATACTATGTAGAACATGATTCTTACAAGCGCAATATCTAGGAAATAGTGGGTCTTAGAGAAAAAACATAGATACCATTTTTATAGAGAATTTTAAGATCTACAACTTTGCTCTGAGGTACTTTTTCGATAAAACTTACCGTTTTCGAGAAAAATCCAAAAAACCTAAAATTTTGACCTTGGGCCCCGAATAAGTCCCTAAGCTCACATGGGACTGATGGGGACTTTTGACACTTTATTCCTTGTGGTAAACCTAAGGTCTCTACGAAGATTTGGCTCTGTCGGAATTTTCTTTATTTCAATTGTCTAAAATGACCGGACTAATACGTGGCGTATGTGTGCATACTATGTAGAACATGATTCTTTCAAGCGTAATATCTGGGAAATAGTGGGTCTTAGAGAAAAAATCATAGAGACCATTTTTATAGAGAATTTTAAGATCTACAACTTTGCTCTGAGGTACTTTTTCGATAAAACTTACCGTTTTTGAGAAAAATCCAAAAAACCTAAAATTTTGACCTTGGGCCCCGAATAAGTCCCTAAGCTCACATGGGACTGATGGGGACTTTTGATACTTTATTCCTTGTGGTAAATTGGTAAACCTAAGGTCTCTACGAAGATTTGGCTCTGTCGGAATTTTCTTTATTTCAATTGTCTAAAATGACCGGACTAATACGTGGCATATGTGTGCATACTATGTAGAACATGATTCTTACAAGCGCAATATCTAGGAAATAGTGGGTCTTAGAGAAAAAACATAGATACCATTTTTATAGAGAATTTTAAGATCTACAACTTTGCTCTGAGGTACTTTTTCGATAAAACTTACCGTTTTCGAGAAAAATCCAAAAAACCTAAAATTTTGACCTTGGGCCCCGAATAAGTCCCTAAGCTCACATGGGACTGATGGGGACTTTTGACACTTTATTCCTTGTGGTAAACTGGTAAACCTAAGGTCTCTACGAAGATTTGGCTCTGTCGGAATTTTCTTTATTTCAATTGTCTAAAATGACCGGACTAATACGTGGCATATGTGTGCATACTATGTAGAACATGATTCTTACAAGCGCAATATCTAGGAAATAGTGGGTCTTAGAGAAAAAACATAGATACCATTTTTATAGAGAATTTTAAGATCTACAACTTTGCTCTGAGGTACTTTTTCGATAAAACTTACCGTTTTCGAGAAAAATCCAAAAAACCTAAAATTTTGACCTTGGGCCCCGAATAAGTCCCTAAGCTCACATGGGACTGATGGGGACTTTTGACACTTTATTCCTTGTGGTAAACCTAAGGTCTCTACGAAGATTTGGCTCTGTCGGAATTTTCTTTATTTCAATTGTCTAAAATGACCGGACTAATACGTGGCGTATGTGTGCATACTATGTAGAACATGATTCTTACAAGCGTAATATCTGGGAAATAGTGGGTCTTAGAGAAAAAATCATAGAGACCATTTTTATAGAGAATTTTAAGATCTACAACTTTGCTCTGAGGTACTTTTTCGATAAAACTTACCGTTTTTGAGAAAAATCCAAAAAACCTAAAATTTTGACCTTGGGCCCCGAATAAGTCCCTAAGCTCACATGGGACTGATGGGGACTTTTGACACTTTATTCCTTGTGGTAAACTGGTAAACCTAAGGTCTCTACGAAGATTTGGCTCTGTCGGAATTTTCTTTATTTCAATTGTCTAAAATGACCGGACTAATACGTGGCATATGTGTGCATACTATGTAGAACATGATTCTTACAAGCGCAATATCTAGGAAATAGTGGGTCTTAGAGAAAAAACATAGATACCATTTTTATAGAGAATTTTAAGATCTACAACTTTGCTTTGAGGTACTTTTTCGATAAAACTTACCGTTTTCGAGAAAAATCCAAAAAACCTAAAATTTTGACCTTGGGCCCCGAATAAGTCCCTAAGCTCACATGGGACTGATGGGGACTTTTGACACTTTATTCCTTGTGGTAAACCTAAGGTCTCTACGAAGATTTGGCTCTGTCGGAATTTTCTTTATTTCAATTGTCTAAAATGACCGGACTAATACGTGGCGTATGTGTGCATACTATGTAGAACATGATTCTTACAAGCGTAATATCTGGGAAATAGTGGGTCTTAGAGAAAAAATCATAGAGATCATTTTTATAGAGAATTTTAAGATCTACAACTTTGCTCTGAGGTACTTTTTCGATAAAACTTACCGTTTTTGAGAAAAATCCAAAAAACCTAAAATTTTGACCTTGGGCCCCGAATAAGTCCCTAAGCTCACATGGGACTGATGGGGACTTTTGACACTTTACTCCTTGTGGTAAACTGGTAAACCTAAGGTCTCTACGAAGATTTGGCTCTGTCGGAATTTTCTTTATTTCAATTGTCTAAAATGACCGGACTAATACGTGGCATATGTGTGCATACTATGTAGAACATGATTCTTACAAGCGCAATATCTGGGAAATAGTGGGTCTTAGAGAAAAAACATAGATACTATTTTTATAGAGAATTTTAAGATCTACAACTTTGCTTTGAAGTACTTTTTCGATAAAACTTACCGTTTTCGAGAAAAATCCAAAAAACCTAAAATTTTGACCTTGGGCCCCGAATAAGTCCCTAAGCTCACATGGGACTGATGGGGACTTTTGACACTTTATTCCTTGTGGTAAACTGGTAAACCTAAGGTCTCTACGAAGATTTGGCTCTGTCGGAATTTTCTTTATTTCAATTGTCTAAAATGACCGGACTAATACGTGGCGTATGTGTGCATACTATGTAGAACATGATTCTTACAAGCGTAATATCTGGGAAATAGTGGGTCTTAGAGAAAAAATCATAGAGATCATTTTTATAGAGAATTTTAAGATCTACAACTTTGCTTTGAGGTACTTTTTCGATAAAACTTACCGTTTTCGAGAAAAATCCAAAAAACCTAAAATTTTGACCTTGGGCCCCGAATAAGTCCCTAAGCTCACATGGGACTGATGGGGACTTTTGACACTTTATTCCTTGTGGTAAACCTAAGGTCTCTACGAAGATTTGGCTCTGTCGGAATTTTCTTTATTTCAATTGTCTAAAATGACCGGACTAATACGTGGCGTATGTGTGCATACTATGTAGAACATGATTCTTACAAGCGTAATATCTGGGAAATAGTGGGTCTTAGAGAAAAAATCATAGAGATCATTTTTATAGAGAATTTTAAGATCTACAACTTTGCTCTGAGGTACTTTTTCGATAAAACTTACCGTTTTTGAGAAAAATCCAAAAAACCTAAAATTTTGACCTTGGGCCCCGAATAAGTCCCTAAGCTCACATGGGACTGATGGGGACTTTTGACACTTTATTCCTTGTGGTAAACTGGTAAACCTAAGGTCTCTACGAAGATTTGGCTCTGTCGGAATTTTCTTTATTTCAATTGTCTAAAATGACCGGACTAATACGTGGCATATGTGTGCATACTATGTAGAACATGATTCTTACAAGCGCAATATCTAGGAAATAGTGGGTCTTAGAGAAAAAACATAGATACCATTTTTATAGAGAATTTTAAGATCTACAACTTTGCTCTGAGGTACTTTTTCGATAAAACTTACCGTTTTTGAGAAAAATCCAAAAAACCTAAAATTTTGACCTTGGGCCCCGAATAAGTCCCTAAGCTCACATGGGACTGATGGGGACTTTTGACACTTTATTCCTTGTGGTAAACCTAAGGTCTCTACGAAGATTTGGCTCTGTCGGAATTTTCTTTATTTCAATTGTCTAAAATGACCGGACTAATACGTGGCATGTGTGTGCATACTATGTAGAACATGATTCTTACAAGCGCAATATCTAGGAAATAGTGGGTCTTAGAGAAAAAACATACATACCATTTTTATAGAGAATTTTAAGATCTACAACTTTGCTCTGAGGCGTATGTGTGCATACTATGTAGAACATGATTCTTACAAGCGTAATATCTGGGAAATAGTGGGTCTTAGAGAAAAAATCATAGAGATCATTTTTATAGAGAATTTTAAGATCTACAACTTTGCTTTGAGGTACTTTTTCGATAAAACTTACCGTTTTCGAGAAAAATCCAAAAAACCTAAAATTTTGACCTTGGGCCCCGAATAAGTCCCTAAGCTCACATGGGACTGATGGGGACTTTTGACACTTTATTCCTTGTGGTAAACCTAAGGTCTCTACGAAGATTTGGCTCTGTCGGAATTTTCTTTATTTCAATTGTCTAAAATGACCGGACTAATACGTGGCGTATGTGTGCATACTATGTAGAACATGATTCTTACAAGCGTAATATCTGGGAAATAGTGGGTCTTAGAGAAAAAATCATAGAGATCATTTTTATAGAGAATTTTAAGATCTACAACTTTGCTCTGAGGTACTTTTTCGATAAAACTTACCGTTTTCGAGAAAAATCCAAAAAACCTAAAATTTTGACCTTGGGCCCCGAATAAGTCCCTAAGCTCACATGGGACTGATGGGGACTTTTGACACTTTATTCCTTGTGGTAAACTGGTAAACCTAAGGTCTCTACGAAGATTTGGCTCTGTCGGAATTTTCTTTATTTCAATTGTCTAAAATGACCGGACTAATACGTGGCATATGTGTGCATACTATGTAGAACATGATTCTTACAAGCGCAATATCTAGGAAATAGTGGCTCTTAGAGAAAAAACATAGATACCATTTTTATAGAGAATTTTAAGATCTACAACTTTGCTCTGAGGTACTTTTTCGATAAAACTTACCGTTTTCGAGAAAAATCCAAAAATCCTAAAATTTTGACCTTGGGCCCCGAATAAGTCCCTAAGCTCACATGGGACTGATGGGGACTTTTGACACTTTATTCCTTGTGGTAAACTGGTAAACCTAAGGTCTCTACGAAGATTTGGCTCTGTCGGAATTTTCTTTATTTCAATTGTCTAAAATGACCGGACTAATACGTGGCATGTGTGTGCATACTATGTAGAACATGATTCTTACAAGCGCAATATCTAGGAAATAGTGGGTCTTAGAGAAAAAACATACATACCATTTTTATAGAGAATTTTAAGATCTACAACTTTGCTTTGAGGTACTTTTTCGATAAAACTTACCGTTTTCGAGAAAAATCCAAAAAACCTAAAATTTTGACCTTGGGCCCCGAATAAGTCCCTAAGCTCACATGGGACTGATGGGGACTTTTGACACTTTATTCCTTGTGGTAAACTGGTAAACCTAAGGTCTCTACGAAGATTTGGCTCTGTCGGAATTTTCTTTATTTCAATTGTCTAAAATGACCGGACTAATACGTGGCGTATGTGTGCATACTATTTAGAACATGATTCTTACAAGCGTAATATCTGGGAAATAGTGGGTCTTAGAGAAAAAATCATAGAGATCATTTTTATAGAGAATTTTAAGATCTACAACTTTGCTTTGAGGTACTTTTTCGATAAAACTTACCGTTTTCGAGAAAAATCCAAAAAACCTAAAATTTTGACCTTGGGCCCCGAATAAGTCCCTAAGCTCACATGGGACTGATGGGGACTTTTGACACTTTATTCCTTGTGGTAAACCTAAGGTCTTTACGAAGATTTGGCTCTGTCGGAATTTTCTTTATTTCAATTGTCTAAAATGACCGGACTAATACGTGGCGTATGTGTGCATACTATGTAGAACATGATTCTTACAAGCGTAATATCTGGGAAATAGTGGGTCTTAGAGAAAAAATCATAGAGATCATTTTTATAGAGAATTTTAAGATCTACAACTTTGCTCTGAGGTACTTTTTCGATAAAACTTACCGTTTTTGAGAAAAATCCAAAAAACCTAAAATTTTGACCTTGGGCCCCGAATAAGTCCCTAAGCTCACATGGGACTGATGGGGACTTTTGACACTTTATTCCTTGTGGTAAACTGGTAAACCTAAGGTCTCTACGAAGATTTGGCTCTGTCGGAATTTTCTTTATTTCAATTGTCTAAAATGACCGGACTAATACGTGGCATATGTGTGCATACTATGTAGAACATGATTCTTACAAGCGCAATATCTAGGAAATAGTGGGTCTTAGAGAAAAAACATAGATACCATTTTTATAGAGAATTTTAAGATCTACAACTTTGCTCTGAGGTACTTTTTCGATAAAACTTACCGTTTTCGAGAAAAATCCAAAAAACCTAAAATTTTGACCTTGGGCCCCGAATAAGTCCCTAAGCTCACATGGGACTGATGGGGACTTTTGACACTTTATTCCTTGTGGTAAACTGGTAAACCTAAGGTCTCTACGAAGATTTGGCTCTGTCGGAATTTTCTTTATTTCAATTGTCTAAAATGACCGGACTAATACGTGGCATATGTGTGCATACTATGTAGAACATGATTCTTACAAGCGCAATATCTAGGAAATAGTGGGTCTTAGAGAAAAAACATAGATACTATTTTTATAGAGAATTTTAAGATCTACAACTTTGCTTTGAAGTACTTTTTCGATAAAACTTACCGTTTTCGAGAAAAATCCAAAAAACCTAAAATTTTGACCTTGGGCCCCGAATAAGTCCCTAAGCTCACATGGGACTGATGGGGACTTTTGACACTTTATTCCTTGTGGTAAACTGGTAAACCTAAGGTCTCTACGAAGATTTGGCTCTGTCGGAATTTTCTTTATTTCAATTGTCTAAAATGACCGGACTAATACGTGGCGTATGTGTGCATACTATGTAGAACATGATTCTTACAAGCGTAATATCTGGGAAATAGTGGGTCTTAGAGAAAAAATCATAGAGATCATTTTTATAGAGAATTTTAAGATCTACAACTTTGCTCTGAGGTACTTTTTCGATAAAACTTACCGTTTTTGAGAAAAATCCAAAAAACCTAAAATTTTGACCTTGGGCCCCGAATAAGTCCCTAAGCTCACATGGGACTGATGGGGACTTTTGACACTTTATTCCTTGTGGTAAACTGGTAAACCTAAGGTCTCTACGAAGATTTGGCTCTGTCGGAATTTTCTTTATTTCAATTGTCTAAAATGACCGGACTAATACGTGGCATATGTGTGCATACTATGTAGAACATGATTCTTACAAGCGCAATATCTAGGAAATAGTGGGTCTTAGAGAAAAAACATAGATACCATTTTTATAGAGAATTTTAAGATCTACAACTTTGCTCTGAGGTACTTTTTCGATAAAACTTACCGTTTTCGAGAAAAATCCAAAAAACCTGAAATTTTGACCTTGGGCCCCGAATAAGTCCCTAAGCTCACATGGGACTGATGGGGACTTTTGACACTTTATTCCTTGTGGTAAACTGGTAAACCTAAGGTCTCTACGAAGATTTGGCTCTGTCGGAATTTTCTTTATTTCAATTGTCTAAAATGACCGGACTAATACGTGGCGTATGTGTGCATACTATGTAGAACATGATTCTTACAAGCGTAATATCTGGGAAATAGTGGGTCTTAGAGAAAAAATCATAGAGATCATTTTTATAGAGAATTTTAAGATCTACAACTTTGCTCTGAGGTACTTTTTCGATAAAACTTACCGTTTTCGAGAAAAATCCAAAAAACCTAAAATTTTGACCTTGGGCCCCGAATAAGTCCCTAAGCTCACATGGGACTGATGGGGACTTTTGACACTTTATTCCTTGTGGTAAACTGGTAAACCTAAGGTCTCTACGAAGATTTGGCTCTGTCGGAATTTTCTTTATTTCAATTGTCTAAAATGACCGGACTAATACGTGGCGTATGTGTGCATACTATGTAGAACATGATTCTTACAAGCGTAATATCTGGGAAATAGTGGGTCTTAGAGAAAAAATCATAGAGATCATTTTTATAGAGAATTTTAAGATCTACAACTTTGCTCTGAGGTACTTTTTCGATAAAACTTACCGTTTTTGAGAAAAATCCAAAAAACCTAAAATTTTGACCTTGGGCCCCGAATAAGTCCCTAAGCTCACATGGGACTGATGGGGACTTTTGACACTTTATTCCTTGTGGTAAACTGGTAAACCTAAGGTCTCTACGAAGATTTGGCTCTGTCGGAATTTTCTTTATTTCAATTGTCTAAAATGACCGGACTAATACGTGGCATATGTGTGCATACTATGTAGAACATGATTCTTACAAGCGCAATATCTAGGAAATAGTGGGTCTTAGAGAAAAAACATAGATACCATTTTTATAGAGAATTTTAAGATCTACAACTTTGCTCTGAGGTACTTTTTCGATAAAACTTACCGTTTTCGAGAAAAATCCAAAAAACCTAAAATTTTGACCTTGGGCCCCGAATAAGTCCCTAAGCTCACATGGGACTGATGGGGACTTTTGACACTTTATTCCTTGTGGTAAACCTAAGGTCTCTACGAAGATTTGGCTCTGTCGGAATTTTCTTTATTTCAATTGTCTAAAATGACCGGACTAATACGTGGCGTATGTGTGCATACTATGTAGAACATGATTCTTACAAGCGTAATATCTGGGAAATAGTGGGTCTTAGAGAAAAAATCATAGAGACCATTTTTATAGAGAATTTTAAGATCTACAACTTTGCTCTGAGGTACTTTTTCGATAAAACTTACCGTTTTTGAGAAAAATCCAAAAAACCTAAAATTTTGACCTTGGGCCCCGAATAAGTCCCTAAGCTCACATGGGACTGATGGGGACTTTTGACACTTTATTCCTTGTGGTAAACTGGTAAACCTAAGGTCTCTACGAAGATTTGGCTCTGTCGGAATTTTCTTTATTTCAATTGTCTAAAATGACCGGACTAATACGTGGCATGTGTGTGCATACTATGTAGAACATGATTCTTACAAGCGCAATATCTAGGAAATAGTGGGTCTTAGAGAAAAAACATACATACCATTTTTATAGAGAATTTTAAGATCTACAACTTTGCTCTGAGGTACTTTTTCGATAAAACTTACCGTTTTCGAGAAAAATCCAAAAACCTAAAATTTTGACCTTGGGCCCCGAATAAGTCCCTAAGCTCACATGGGACTGATGGGGACTTTTGACACTTTATTCCTTGTGGTAAACTGGTAAACCTAAGGTCTCTACGAAGATTTGGCTCTGTCGGAATTTGCTTTATTTCAATTGTCTAAAATGACCGGACTAATACGTGGCGTATGTGTGCATACTATGTAGAACATGATTCTTACAAGCGTAATATCTGGGAAATAGTGGGTCTTAGAGAAAAAATCATAGAGATCATTTTTATAGAGAATTTTAAGATCTACAACTTTGCTTTGAGGTACTTTTTCGATAAAACTTACCGTTTTCGAGAAAAATCCAAAAAACCTAAAATTTTGACCTTGGGCCCCGAATAAGTCCCTAAGCTCACATGGGACTGATGGGGACTTTTGACACTTTATTCCTTGTGGTAAACCTAAGGTCTTTACGAAGATTTGGCTCTGTCGGAATTTTCTTTATTTCAATTGTCTAAAATGACCGGACTAATACGTGGCGTATGTGTGCATACTATGTAGAACATGATTCTTACAAGCGTAATATCTGGGAAATAGTGGGTCTTAGAGAAAAAATCATAGAGATCATTTTTATAGAGAATTTTAAGATCTACAACTTTGCTCTGAGGTACTTTTTCGATAAAACTTACCGTTTTTGAGAAAAATCCAAAAAACCTAAAATTTTGACCTTGGGCCCCGAATAAGTCCCTAAGCTCACATGGGACTGATGGGGACTTTTGACACTTTATTCCTTGTGGTAAACTGGTAAACCTAAGGTCTCTACGAAGATTTGGCTCTGTCGGAATTTTCTTTATTTCAATTGTCTAAAATGACCGGACTAATACGTGGCATATGTGTGCATACTATGTAGAACATGATTCTTACAAGCGCAATATCTAGGAAATAGTGGGTCTTAGAGAAAAAACATAGATACCATTTTTATAGAGAATTTTAAGATCTACAACTTTGCTCTGAGGTACTTTTTCGATAAAACTTACCGTTTTTGAGAAAAATCCAAAAAACCTAAAATTTTGACCTTGGGCCCCGAATAAGTCCCTAAGCTCACATGGGGACTGATGGGGACTTTTGACACTTTATTCCTTGTGGTAAACCTAAGGTCTCTACGAAGATTTGGCTCTGTCGGAATTTTCTTTATTTCAATTGTCTAAAATGACCGGACTAATACGTGGCATATGTGTGCATACTATGTAGAACATGATTCTTACAAGCGCAATATCTAGGAAATAGTGGGTCTTAGAGAAAAAACATACATACCATTTTTATAGAGAATTTTAAGATCTACAACTTTGCTCTGAGGCGTATGTGTGCATACTATGTAGAACATGATTCTTACAAGCGTAATATCTGGGAAATAGTGGGTCTTAGAGAAAAAATCATAGAGATCATTTTTATAGAGAATTTTAAGATCTACAACTTTGCTTTGAGGTACTTTTTCGATAAAACTTACCGTTTTCGAGAAAAATCCAAAAAACCTAAAATTTTGACCTTGGGCCCCGAATAAGTCCCTAAGCTCACATGGGACTGATGGGGACTTTTGACACTTTATTCCTTGTGGTAAACCTAAGGTCTCTACGAAGATTTGGCTCTGTCGGAATTTTCTTTATTTCAATTGTCTAAAATGACCGGACTAATACGTGGCGTATGTGTGCATACTATGTAGAACATGATTCTTACAAGCGTAATATCTGGGAAATAGTGGGTCTTAGAGAAAAAATCATAGAGATCATTTTTATAGAGAATTTTTAAATCTACAACATTGCTCTGAGGTACTTTTTCGATAAAACTTACCGTTTTCGAGAAAAATCCAAAAAACCTAAAATTTTGACCTTGGGCCCCGAATAAGTCCCTAAGCTCACATGGGACTGATGGGGACTTTTGACACTTTATTCCTTGTGGTAAACCTAAGGTCTCTACGAAGATTTGGCTCTGTCGGAATTTTCTTTATTTCAATTGTCTAAAATGACCGGACTAATACGTGGCGTATGTGTGCATACTATGTAGAACATGATTCTTACAAGCGTAATATCTGGGAAATAGTGGGTCTTAGAGAAAAAATCATAGAGATCATTTTTATAGAGAATTTTAAGATCTACAACTTTGCTCTGAGGTACTTTTTCGATAAAACTTACCGTTTTTGAGAAAAATCCAAAAAACCTAAAATTTTGACCTTGGGCCCCGAATAAGTCCCTAAGCTCACATGGGACTGATGGGGACTTTTGACACTTTATTCCTTGTGGTAAACTGGTAAACCTAAGGTTTCTACGAAGATTTGGCTCTGTCGGAATTTTCTTTATTTCAATTGTCTAAAATGACCGGACTAATACGTGGCATATGTGTGCATACTATGTAGAACATGATTCTTACAAGCGCAATATCTAGGAAATAGTGGGTCTTAGAGAAAAAACATAGATACCATTTTTATAGAGAATTTTAAGATCTACAACTTTGCTCTGAGGTACTTTTTCGATAAAACTTACCGTTTTCGAGAAAAATCCAAAAAACCTAAAATTTTGACCTTGGGCCCCGAATAAGTCCCTAAGCTCACATGGGACTGATGGGGACTTTTGACACTTTATTCCTTGTGGTAAACCTAAGGTCTCTACGAAGATTTGGCTCTGTCGGAATTTTCTTTATTTCAATTGTCTAAAATGACCGGACTAATACGTGGCGTATGTGTGCATACTATGTAGAACATGATTCTTTCAAGCGTAATATCTGGGAAATAGTGGGTCTTAGAGAAAAAATCATAGAGACCATTTTTATAGAGAATTTTAAGATCTACAACTTTGCTCTGAGGTACTTTTTCGATAAAACTTACCGTTTTTGAGAAAAATCCAAAAAACCTAAAATTTTGACCTTGGGCCCCGAATAAGTCCCTAAGCTCACATGGGACTGATGGGGACTTTTGATACTTTATTCCTTGTGGTAAATTGGTAAACCTAAGGTCTCTACGAAGATTTGGCTCTGTCGGAATTTTCTTTATTTCAATTGTCTAAAATGACCGGACTAATACGTGGCATATGTGTGCATACTATGTAGAACATGATTCTTACAAGCGCAATATCTAGGAAATAGTGGGTCTTAGAGAAAAAATATAGATACCATTTTTATAGAGAATTTTAAGATCTACAACTTTGCTCTGAGGTACTTTTTCGATAAAACTTACCGTTTTCGAGAAAAATCCAAAAAACCTAAAATTTTGACCTTGGGCCCCGAATAAGTCCCTAAGCTCACATGGGACTGATGGGGACTTTTGACACTTTATTCCTTGTGGTAAACTGGTAAACCTAAGGTCTCTACGAAGATTTGGCTCTGTCGGAATTTTCTTTATTTCAATTGTCTAAAATGACCGGACTAATACGTGGCATATGTGTGCATACTATGTAGAACATGATTCTTACAAGCGCAATATCTAGGAAATAGTGGGTCTTAGAGAAAAAACATAGATACCATTTTTATAGAGAATTTTAAGATCTACAACTTTGCTCTGAGGTACTTTTTCGATAAAACTTACCGTTTTCGAGAAAAATCCAAAAAACCTAAAATTTTGACCTTGGGCCCCGAATAAGTCCCTAAGCTCACATGGGACTGATGGGGACTTTTGACACTTTATTCCTTGTGGTAAACCTAAGGTCTCTACGAAGATTTGGCTCTGTCGGAATTTTCTTTATTTCAATTGTCTAAAATGACCGGACTAATACGTGGCGTATGTGTGCATACTATGTAGAACATGATTCTTACAAGCGTAATATCTGGGAAATAGTGGGTCTTAGAGAAAAAATCATAGAGACCATTTTTATAGAGAATTTTAAGATCTACAACTTTGCTCTGAGGTACTTTTTCGATAAAACTTACCGTTTTTGAGAAAAATCCAAAAAACCTAAAATTTTGACCTTGGGCCCCGAATAAGTCCCTAAGCTCACATGGGACTGATGGGGACTTTTGACACTTTATTCCTTGTGGTAAACTGGTAAACCTAAGGTCTCTACGAAGATTTGGCTCTGTCGGAATTTTCTTTATTTCAATTGTCTAAAATGACCGGACTAATACGTGGCATATGTGTGCATACTATGTAGAACATGATTCTTACAAGCGCAATATCTAGGAAATAGTGGGTCTTAGAGAAAAAACATAGATACCATTTTTATAGAGAATTTTAAGATCTACAACTTTGCTCTGAGGTACTTTTTCGATAAAACTTACCGTTTTCGAGAAAAATCCAAAAAACCTAAAATTTTGACCTTGGGCCCCGAATAAGTCCCTAAGCTCACATGGGACTGATGGGGACTTTTGACACTTTATTCCTTGTGGTAAACCTAAGGTCTCTACGAAGATTTGGCTCTGTCGGAATTTTCTTTATTTCAATTGTCTAAAATGACCGGACTAATACGTGGCGTATGTGTGCATACTATGTAGAACATGATTCTTTCAAGCGTAATATCTGGGAAATAGTGGGTCTTAGAGAAAAAATCATAGAGACCATTTTTATAGAGAATTTTAAGATCTACAACTTTGCTCTGAGGTACTTTTTCGATAAAACTTACCGTTTTTGAGAAAAATCCAAAAAACCTAAAATTTTGACCTTGGGCCCCGAATAAGTCCCTAAGCTCACATGGGACTGATGGGGACTTTTGATACTTTATTCCTTGTGGTAAATTGGTAAACCTAAGGTCTCTACGAAGATTTGGCTCTGTCGGAATTTTCTTTATTTCAATTGTCTAAAATGACCGGACTAATACGTGGCATATGTGTGCATACTATGTAGAACATGATTCTTACAAGCGCAATATCTAGGAAATAGTGGGTCTTAGAGAAAAAACATAGATACCATTTTTATAGAGAATTTTAAGATCTACAACTTTGCTCTGAGGTACTTTTTCGATAAAACTTACCGTTTTTGAGAAAAATCCAAAAAACCTAAAATTTTGACCTTGGGCCCCGAATAAGTCCCTAAGCTCACATGGGACTGATGGGGACTTTTGACACTTTATTCCTTGTGGTAAACTGGTAAACCTAAGGTCTCTACGAAGATTTGGCTCTGTCGGAATTTTCTTTATTTCAATTGTCTAAAATGACCGGACTAATACGTGGCATATGTGTGCATACTATGTAGAACATGATTCTTACAAGCGCAATATCTAGGAAATAGTGGGTCTTAGAGAAAAAACATAGATACCATTTTTATAGAGAATTTTAAGATCTACAACTTTGCTCTGAGGTACTTTTTTGATAAAACTTACCGTTTTCGAGAAAAATCCAAAAAACCTAAAATTTTGACCTTGGGCCCCGAATAAGTCCCTAAGCTCACATGGGACTGATGGGGACTTTTGACACTTTATTCCTTGTGGTAAACCTAAGGTCTCTACGAAGATTTGGCTCTGTCGGAATTTTCTTTATTTCAATTGTCTAAAATGACCGGACTAATACGTGGCGTATGTGTGCATACTATGTAGAACATGATTCTTACAAGCGTAATATCTGGGAAATAGTGGGTCTTAGAGAAAAAATCATAGAGACCATTTTTATAGAGAATTTTAAGATCTACAACTTTGCTCTGAGGTACTTTTTCGATAAAACTTACCGTTTTTGAGAAAAATCCAAAAAACCTAAAATTTTGACCTTGGGCCCCGAATAAGTCCCTAAGCTCACATGGGACTGATGGGGACTTTTGACACTTTATTCCTTGTGGTAAACTGGTAAACCTAAGGTCTCTACGAAGATTTGGCTCTGTCGGAATTTTCTTTATTTCAATTGTCTAAAATGACCGGACTAATACGTGGCATATGTGTGCATACTATGTAGAACATGATTCTTACAAGCGCAATATCTAGGAAATAGTGGGTCTTAGAGAAAAAACATAGATACCATTTTTATAGAGAATTTTAAGATCTACAACTTTGCTCTGAGGTACTTTTTCGATAAAACTTACCGTTTTCGAGAAAAATCCAAAAAACCTAAAATTTTGACCTTGGGCCCCGAATAAGTCCCTAAGCTCACATGGGACTGATGGGGACTTTTGACACTTTATTCCTTGTGGTAAACTGGTAAACCTAAGGTCTCTACGAAGATTTGGCTCTGTCGGAATTTTCTTTATTTCAATTGTCTAAAATGACCGGACTAATACGTGGCATATGTGTGCATACTATGTAGAACATGATTCTTACAAGCGCAATATCTAGGAAATAGTGGGTCTTAGAGAAAAAACATAGATACTATTTTTATAGAGAATTTTAAGATCTACAACTTTGCTCTGAAGTACTTTTTCGATAAAACTTACCGTTTTCGAGAAAAATCCAAAAAACCTAAAATTTTGACCTTGGGCCCCGAATAAGTCCCTAAGCTCACATGGGACTGATGGGGACTTTTGACACTTTATTCCTTGTGGTAAACTGGTAAACCTAAGGTCTCTACGAAGATTTGGCTCTGTCGGAATTTTCTTTATTTCAATTGTCTAAAATAACCGGACTAATACGTGGCGTATGTGTGCATACTATGTAGAACATGATTCTTACAAGCGTAATATCTGGGAAATAGTGGGTCTTAGAGAAAAAATCATAGGGATCATTTTTATAGAGAATTTTAAGATCTACAACTTTGCTCTGAGGTACTTTTTCGATAAAACTTACCGTTTTCGAGAAAAATCCAAAAAACCTAAAATTTTGACCTTGGGCCCCGAATAAGTCCCTAAGCTCACATGGGACTGATGGGGACTTTTGACACTTTATTCCTTGTGGTAAACCTAAGGTCTCTACGAAGATTTGGCTCTGTCGGAATTTTCTTTATTTCAATTGTCTAAAATGACCGGACTAATACGTGGCATATGTGTGCATACTATGTAGAACATGATTCTTACAAGCGTAATATCTGGGAAATAGTGGGTCTTAGAGAAAAAATCATAGAGATCATTTTTATAGAGAATTTTAAGATCTACAACTTTGCTCTGAGGTACTTTTTCGATAAAGCTTACCGTTTTCGAGAAAAATCCAAAAAACCTAAAATTTTGACCTTGGGCCCCGAATAAGTCCCTAAGCTCACATGGGACTGATGGGGACTTTTGACACTTTATTCCTTGTGGTAAACTGGTAAACCTAAGGTCTCTACGAAGATTTGGCTCTGTCGGAATTTTCTTTATTTCAATTGTCTAAAATAACCGGACTAATACGTGGCGTATGTGTGCATACTATGTAGAACATGATTCTTACAAGCGTAATATCTGGGAAATAGTGGGTCTTAGAGAAAAAATCATAGGGATCATTTTTATAGAGAATTTTAAGATCTACAACTTTGCTCTAAGGTACTTTTTCGATAAAACTTACCGTTTTCGAGAAAAAATCCAAAAAACCTAAAATTTTGACCTTGGGCCCCGAATAAGTCCCTAAGCTCACATGGGACTGATGGGGACTTTTGACACTTTATTCCTTGTGGTAAACCTAAGGTCTCTACGAAGATTTGGCTCTGTCGGAATTTTCTTTATTTCAATTGTCTAAAATAACCGGACTAATACGTGGCGTATGTGTGCATACTATGTAGAACATGATTCTTACAAGCGTAATATCTGGGAAATAGTGGGTCTTAGAGAAAAAATCATAGGGATCATTTTTATAGAGAATTTTAAGATCTACAACTTTGCTCTGAGGTACTTTTTCGATAAAACTTACCGTTTTCGAGAAAAATCCAAAAAACCTAAAATTTTGACCTTGGGCCCCGAATAAGTCCCTAAGCTCACATGGGACTGATGGGGACTTTTGACACTTTATTCCTTGTGGTAAACCTAAGGTCTCTACGAAGATTTGGCTCTGTCGGAATTTTCTTTATTTCAATTGTCTAAAATGACCGGACTAATACGTGGCGTTTGTGTGCATACTATGTAGAACATGATTCTTACAAGCGTAATATCTGGGAAATAGTGGGTCTTAGAGAAAAAATCATAGAGATCATTTTTATAGAGAATTTTAAGATCTACAACTTTGCTTTGAGGTACTTTTTCGATAAAACTTACCGTTTTCGAGAAAAATCCAAAAAACCTAAAATTTTGACCTTGGGCCCCGAATAAGTCCCTAAGCTCACATGGGACTGATGGGGACTTTTGACACTTTATTCCTTGTGGTAAACTGGTAAACCTAAGGTCTCTACGAAGATTTGGCTCTGTCGGAATTTTCTTTATTTCAATTGTCTAAAATGACCGGACTAATACGTGGCGTATGTGTGCATACTATGTAGAACATGATTCTTACAAGCGTAATATCTGGGAAATAGTGGGTCTTAGAGAAAAAATCATAGAGATCATTTTTATAGAGAATTTTAAGATCTACAACTTTGCTCTGAGGTACTTTTTTGATAAAACTTACCGTTTTCGAGAAAAATCCAAAAAACCTAAAATTTTGACCTTGGGCCCCGAATAAGTCCCTAAGCTCACATGGGACTGATGGGGACTTTTGACACTTTATTCCTTGTGGTAAACTGGTAAACCTAAGGTCTCTACGAAGATTTGGCTCTGTCGGAATTTTCTTTATTTCAATTGTCTAAAATAACCGGACTAATACGTGGCGTATGTGTGCATACTATGTAGAACATGATTCTTACAAGCGTAATATCTGGAAAATAGTGGGTCTTAGAGAAAAAATTATAGGGATCATTTTTATAGAGAATTTTAAGATCTACAACTTTGCTCTGAGGTACTTTTTCGATAAAACTTACCGTTTTCGAGAAAAATCCAAAAAACCTAAAATTTTGACCTTGGGCCCCGAATAAGTCCCTAAGCTCACATGGGACTGATGGGGACTTTTGACACTTTATTCCTTGTGGTAAACCTAAGGTCTCTACGAAGATTTGGCTCTGTCGGAATTTTCTTTATTTTAATTGTCTAAAATGACCGGACTAATACGTGGCGTATGTGTGCATACTATGTAGAACATGATTCTTACAAGCGTAATATCTGGGAAATAGTGGGTCTTAGAGAAAAAATCATAGAGATCATTTTTATAGAGAATTTAAAGATCTACAACTTTGCTCTGAGGTACTTTTTCGATAAAACTTACCGTTTTTGAGAAAAATCCAAAAAACCTAAAATTTTGACCTTGGGGCCCCGAATAAGTCCCTAAGCTCACATGGGACTGATGGGGACTTTTGACACTTTATTCCTTGTGGTAAACTGGTAAAGCTAAGGTCTCTACGAAGATTTGGCTCTGTCGGAATTTTCTTTATTTCAATTGTCTAAAATAACCGGACTAATACGTGGCGTATGTGTGCATACTATGTAGAACATGATTCTTACAAGCGTAATATCTGGGAAATAGTTGGTCTTAGAGAAAAAATCATAGGGATCATTTTTATAGAGAATTTTAAGATCTACAACTTTGCTCTGAGGTACTTTTTCGATAAAACTTACCGTTTTCGAGAAAAAATCCAAAAAACCTAAAATTTTGACCTTGGGCCCCGAATAAGTCCCTAAGCTCACATGGGACTGATGGGGACTTTTGACACTTTATTCCTTGTGGTAAACCTAAGGTCTCTACGAAGATTTGGCTCTGTCGGAATTTTCTTTATTTCAATTGTCTAAAATAACCGGACTAATACGTGGCGTATGTGTGCATACTATGTAGAACATGATTTTAACAAGCGTAATATCTGGGAAATAGTGGGTCTTAGAGAAAAAATCATAGGGATCATTTTTATAGAGAATTTTAAGATCTACAACTTTGCTCTGAGGTACTTTTTCTATAAAACTTACCGTTTTCGAGAAAAATCCAAAAAACCTAAAATTTTGACCTTGGGCCCCGAATAAGTCCCTAAGCTCACATGGGACTGATGGGGACTTTTGACACTTTATTCCTTGTGGTAAACTGGTAAACCTAAGGTCTCTACGAAGATTTGGCTCTGTCGGAATTTTCTTTATTTCAATTGTCTAAAATGACCGGACTAATACGTGGCGTATGTGTGCATACTATGTAGAACATGATCCTTACAAGCGTAATATCTGGGAAATAGTGGGTCTTAGAGAAAAAATCATAGAGATCATTTTTATAGAGAATTTTAAGATCTACAACTTTGCTCTGAGGTACTTTTTCGATAAAACTTACCGTTTTCGAGAAAAATCCAAAAAACCTAAAATTTTGACCTTGGGCCCCGAATAAGTCCCTAAGCTCACATGGGACTGATGGGGACTTTTGACACTTTATTCCTTGTGGTAAACCTAAGGTCTCTACGAAGATTTGGCTCTGTCGGAATTTTCTTTATTTCAATTGTCTAAAATGACCGGACTAATACGTGGCGTATGTGTGCATACTATGTAGAACATGATTCTTACAAGCGTAATATCTGGAAAATAGTGGGTCTTAGAGAAAAAATCATAGAGATCATTTTTATAGAGAATTTTAAGATCTACAACTTTGCTCTGAGGTATTTTTTCGATAAAACTTACCGTTTTTGAGAAAAATCCAAAAAACCTAAAATTTTGACCTTGGGCCCCGAATAAGTCCCTAAGCTCACATGGGACTGATGGGGACTTTTGACACTTTATTCCTTGTGGTAAACTGGTAAACCTAAGGTCTCTACGAAGATTTGGCTCTGTCGGAATTTTCTTTATTTCAATTGTCTAAAATGACCGGACTAATACGTGGCGTATGTGTGCATACTATGTAGAACATGATTCTTACAAGCGTAATATCTGGGAAATAGTGGGTCTTAGAGAAAAAATCATAGAGATCATTTTTATAGAGAATTTTAAGATCTACAACTTTGCTCTGAGGTACTTTTTCGATAAAACTTACCGTTTTTGAGAAAAATCCAAAAAACCTAAAATTTTGACCTTGGGCCCCGAATAAGTCCCTAAGCTCACATGGGACTGATGGGGACTTTTGACACTTTATTCCTTGTGGTAAACCTAAGGTCTCTACGAAGATTTGGCTCTGTCGGAATTTTCTTTATTTCAATTGTCTAAAATAACCGGACTAATACGTGGCGTATGTGTGCATACTATGTAGAACATGATTTTAACAAGCGTAATATCTGGGAAATAGTGGGTCTTAGAGAAAAAATCATAGGGATCATTTTTATAGAGAATTTTAAGATCTACAACTTTGCTCTGAGGTACTTTTTCTATAAAACTTACCGTTTTCGAGAAAAATCCAAAAAACCTAAAATTTTGACCTTGGGCCCCGAATAAGTCCCTAAGCTCACATGGGACTGATGGGGACTTTTGACACTTTATTCCTTGTGGTAAACTGGTAAACCTAAGGTCTCTACGAAGATTTGGCTCTGTCGGAATTTTCTTTATTTCAATTGTCTAAAATGACCGGACTAATACGTGGCGTATGTGTGCATACTATGTAGAACATGATTCTTACAAGCGTAATATCTGGGAAATAGTGGGTCTTAGAGAAAAAATCATAGAGATCATTTTTATAGAGAATTTTAAGATCTACAACTTTGCTCTGAGGTACTTTTTCGATAAAACTTACCGTTTTCGAGAAAAATCCAAAAAACCTAAAATTTTGACCTTGGGCCCCGAATAAGTCCCTAAGCTCACATGGGACTGATGGGGACTTTTGACACTTTATTCCTTGTGGTAAACCTAAGGTCTCTACGAAGATTTGGCTCTGTCGGAATTTTCTTTATTTCAATTGTCTAAAATGACCGGACTAATACGTGGCGTATGTGTGCATACTATGTAGAACATGATTCTTACAAGCGTAATATCTGGAAAATAGTGGGTCTTAGAGAAAAAATCATAGAGATCATTTTTATAGAGAATTTTAAGATCTACAACTTTGCTCTGAGGTATTTTTTCGATAAAACTTACCGTTTTTGAGAAAAATCCAAAAAACCTAAAATTTTGACCTTGGGCCCCGAATAAGTCCCTAAGCTCACATGGGACTGATGGGGACTTTTGACACTTTATTCCTTGTGGTAAACTGGTAAACCTAAGGTCTCTACGAAGATTTGGCTCTGTCGGAATTTTCTTTATTTCAATTGTCTAAAATGACCGGACTAATACGTGGCGTATGTGTGCATACTATGTAGAACATGATTCTTACAAGCGTAATATCTGGGAAATAGTGGGTCTTAGAGAAAAAATCATAGAGATCATTTTTATAGAGAATTTTAAGATCTACAACTTTGCTCTGAGGTACTTTTTCGATAAAACTTACCGTTTTTGAGAAAAATCCAAAAAACCTAAAATTTTGACCTTGGGCCCCGAATAAGTCCCTAAGCTCACATGGGACTGATGGGGACTTTTGACACTTTATTCCTTGTGGTAAACTGGTAAACCTAAGGTCTCTACGAAGATTTGGCTCTGTCGGAATTTTCTTTATTTCAATTGTCTAAAATGACCGGACTAATACGTGGCATATGTGTGCATACTATGTAGAACATGATTCTTACAAGCGCAATATCTAGGAAATAGTGGGTCTTAGAGAAAAAACATAGATACCATTTTTATAGAGAATTTTAAGATCTACAACTTTGCTCTGAGGTACTTTTTCGATAAAACTTACCGTTTTCGAGAAAAATCCAAAAAACCTGAAATTTTGACCTTGGGCCCCGAATAAGTCCCTAAGCTCACATGGGACTGATGGGGACTTTTTGACACTTTATTCCTTGTGGTAAACTGGTAAACCTAAGGTCTCTACGAAGATTTGGCTCTGTCGGAATTTTCTTTATTTCAATTGTCTAAAATGACCGGACTAATACGTGGCGTATGTGTGCATACTATGTAGAACATGATTCTTACAAGCGTAATATCTGGGAAATAGTGGGTCTTAGAGAAAAAATCATAGAGATCATTTTTATAGAGAATTTTAAGATCTACAACTTTGCTCTGAGGTACTTTTTCGATAAAACTTACCGTTTTCGAGAAAAATCCAAAAAACCTAAAATTTTGACCTTGGGCCCCGAATAAGTCCCTAAGCTCACATGGGACTGATGGGGACTTTTGACACTTTATTCCTTGTGGTAAACTGGTAAACCTAAGGTCTCTACGAAGATTTGGCTCTGTCGGAATTTTCTTTATTTCAATTGTCTAAAATGACCGGACTAATACGTGGCGTATGTGTGCATACTATGTAGAACATGATTCTTACAAGCGTAATATCTGGGAAATAGTGGGTCTTAGAGAAAAAATCATAGAGATCATTTTTATAGAGAATTTTAAGATCTACAACTTTGCTCTGAGGTACTTTTTCGATAAAACTTACCGTTTTTGAGAAAAATCCAAAAAACCTAAAATTTTGACCTTGGGCCCCGAATAAGTCCCTAAGCTCACATGGGACTGATGGGGACTTTTGACACTTTATTCCTTGTGGTAAACTGGTAAACCTAAGGTCTCTACGAAGATTTGGCTCTGTCGGAATTTTCTTTATTTCAATTGTCTAAAATGACCGGACTAATACGTGGCATATGTGTGCATACTATGTAGAACATGATTCTTACAAGCGCAATATCTAGGAAATAGTGGGTCTTAGAGAAAAAACATAGATACCATTTTTATAGAGAATTTTAAGATCTACAACTTTGCTCTGAGGTACTTTTTCGATAAAACTTACCGTTTTCGAGAAAAATCCAAAAAACCTAAAATTTTGACCTTGGGCCCCGAATAAGTCCCTAAGCTCACATGGGACTGATGGGGACTTTTGACACTTTATTCCTTGTGGTAAACCTAAGGTCTCTACGAAGATTTGGCTCTGTCGGAATTTTCTTTATTTCAATTGTCTAAAATGACCGGACTAATACGTGGCGTATGTGTGCATACTATGTAGAACATGATTCTTACAAGCGTAATATCTGGGAAATAGTGGGTCTTAGAGAAAAAATCATAGAGACCATTTTTATAGAGAATTTTAAGATCTACAACTTTGCTCTGAGGTACTTTTTCGATAAAACTTACCGTTTTTGAGAAAAATCCAAAAAACCTAAAATTTTGACCTTGGGCCCCGAATAAGTCCCTAAGCTCACATGGGACTGATGGGGACTTTTGACACTTTATTCCTTGTGGTAAACTGGTAAACCTAAGGTCTCTACGAAGATTTGGCTCTGTCGGAATTTTCTTTATTTCAATTGTCTAAAATGACCGGACTAATACGTGGCATATGTGTGCATACTATGTAGAACATGATTCTTACAAGCGCAATATCTAGGAAATAGTGGGTCTTAGAGAAAAAACATAGATACCATTTTTATAGAGAATTTTAAGATCTACAACTTTGCTCTGAGGTACTTTTTCGATAAAACTTACCGTTTTCGAGAAAAATCCAAAAAACCTAAAATTTTGACCTTGGGCCCCGAATAAGTCCCTAAGCTCACATGGGACTGATGGGGACTTTTGACACTTTATTCCTTGTGGTAAACCTAAGGTCTCTACGAAGATTTGGCTCTGTCGGAATTTTCTTTATTTCAATTGTCTAAAATGACCGGACTAATACGTGGCGTATGTGTGCATACTATGTAGAACATGATTCTTACAAGCGTAATATCTGGAAAATAGTGGGTCTTAGAGAAAAAATCATAGAGATCATTTTTATAGAGAATTTTAAGATCTACAACTTTGCTCTGAGGTATTTTTTCGATAAAACTTACCGTTTTTGAGAAAAATCCAAAAAACCTAAAATTTTGACCTTGGGCCCCGAATAAGTCCCTAAGCTCACATGGGACTGATGGGGACTTTTGACACTTTATTCCTTGTGGTAAACTGGTAAACCTAAGGTCTCTACGAAGATTTGGCTCTGTCGGAATTTTCTTTATTTCAATTGTCTAAAATGACCGGACTAATACGTGGCGTATGTGTGCATACTATGTAGAACATGATTCTTACAAGCGTAATATCTGGGAAATAGTGGGTCTTAGAGAAAAAATCATAGAGATCATTTTTATAGAGAATTTTAAGATCTACAACTTTGCTCTGAGGTACTTTTTCGATAAAACTTACCGTTTTTGAGAAAAATCCAAAAAACCTAAAATTTTGACCTTGGGCCCCGAATAAGTCCCTAAGCTCACATGGGACTGATGGGGACTTTTGACACTTTATTCCTTGTGGTAAACTGGTAAACCTAAGGTCTCTACGAAGATTTGGCTCTGTCGGAATTTTCTTTATTTCAATTGTCTAAAATGACCGGACTAATACGTGGCATATGTGTGCATACTATGTAGAACATGATTCTTACAAGCGCAATATCTAGGAAATAGTGGGTCTTAGAGAAAAAACATAGATACCATTTTTATAGAGAATTTTAAGATCTACAACTTTGCTCTGAGGTACTTTTTCGATAAAACTTACCGTTTTCGAGAAAAATCCAAAAAACCTGAAATTTTGACCTTGGGCCCCGAATAAGTCCCTAAGCTCACATGGGACTGATGGGGACTTTTGACACTTTATTCCTTGTGGTAAACTGGTAAACCTAAGGTCTCTACGAAGATTTGGCTCTGTCGGAATTTTCTTTATTTCAATTGTCTAAAATGACCGGACTAATACGTGGCGTATGTGTGCATACTATGTAGAACATGATTCTTACAAGCGTAATATCTGGGAAATAGTGGGTCTTAGAGAAAAAATCATAGAGATCATTTTTATAGAGAATTTTAAGATCTACAACTTTGCTCTGAGGTACTTTTTCGATAAAACTTACCGTTTTCGAGAAAAATCCAAAAAACCTAAAATTTTGACCTTGGGCCCCGAATAAGTCCCTAAGCTCACATGGGACTGATGGGGACTTTTGACACTTTATTCCTTGTGGTAAACTGGTAAACCTAAGGTCTCTACGAAGATTTGGCTCTGTCGGAATTTTCTTTATTTCAATTGTCTAAAATGACCGGACTAATACGTGGCATGTGTGTGCATACTATGTAGAACATGATTCTTACAAGCGCAATATCTAGGAAATAGTGGGTCTTAGAGAAAAAACATACATACCATTTTTATAGAGGATTTTAAGATCTACAACTTTGCTCTGAGGTACTTTTTCGATAAAACTTACCGTTTTCGAGAAAAATCCAAAAAACCTAAAATTTTGACCTTGGGCCCCGAATAAGTCCCTAAGCTCACATGGGACTGATGGGGACTTTTGACACTTTATTCCTTGTGGTAAACTGGTAAACCTAAGGTCTCTACGAAGATTTGGCTCTGTCGGAATTTTCTTTATTTCAATTGTCTAAAATGACCGGACTAATACGTGGCGTATGTGTGCATACTATGTAGAACATGATTCTTACAAGCGTAATATCTGGGAAATAGTGGGTCTTAGAGAAAAAATCATAGAGATCATTTTTATAGAGAATTTTAAGATCTACAACTTTGCTTTGAGGTACTTTTTCGATAAAACTTACCGTTTTCGAGAAAAATCCAAAAAACCTAAAATTTTGACCTTGGGCCCCGAATAAGTCCCTAAGCTCACATGGGACTGATGGGGACTTTTGACACTTTATTCCTTGTGGTAAACCTAAGGTCTCTACGAAGATTTGGCTCTGTCGGAATTTTCTTTATTTCAATTGTCTAAAATGACCGGACTAATACGTGGCGTATGTGTGCATACTATGTAGAACATGATTCTTACAAGCGTAATATCTGGGAAATAGTGGGTCTTAGAGAAAAAATCATAGAGATCATTTTTATAGAGAATTTTAAGATCTACAACTTTGCTCTGAGGTACTTTTTCGATAAAACTTACCGTTTTTGAGAAAAATCCAAAAAACCTAAAATTTTGACCTTGGGCCCCGAATAAGTCCCTAAGCTCACATGGGACTGATGGGGACTTTTGACACTTTATTCCTTGTGGTAAACTGGTAAACCTAAGGTCTCTACGAAGATTTGGCTCTGTCGGATTTTTCTTTATTTCAATTGTATAAAATGACCGGACTAATACGTGGCATATGTGTGCATACTATGTAGAACATGATTCTTACAAGCGCAATATCTAGGAAATAGTGGGTCTTAGAGAAAAAACATAGATACCATTTTTATAGAGAATTTTAAGATCTACAACTTTGCTCTGAGGTACTTTTTCGATAAAACTTACCGTTTTTGAGAAAAATCCAAAAAACCTAAAATTTTGACCTTGGGCCCCGAATAAGTCCCTAAGCTCACATGGGACTGATGGGGACTTTTGACACTTTATTCCTTGTGGTAAACCTAAGGTCTCTACGAAGATTTGGCTCTGTCGGAATTTTCTTTATTTCAATTGTCTAAAATGACCGGACTAATACGTGGCATGTGTGTGCATACTATGTAGAACATGATTCTTACAAGCGCAATATCTAGGAAATAGTGGGTCTTAGAGAAAAAACATACATACCATTTTTATAGAGAATTTTAAGATCTACAACTTTGCTCTGAGGCGTATGTGTGCATACTATGTAGAACATGATTCTTACAAGCGTAATATCTGGGAAATAGTGGGTCTTAGAGAAAAAATCATAGAGATCATTTTTATAGAGAATTTTAAGATCTACAACTTTGCTTTGAGGTACTTTTTCGATAAAACTTACCGTTTTCGAGAAAAATCCAAAAAACCTAAAATTTTGACCTTGGGCCCCGAATAAGTCCCTAAGCTCACATGGGACTGATGGGGACTTTTGACACTTTATTCCTTGTGGTAAACCTAAGGTCTCTACGAAGATTTGGCTCTGTCGGAATTTTCTTTATTTCAATTGTCTAAAATGACCGGACTAATACGTGGCGTATGTGTGCATACTATGTAGAACATGATTCTTACAAGCGTAATATCTGGGAAATAGTGGGTCTTAGAGAAAAAATCATAGAGATCATTTTTATAGAGAATTTTTAAATCTACAACTTTGCTCTGAGGTACTTTTTCGATAAAACTTACCGTTTTCGAGAAAAATCCAAAAAACCTAAAATTTTGACCTTGGGCCCCGAATAAGTCCCTAAGCTCACATGGGACTGATGGGGACTTTTGACACTTTATTCCTTGTGGTAAACCTAAGGTCTCTACGAAGATTTGGCTCTGTCGGAATTTTCTTTATTTCAATTGTCTAAAATGACCGGACTAATACGTGGCGTATGTGTGCATACTATGTAGAACATGATTCTTACAAGCGTAATATCTGGGAAATAGTGGGTCTTAGAGAAAAAATCATAGAGATCATTTTTATAGAGAATTTTAAGATCTACAACTTTGCTCTGAGGTACTTTTTCGATAAAACTTACCGTTTTTGAGAAAAATCCAAAAAACCTAAAATTTTGACCTTGGGCCCCGAATAAGTCCCTAAGCTCACATGGGACTGATGGGGACTTTTGACACTTTATTCCTTGTGGTAAACTGGTAAACCTAAGGTTTCTACGAAGATTTGGCTCTGTCGGAATTTTCTTTATTTCAATTGTCTAAAATGACCGGACTAATACGTGGCATATGTGTGCATACTATGTAGAACATGATTCTTACAAGCGCAATATCTAGGAAATAGTGGGTCTTAGAGAAAAAACATAGATACCATTTTTATAGAGAATTTTAAGATCTACAACTTTGCTCTGAGGTACTTTTTCGATAAAACTTACCGTTTTCGAGAAAAATCCAAAAAACCTAAAATTTTGACCTTGGGCCCCGAATAAGTCCCTAAGCTCACATGGGACTGATGGGGACTTTTGACACTTTATTCCTTGTGGTAAACCTAAGGTCTCTACGAAGATTTGGCTCTGTCGGAATTTTCTTTATTTCAATTGTCTAAAATGACCGGACTAATACGTGGCGTATGTGTGCATACTATGTAGAACATGATTCTTACAAGCGTAATATCTGGGAAATAGTGGGTCTTAGAGAAAAAATCATAGAGACCATTTTTATAGAGAATTTTAAGATCTACAACTTTGCTCTGAGGTACTTTTTCGATAAAACTTACCGTTTTTGCGAAAAATCCAAAAAACCTAAAATTTTGACCTTGGGCCCCGAATAAGTCCCTAAGCTCACATGGGACTGATGGGGACTTTTGATACTTTATTCCTTGTGGTAAATTGGTAAACCTAAGGTCTCTACGAAGATTTGGCTCTGTCGGAATTTTCTTTATTTCAATTGTCTAAAATGACCGGACTAATACGTGGCATATGTGTGCATACTATGTAGAACATGATTCTTACAAGCGCAATATCTAGGAAATAGTGGGTCTTAGAGAAAAAACATAGATACCATTTTTATAGAGAATTTTAAGATCTACAACTTTGCTCTGAGGTACTTTTTCGATAAAACTTACCGTTTTCGAGAAAAATCCAAAAAACCTAAAATTTTGACCTTGGGCCCCGAATAAGTCCCTAAGCTCACATGGGACTGATGGGGACTTTTGACACTTTATTCCTTGTGGTAAACTGGTAAACCTAAGGTCTCTACGAAGATTTGGCTCTGTCGGAATTTTCTTTATTTCAATTGTCTAAAATGACCGGACTAATACGTGGCATATGTGTGCATACTATGTAGAACATGATTCTTACAAGCGCAATATCTAGGAAATAGTGGGTCTTAGAGAAAAAACATAGATACCATTTTTATAGAGAATTTTAAGATCTACAACTTTGCTCTGAGGTACTTTTTCGATAAAACTTACCGTTTTCGAGAAAAATCCAAAAAACCTAAAATTTTGACCTTGGGCCCCGAATAAGTCCCTAAGCTCACATGGGACTGATGGGGACTTTTGACACTTTATTCCTTGTGGTAAACCTAAGGTCTCTACGAAGATTTGGCTCTGTCGGAATTTTCTTTATTTCAATTGTCTAAAATGACCGGACTAATACGTGGCGTATGTGTGCATACTATGTAGAACATGATTCTTACAAGCGTAATATCTGGGAAATAGTGGGTCTTAGAGAAAAAATCATAGAGACCATTTTTATAGAGAATTTTAAGATCTACAACTTTGCTCTGAGGTACTTTTTCGATAAAACTTACCGTTTTTGAGAAAAATCCAAAAAACCTAAAATTTTGACCTTGGGCCCCGAATAAGTCCCTAAGCTCACATGGGACTGATGGGGACTTTTGACACTTTATTCCTTGTGGTAAACTGGTAAACCTAAGGTCTCTACGAAGATTTGGCTCTGTCGGAATTTTCTTTATTTCAATTGTCTAAAATGACCGGACTAATACGTGGCATATGTGTGCATACTATGTAGAACATGATTCTTACAAGCGCAATATCTAGGAAATAGTGGGTCTTAGAGAAAAAACATAGATACCATTTTTATAGAGAATTTTAAGATCTACAACTTTGCTCTGAGGTACTTTTTCGATAAAACTTACCGTTTTCGAGAAAAATCCAAAAAACCTAAAATTTTGACCTTGGGCCCCGAATAAGTCCCTAAGCTCACATGGGACTGATGGGGACTTTTGACACTTTATTCCTTGTGGTAAACTGGTAAACCTAAGGTCTCTACGAAGATTTGGCTCTGTCGGAATTTTCTTTATTTCAATTGTCTAAAATGACCGGACTAATACGTGGCATATGTGTGCATACTATGTAGAACATGATTCTTACAAGCGCAATATCTAGGAAATAGTGGGTCTTAGAGAAAAAACATAGATACTATTTTTATAGAGAATTTTAAGATCTACAACTTTGCTCTGAAGTACTTTTTCGATAAAACTTACCGTTTTCGAGAAAAATCCAAAAAACCTAAAATTTTGACCTTGGGCCCCGAATAAGTCCCTAAGCTCACATGGGACTGATGGGGACTTTTGACACTTTATTCCTTGTGGTAAACTGGTAAACCTAAGGTCTCTACGAAGATTTGGCTCTGTCGGAATTTTCTTTATTTCAATTGTCTAAAATAACCGGACTAATACGTGGCGTATGTGTGCATACTATGTAGAACATGATTCTTACAAGCGTAATATCTGGGAAATAGTGGGTCTTAGAGAAAAAATCATAGGGATCATTTTTATAGAGAATTTTAAGATCTACAACTTTGCTCTGAGGTACTTTTTCGATAAAACTTACCGTTTTCGAGAAAAATCCAAAAAACCTAAAATTTTGACCTTGGGCCCCGAATAAGTCCCTAAGCTCACATGGGACTGATGGGGACTTTTGACACTTTATTCCTTGTGGTAAACCTAAGGTCTCTACGAAGATTTGGCTCTGTCGGAATTTTCTTTATTTCAATTGTCTAAAATGACCGGACTAATACGTGGCATATGTGTGCATACTATGTAGAACATGATTCTTACAAGCGTAATATCTGGGAAATAGTGGGTCTTAGAGAAAAAATCATAGAGATCATTTTTATAGAGAATTTTAAGATCTACAACTTTGCTCTGAGGTACTTTTTCGATAAAGCTTACCGTTTTCGAGAAAAATCCAAAAAACCTAAAATTTTGACCTTGGGCCCCGAATAAGTCCCTAAGCTCACATGGGACTGATGGGGACTTTTGACACTTTATTCCTTGTGGTAAACTGGTAAACCTAAGGTCTCTACGAAGATTTGGCTCTGTCGGAATTTTCTTTATTTCAATTGTCTAAAATAACCGGACTAATACGTGGCGTATGTGTGCATACTATGTAGAACATGATTCTTACAAGCGTAATATCTGGGAAATAGTGGGTCTTAGAGAAAAAATCATAGAGATCATTTTTATAGAGAATTTTTAAATCTACAACTTTGCTCTGAGGTACTTTTTCGATAAAACTTACCGTTTTCGAGAAAAATCCAAAAAACCTAAAATTTTGACCTTGGGCCCCGAATAAGTCCCTAAGCTCACATGGGACTGATGGGGACTTTTGACACTTTATTCCTTGTGGTAAACCTAAGGTCTCTACGAAGATTTGGCTCTGTCGGAATTTTCTTTATTTCAATTGTCTAAAATGACCGGACTAATACGTGGCGTATGTGTGCATACTATGTAGAACATGATTCTTACAAGCGTAATATCTGGGAAATAGTGGGTCTTAGAGAAAAAATCATAGAGATCATTTTTATAGAGAATTTTAAGATCTACAACTTTGCTCTGAGGTACTTTTTCGATAAAACTTACCGTTTTTGAGAAAAATCCAAAAAACCTAAAATTTTGACCTTGGGCCCCGAATAAGTCCCTAAGCTCACATGGGACTGATGGGGACTTTTGACACTTTATTCCTTGTGGTAAACTGGTAAACCTAAGGTTTCTACGAAGATTTGGCTCTGTCGGAATTTTCTTTATTTCAATTGTCTAAAATGACCGGACTAATACGTGGCATATGTGTGCATACTATGTAGAACATGATTCTTACAAGCGCAATATCTAGGAAATAGTGGGTCTTAGAGAAAAAACATAGATACCATTTTTATAGAGAATTTTAAGATCTACAACTTTGCTCTGAGGTACTTTTTCGATAAAACTTACCGTTTTCGAGAAAAATCCAAAAAACCTAAAATTTTGACCTTGGGCCCCGAATAAGTCCCTAAGCTCACATGGGACTGATGGGGACTTTTGACACTTTATTCCTTGTGGTAAACCTAAGGTCTCTACGAAGATTTGGCTCTGTCGGAATTTTCTTTATTTCAATTGTCTAAAATGACCGGACTAATACGTGGCGTATGTGTGCATACTATGTAGAACATGATTCTTACAAGCGTAATATCTGGGAAATAGTGGGTCTTAGAGAAAAAATCATAGAGACCATTTTTATAGAGAATTTTAAGATCTACAACTTTGCTCTGAGGTACTTTTTCGATAAAACTTACCGTTTTTGCGAAAAATCCAAAAAACCTAAAATTTTGACCTTGGGCCCCGAATAAGTCCCTAAGCTCACATGGGACTGATGGGGACTTTTGATACTTTATTCCTTGTGGTAAATTGGTAAACCTAAGGTCTCTACGAAGATTTGGCTCTGTCGGAATTTTCTTTATTTCAATTGTCTAAAATGACCGGACTAATACGTGGCATATGTGTGCATACTATGTAGAACATGATTCTTACAAGCGCAATATCTAGGAAATAGTGGGTCTTAGAGAAAAAACATAGATACCATTTTTATAGAGAATTTTAAGATCTACAACTTTGCTCTGAGGTACTTTTTCGATAAAACTTACCGTTTTCGAGAAAAATCCAAAAAACCTAAAATTTTGACCTTGGGCCCCGAATAAGTCCCTAAGCTCACATGGGACTGATGGGGACTTTTGACACTTTATTCCTTGTGGTAAACTGGTAAACCTAAGGTCTCTACGAAGATTTGGCTCTGTCGGAATTTTCTTTATTTCAATTGTCTAAAATGACCGGACTAATACGTGGCATATGTGTGCATACTATGTAGAACATGATTCTTACAAGCGCAATATCTAGGAAATAGTGGGTCTTAGAGAAAAAACATAGATACCATTTTTATAGAGAATTTTAAGATCTACAACTTTGCTCTGAGGTACTTTTTCGATAAAACTTACCGTTTTCGAGAAAAATCCAAAAAACCTAAAATTTTGACCTTGGGCCCCGAATAAGTCCCTAAGCTCACATGGGACTGATGGGGACTTTTGACACTTTATTCCTTGTGGTAAACCTAAGGTCTCTACGAAGATTTGGCTCTGTCGGAATTTTCTTTATTTCAATTGTCTAAAATGACCGGACTAATACGTGGCGTATGTGTGCATACTATGTAGAACATGATTCTTACAAGCGTAATATCTGGGAAATAGTGGGTCTTAGAGAAAAAATCATAGAGACCATTTTTATAGAGAATTTTAAGATCTACAACTTTGCTCTGAGGTACTTTTTCGATAAAACTTACCGTTTTTGAGAAAAATCCAAAAAACCTAAAATTTTGACCTTGGGCCCCGAATAAGTCCCTAAGCTCACATGGGACTGATTGGGACTGATGGGGACTTTTGACACTTTATTCCTTGTGGTAAACCTAAGGTCTCTACGAAGATTTGGCTCTGTCGGAATTTTCTTTATTTCAATTGTCTAAAATGACCGGACTAATACGTGGCGTATGTGTGCATACTATGTAGAACATGATTCTTACAAGCGTAATATCTGGGAAATAGTGGGTCTAAGAGAAAAAACATAGATACCATTTTTATAGAGAATTTTAAGATCTACAACTTTGCTCTGAGGTACTTTTTCGATAAAACTTACCGTTTTCGAGAAAAATCCAAAAAACCTAAAATTTTGACCTTGGGCCCCGAATAAGTCCCTAAGCTCACATGGGACTGATGGGGACTTTTGACACTTTATTCCTTGTGGTAAACTGGTAAACCTAAGGTCTCTACGAAGATTTGGCTCTGTCGGAATTTTCTTTATTTCAATTGTCTAAAATGACCGGACTAATACGTGGCATATGTGTGCATACTATGTAGAACATGATTCTTACAAGCGCAATATCTAGGAAATAGTGGGTCTTAGAGAAAAAAAATAGATACTATTTTTATAGAGAATTTTAAGATCTACAACTTTGCTCTGAGGTACTTTTTCGATAAAACTTACCGTTTTCGAGAAAAATCCAAAATACCTAAAATTTTGACCTTGGGCCCCGAATAAGTCCCTAAGCTCACATGGGACTGATGGGGACTTTTGACACTTTATTCCTTGTGGTAAACTGGTAAACCTAAGGTCTCTACGAAGATTTGGCTCTGTCGGAATTTTCTTTATTTCAATTGTCTAAAATGACCGGACTAATACGTGGCGTATGTGTGCATACTATGTAGAACATGATTCTTACAAGCGTAATATCTGGGAAATAGTGGGTCTTAGAGAAAAAATCATAGAGATCATTTTTATAGAGAATTTTAAGATCTACAACTTTGCTTTGAGGTACTTTTTCGATAAAACTTACCGTTTTCGAGAAAAATCCAAAAAACCTAAAATTTTGACCTTGGGCCCCGAATAAGTCCCTAAGCTCACATGGGACTGATGGGGACTTTTGACACTTTATTCCTTGTGGTAAACCTAAGGTCTCTACGAAGATTTGGCTCTGTCGGAATTTTCTTTATTTCAATTGTCTAAAATGACCGGACTAATACGTGGCGTATGTGTGCATACTATGTAGAACATGATTCTTACAAGCGTAATATCTGGGAAATAGTGGGTCTTAGAGAAAAAACATAGATACCATTTTTATAGAGAATTTTAAGATCTACAACTTTGCTCTGAGGTACTTTTTCGATAAAACTTACCGTTTTCGAGAAAAATCCAAAAAACCTAAAATTTTGACCTTGGGCCCCGAATAAGTCCCTAAGCTCACATGGGACTGATGGGGACTTTTGACACTTTATTCCTTGTGGTAAACTGGTAAACCTAAGGTCTCTACGAAGATTTGGCTCTGTCGGAATTTTCTTTATTTCAATTGTCTAAAATGACCGGACTAATACGTGGCATATGTGTGCATACTATGTAGAACATGATTCTTACAAGCGCAATATCTAGGAAATAGTGGGTCTTAGAGAAAAAAAATTAATACCATTTTTATAGAGAATTTTAAGATCTACAACTTTGCTCTGAGGTACTTTTTCGATAAAACTTACCGTTTTCGAGAAAAATCCAAAAAACCTAAAATTTTGACCTTGGGCCCCGAATAAGTCCCTAAGCTCACATGGGACTGATGGGGACTTTTGACACTTTATTCCTTGTGGTAAACTGGTAAACCTAAGGTCTCTACGAAGATTTGGCTCTGTCGGAATTTTCTTTATTTCAATTGTCTAAAATGACCGGACTAATACGTGGCGTATGTGTGCATACTATGTAGAACATGATTCTTACAAGCGTAATATCTGGGAAATAGTGGGTCTTAGAGAAAAAATCATAGAGATCATTTTTATAGAGAATTTTAAGATCTACAACTTTGCTCTGAGGTACTTTTTCGATAAAACTTACCGTTTTCGAGAAAAATCCAAAAAACCTAAAATTTTGACCTTGGGCCCCGAATAAGTCCCTAAGCTCACATGGGACTGATGGGGACTTTTGACACTTTATTCCTTGTGGTAAACCTAAGGTCTCTACGAAGATTTGGCTCTGTCGGAATTTTCTTTATTTCAATTGTCTAAAATGACCGGACTAATACGTGGCGTATGTGTGCATACTATGTAGAACATGATTCTTACAAGCGTAATATCTGGGAAATAGTGGGTCTAAGAGAAAAAACATAGATACCATTTTTATAGAGAATTTTAAGATCTACAACTTTGCTCTGAGGTACTTTTTCGATAAAACTTACCGTTTTCGAGAAAAATCCAAAAAACCTAAAATTTTGACCTTGGGCCCCGAATAAGTCCCTAAGCTCACATGGGACTGATGGGGACTTTTGACACTTTATTCCTTGTGGTAAACTGGTAAACCTAAGGTCTCTACGAAGATTTGGCTCTGTCGGAATTTTCTTTATTTCAATTGTCTAAAATGACCGGACTAATACGTGGCATATGTGTGCATACTATGTAGAACATGATTCTTACAAGCGCAATATCTAGGAAATAGTGGGTCTTAGAGAAAAAAAATAGATACTATTTTTATAGAGAATTTTAAGATCTACAACTTTGCTCTGAGGTACTTTTTCGATAAAACTTACCGTTTTCGAGAAAAATCCAAAATACCTAAAATTTTGACCTTGGGCCCCGAATAAGTCCCTAAGCTCACATGGGACTGATGGGGACTTTTGACACTTTATTCCTTGTGGTAAACTGGTAAACCTAAGGTCTCTACGAAGATTTGGCTCTGTCGGAATTTTCTTTATTTCAATTGTCTAAAATGACCGGACTAATACGTGGCGTATGTGTGCATACTATGTAGAACATGATTCTTACAAGCGTAATATCTGGGAAATAGTGGGTCTTAGAGAAAAAATCATAGAGATCATTTTTATAGAGAATTTTAGGATCTACAACTTTGCTTTGAGGTACTTTTTCGATAAAACTTACCGTTTTCGAGAAAAATCCAAAAAACCTAAAATTTTGACCTTGGGCCCCGAATAAGTCCCTAAGCTCACATGGGACTGATGGGGACTTTTGACACTTTATTCCTTGTGGTAAACCTAAGGTCTCTACGAAGATTTGGCTCTGTCGGAATTTTCTTTATTTCAATTGTCTAAAATGACCGGACTAATACGTGGCGTATGTGTGCATACTATGTAGAACATGATTCTTACAAGCGTAATATCTGGGAAATAGTGGGTCTTAGAGAAAAAACATAGATACCATTTTTATAGAGAATTTTAAGATCTACAACTTTGCTCTGAGGTACTTTTTCGATAAAACTTACCGTTTTCGAGAAAAATCCAAAAAACCTAAAATTTTGACCTTGGGCCCCGAATAAGTCCCTAAGCTCACATGGGACTGATGGGGACTTTTGACACTTTATTCCTTGTGGTAAACTGGTAAACCTAAGGTCTCTACGAAGATTTGGCTCTGTCGGAATTTTCTTTATTTCAATTGTCTAAAATGACCGGACTAATACGTGGCATATGTGTGCATACTATGTAGAACATGATTCTTACAAGCGCAATATCTAGGAAATAGTGGGTCTTAGAGAAAAAAAATTAATACCATTTTTATAGAGAATTTTAAGATCTACAACTTTGCTCTGAGGTACTTTTTCGATAAAACTTACCGTTTTCGAGAAAAATCCAAAAAACCTAAAATTTTGACCTTGGGCCCCGAATAAGTCCCTAAGCTCACATGGGACTGATGGGGACTTTTGACACTTTATTCCTTGTGGTAAACTGGTAAACCTAAGGTCTCTACGAAGATTTGGCTCTGTCGGAATTTTCTTTATTTCAATTGTCTAAAATGACCGGACTAATACGTGGCGTATGTGTGCATACTATGTAGAACATGATTCTTACAAGCGTAATATCTGGGAAATAGTGGGTCTTAGAGAAAAAAGCATAGAGATCATTTTTATAGAGAATTTTAAGATCTACAACTTTGCTCTGAGGTACTTTTTTGATAAAACTTACCGTTTTCGAGAAAAATCCAAAAAACCTAAAATTTTGACCTTGGGCCCCGAATAAGTCCCTAAGCTCACATGGGACTGATGGGGACTTTTGACACTTTATTCCTTGTGGTAAACCTAAGGTCTCTACGAAGATTTGGCTCTGTCGGAATTTTCTTTATTTCAATTGTCTAAAATGACCGGACTAATACGTGGCGTATGTGTGCATACTATGTAGAACATGATTCTTACAAGCGTAATATCTGGGAAATAGTGGGTCTTAGAGAAAAAATCATAGAGATCATTTTTATAGAGAATTTTAAGATCTACAACTTTGCTCTGAGGTACTTTTTCGATAAAACTTACCGTTTTTGAGAAAAATCCAAAAAACCTAAAATTTTGACCTTGGGCCCCGAATAAGTCCCTAAGCTCACATGGGACTGATGGGGACTTTTGACACTTTATTCCTTGTGGTAAACTGGTAAACCTAAGGTCTCTACGAAGATTTGGCTCTGTCGGAATTTTCTTTATTTCAATTGTCTAAAATGACCGGACTAATACGTGGCATATGTGTGCATACTATGTAGAACATGATTCTTACAAGCGCAATATCTAGGAAATAGTGGGTCTTAGAGAAAAAACATAGATACCATTTTTATAGAGAATTTTAAGATCTACAACTTTGCTCTGAGGTACTTTTTCGATAAAACTTACCGTTTTCGAGAAAAATCCAAAAAACCTAAAATTTTGACCTTGGGCCCCGAATAAGTCCCTAAGCTCACATGGGACTGATGGGGACTTTTGACACTTTATTCCTTGTGGTAAACTGGTAAACCTAAGGTCTCTACGAAGATTTGGCTCTGTCGGAATTTTCTTTATTTCAATTGTCTAAAATGACCGGACTAATACGTGGCATATGTGTGCATACTATGTAGAACATGATTCTTACAAGCGTAATATCTGGGAAATAGTGGGTCTTAGAGAAAAAATCATAGAGATCATTTTTATAGAGAATTTTAAGATCTACAACTTTGCTCTGAGGTACTTTTTCGATAAAACTTACCGTTTTCGAGAAAAATCCAAAAAACCTAAAATTTTGACCTTGGGCCCCGAATAAGTCCCTAAGCTCACATGGGACTGATGGGGACTTTTGACACTTTATTCCTTGTGGTAAACTGGTAAACCTAAGGTCTCTACGAAGATTTGGCTCTGTCGGAATTTTCTTTATTTCAATTGTCTAAAATGACCGGACTAATACGTGGCGTATGTGTGCATACTATGTAGAACATGATTCTTACAAGCGTAATATCTGGGAAATAGTGGGTCTTAGAGAAAAAATCATAGAGATCATTTTTATAGAGAATTTTAAGATCTACAACTTTGCTCTGAGGTACTTTTTCGATAAAACTTACCGTTTTCGAGAAAAATCCAAAAAACCTAAAATTTTGACCTTGGGCCCCGAATAAGTCCCTAAGCTCACATGGGACTGATGGGGACTTTTGACACTTTATTCCTTGTGGTAAACCTAAGGTCTCTACGAAGATTTGGCTCTGTCGGAATTTTCTTTATTTCAATTGTCTAAAATGACCGGACTAATACGTGGCGTATGTGTGCATACTATGTAGAACATGATTCTTACAAGCGTAATATCTGGGAAATAGTGGGTCTTAGAGAAAAAACATAGATACCATTTTTATAGAGAATTTTAAGATCTACAACTTTGCTCTGAGGTACTTTTTCGATAAAACTTACCGTTTTCGAGAAAAATCCAAAAAACCTAAAATTTTGACCTTGGGCCCCGAATAAGTCCCTAAGCTCACATGGGACTGATGGGGACTTTTGACACTTTATTCTTTGTGGTAAACCTAAGGTCTCTACGAAGATTTGGCTCTGTCGGAATTTTCTTTATTTCAATTGTCTAAAATGACCGGACTAATACGTGGCGTATGTGTGCATACTATGTAGAACATGATTCTTACAAGCGTAATATCTGGGAAATAGTGGGTCTTAGAGAAAAAATCATAGAGATCATTTTTATAGAGAATTTTAAGATCTACAACTTTGCTCTGAGGTACTTTTTCGATAAAACTTACCGTTTTCGAGAAAAATCCAAAAAACCTAAAATTTTGACCTTGGGCCCCGAATAAGTCCCTAAGCTCACATGGGACTGATGGGGACTTTTGACACTTTATTCCTTGTGGTAAACTGGTAAACCTAAGGTCTCTACGAAGATTTGGCTCTGTCGGAATTTTCTTTATTTCAATTGTCTAAAATGACCGGACTAATACGTGGCGTATGTGTGCATACTATGTAGAACATGATTCTTACAAGCGTAATATCTGGGAAATAGTGGGTCTTAGAGAAAAAATCATAGAGATCATTTTTATAGAGAATTTTAAGATCTACAACTTTGCTCTGAGGTACTTTTTCGATAAAACTTACCGTTTTCGAGAAAAATCCAAAAAACCTAAAATTTTGACCTTGGGCCCCGAATAAGTCCCTAAGCTCACATGGGACTGATGGGGACTTTTGACACTTTATTCCTTGTGGTAAACCTAAGGTCTCTACGAAGATTTGGCTCTGTCGGAATTTTCTTTATTTCAATTGTCTAAAATGACCGGACTAATACGTGGCGTATGTGTGCATACTATGTAGAACATGATTCTTACAAGCGTAATATCTGGGAAATAGTGGGTCTTAGAGAAAAAACATAGATACCATTTTTATAGAGAATTTTAAGATCTACAACTTTGCTCTGAGGTACTTTTTCGATAAAACTTACCGTTTTCGAGAAAAATCCAAAAAACCTAAAATTTTGACCTTGGGCCCCGAATAAGTCCCTAAGCTCACATGGGACTGATGGGGACTTTTGACACTTTATTCCTTGTGGTAAACTGGTAAACCTAAGGTCTCTACGAAGATTTGGCTCTGTCGGAATTTTCTTTATTTCAATTGTCTAAAATGACCGGACTAATACGTGGCGTATGTGTGCATACTATGTAGAACATGATTCTTACAAGCGTAATATCTGGGAAATAGTGGGTCTTAGAGAAAAAATCATAGAGATCATTTTTATAGAGAATTTTAAGATCTACAACTTTGCTCTGAGGTACTTTTTCGATAAAACTTACCGTTTTCGAGAAAAATCCAAAAAACCTAAAATTTTGACCTTGGGCCCCGAATAAGTCCCTAAGCTCACATGGGACTGATGGGGACTTTTGACACTTTATTCCTTGTGGTAAACTGGTAAACCTAAGGTCTCTACGAAGATTTGGCTCTGTCGGAATTTTCTTTATTTCAATTGTCTAAAATGACCGGACTAATACGTGGCGTATGTGTGCATACTATGTAGAACATGATTCTTACAAGCGTAATATCTGGGAAATAGTGGGTCTTAGAGAAAAAATCATAGAGATCATTTTTATAGAGAATTTTAAGATCTACAACTTTGCTCTGAGGTACTTTTTCGATAAAACTTACCGTTTTCGAGAAAAATCCAAAAAACCTAAAATTTTGACCTTGGGCCCCGAATAAGTCCCTAAGCTCACATGGGACTGATGGGGACTTTTGACACTTTATTCCTTGTGGTAAACTGGTAAACCTAAGGTCTCTACGAAGATTTGGCTCTGTCGGAATTTTCTTTATTTCAATTGTCTAAAATGACCGGACTAATACGTGGCGTATGTGTGCATACTATGTAGAACATGATTCTTACAAGCGTAATATCTGGGAAATAGTGGGTCTTAGAGAAAAAATCATAGAGATCATTTTTATAGAGAATTTTAAGATCTACAACTTTGCTCTGAGGTACTTTTTCGATAAAACTTACCGTTTTCGAGAAAAATCCAAAAAACCTAAAATTTTGACCTTGGGCCCCGAATAAGTCCCTAAGCTCACATGGGACTGATGGGGACTTTTGACACTTTATTCCTTGTGGTAAACCTAAGGTCTCTACGAAGATTTGGCTCTGTCGGAATTTTCTTTATTTCAATTGTCTAAAATGACCGGACTAATACGTGGCGTATGTGTGCATACTATGTAGAACATGATTCTTACAAGCGTAATATCTGGGAAATAGTGGGTCTTAGAGAAAAAACATAGATACCATTTTTATAGAGAATTTTAAGATCTACAACTTTGCTCTGAGGTACTTTTTCGATAAAACTTACCGTTTTCGAGAAAAATCCAAAAAACCTAAAATTTTGACCTTGGGCCCCGAATAAGTCCCTAAGCTCACATGGGACTGATGGGGACTTTTGACACTTTATTCCTTGTGGTAAACTGGTAAACCTAAGGTCTCTACGAAGATTTGGCTCTGTCGGAATTTTCTTTATTTCAATTGTCTAAAATGACCGGACTAATACGTGGCATATGTGTGCATACTATGTAGAACATGATTCTTACAAGCGCAATATCTAGGAAATAGTGGGTCTTAGAGAAAAAAAATAGATACTATTTTTATAGAGAATTTTAAGATCTACAACTTTGCTCTGAGGTACTTTTTCGATAAAACTTACCGTTTTCGAGAAAAATCCAAAAAACCTAAAATTTTGACCTTGGGCCCCGAATAAGTCCCTAAGCTCACATGGGACTGATGGGGACTTTTGACACTTTATTCCTTGTGGTAAACTGGTAAACCTAAGGTCTCTACGAAGATTTGGCTCTGTCGGAATTTTCTTTATTTCAATTGTCTAAAATGACCGGACTAATACGTGGCGTATGTGTGCATACTATGTAGAACATGATTCTTACAAGCGTAATATCTGGGAAATAGTGGGTCTTAGAGAAAAAATCATAGAAATCATTTTTATAGAGAATTTTAAGATCTACAACTTTGCTCTGAGGTACTTTTTCGATAAAACTTACCGTTTTCGAGAAAAATCCAAAAAACCTAAAATTTTGACCTTGGGCCCCGAATAAGTCCCTAAGCTCACATGGGACTGATGGGGACTTTTGACACTTTATTCCTTGTGGTAAACTGGTAAACCTAAGGTCTCTACGAAGATTTGGCTCTGTCGGAATTTTCTTTATTTCAATTGTCTAAAATGACCGGACTAATACGTGGCGTATGTGTGCATACTATGTAGAACATGATTCTTACAAGCGTAATATCTGGGAAATAGTGGGTCTTAGAGAAAAAATCATAGAGATCATTTTTATAGAGAATTTTAAGATCTACAACTTTGCTCTGAGGTACTTTTTCGATAAAACTTACCGGTTTCGAGAAAAATCCAAAAAACCTAAAATTTTGACCTTGGGCCCCGAATAAGTCCCTAAGCTCACATGGGACTGATGGGGACTTTTGACACTTTATTCCTTGTGGTAAACCTAAGGTCTCTACGATGATTTGGCTCTGTCGGAATTTTCTTTATTTCAATTGTCTAAAATGACCGGACTAATACGTGGCGTATGTGTGCATACTATGTAGAACATGATTCTTACAAGCGTAATATCTGGGAAATAGTGGGTCTAAGAGAAAAAACATAGATACCATTTTTATAGAGAATTTTAAGATCTACAACTTTGCTCTGAGGTACTTTTTCGATAAAACTTACCGTTTTCGAGAAAAATCCAAAAAACCTAAAATTTTGACCTTGGGCCCCGAATAAGTCCCTAAGCTCACATGGGACTGATGGGGACTTTTGACACTTTATTCCTTGTGGTAAACTGGTAAACCTAAGGTCTCTACGAAGATTTGGCTCTGTCGGAATTTTCTTTATTTCAATTGTCTAAAATGACCGGACTAATACGTGGCATATGTGTGCATACTATGTAGAACATGATTCTTACAAGCGCAATATCTAGGAAATAGTGGGTCTTAGAGAAAAAAAATAGATACTATTTTTATAGAGAATTTTAAGATCTACAACTTTGCTCTGAGGTACTTTTTCGATAAAACTTACCGTTTTCGAGAAAAATCCAAAATACCTAAAATTTTGACCTTGGGCCCCGAATAAGTCCCTAAGCTCACATGGGACTGATGGGGACTTTTGACACTTTATTCCTTGTGGTAAACTGGTAAACCTAAGGTCTCTACGAAGATTTGGCTCTGTCGGAATTTTCTTTATTTCAATTGTCTAAAATGACCGGACTAATACGTGGCGTATGTGTGCATACTATGTAGAACATGATTCTTACAAGCGTAATATCTGGGAAATAGTGGGTCTTAGAGAAAAAATCATAGAGATCATTTTTATAGAGAATTTTAAGATCTACAACTTTGCTTTGAGGTACTTTTTCGATAAAACTTACCGTTTTCGAGAAAAATCCAAAAAACCTAAAATTTTGACCTTGGGCCCCGAATAAGTCCCTAAGCTCACATGGGACTGATGGGGACTTTTGACACTTTATTCCTTGTGGTAAACCTAAGGTCTCTACGAAGATTTGGCTCTGTCGGAATTTTCTTTATTTCAATTGTCTAAAATGACCGGACTAATACGTGGCGTATGTGTGCATACTATGTAGAACATGATTCTTACAAGCGTAATATCTGGGAAATAGTGGGTCTTAGAGAAAAAACATAGATACCATTTTTATAGAGAATTTTAAGATCTACAACTTTGCTCTGAGGTACTTTTTCGATAAAACTTACCGTTTTCGAGAAAAATCCAAAAAACCTAAAATTTTGACCTTGGGCCCCGAATAAGTCCCTAAGCTCACATGGGACTGATGGGGACTTTTGACACTTTATTCCTTGTGGTAAACTGGTAAACCTAAGGTCTCTACGAAGATTTGGCTCTGTCGGAATTTTCTTTATTTCAATTGTCTAAAATGACCGGACTAATACGTGGCATATGTGTGCATACTATGTAGAACATGATTCTTACAAGCGCAATATCTAGGAAATAGTGGGTCTTAGAGAAAAAAAATTAATACCATTTTTATAGAGAATTTTAAGATCTACAACTTTGCTCTGAGGTACTTTTTCGATAAAACTTACCGTTTTCGAGAAAAATCCAAAAAACCTAAAATTTTGACCTTGGGCCCCGAATAAGTCCCTAAGCTCACATGGGACTGATGGGGACTTTTGACACTTTATTCCTTGTGGTAAACTGGTAAACCTAAGGTCTCTACGAAGATTTGGCTCTGTCGGAATTTTCTTTATTTCAATTGTCTAAAATGACCGGACTAATACGTGGCGTATGTGTGCATACTATGTAGAACATGATTCTTACAAGCGTAATATCTGGGAAATAGTGGGTCTTAGAGAAAAAAGCATAGAGATCATTTTTATAGAGAATTTTAAGATCTACAACTTTGCTCTGAGGTACTTTTTTGATAAAACTTACCGTTTTCGAGAAAAATCCAAAAAACCTAAAATTTTGACCTTGGGCCCCGAATAAGTCCCTAAGCTCACATGGGACTGATGGGGACTTTTGACACTTTATTCCTTGTGGTAAACCTAAGGTCTCTACGAAGATTTGGCTCTGTCGGAATTTTCTTTATTTCAATTGTCTAAAATGACCGGACTAATACGTGGCGTATGTGTGCATACTATGTAGAACATGATTCTTACAAGCGTAATATCTGGGAAATAGTGGGTCTTAGAGAAAAAATCATAGAGATCATTTTTATAGAGAATTTTAAGATCTACAACTTTGCTCTGAGGTACTTTTTCGATAAAACTTACCGTTTTTGAGAAAAATCCAAAAAACCTAAAATTTTGACCTTGGGCCCCGAATAAGTCCCTAAGCTCACATGGGACTGATGGGGACTTTTGACACTTTATTCCTTGTGGTAAACTGGTAAACCTAAGGTCTCTACGAAGATTTGGCTCTGTCGGAATTTTCTTTATTTCAATTGTCTAAAATGACCGGACTAATACGTGGCATATGTGTGCATACTATGTAGAACATGATTCTTACAAGCGCAATATCTAGGAAATAGTGGGTCTTAGAGAAAAAACATAGATACCATTTTTATAGAGAATTTTAAGATCTACAACTTTGCTCTGAGGTACTTTTTCGATAAAACTTACCGTTTTCGAGAAAAATCCAAAAAACCTAAAATTTTGACCTTGGGCCCCGAATAAGTCCCTAAGCTCACATGGGACTGATGGGGACTTTTGACACTTTATTCCTTGTGGTAAACTGGTAAACCTAAGGTCTCTACGAAGATTTGGCTCTGTCGGAATTTTCTTTATTTCAATTGTCTAAAATGACCGGACTAATACGTGGCATATGTGTGCATACTATGTAGAACATGATTCTTACAAGCGCAATATCTAGGAAATAGTGGGTCTTAGAGAAAAAAAATAGATACTATTTTTATAGAGAATTTTAAGATCTACAACTTTGCTCTGAGGTACTTTTTCGATAAAACTTACCGTTTTCGAGAAAAATCCAAAATACCTAAAATTTTGACCTTGGGCCCCGAATAAGTCCCTAAGCTCACATGGGACTGATGGGGACTTTTGACACTTTATTCCTTGTGGTAAACTGGTAAACCTAAGGTCTCTACGAAGATTTGGCTCTGTCGGAATTTTCTTTATTTCAATTGTCTAAAATGACCGGACTAATACGTGGCGTATGTGTGCATACTATGTAGAACATGATTCTTACAAGCGTAATATCTGGGAAATAGTGGGTCTTAGAGAAAAAATCATAGAGATCATTTTTATAGAGAATTTTAAGATCTACAACTTTGCTCTGAGGTACTTTTTCGATAAAACTTACCGTTTTCGAGAAAAATCCAAAAAACCTAAAATTTTGACCTTGGGCCCCGAATAAGTCCCTAAGCTCACATGGGACTGATGGGGACTTTTGACACTTTATTCCTTGTGGTAAACCTAAGGTCTCTACGAAGATTTGGCTCTGTCGGAATTTTCTTTATTTCAATTGTCTAAAATGACCGGACTAATACGTGGCGTATGTGTGCATACTATGTAGAACATGATTCTTACAAGCGTAATATCTGGGAAATAGTGGGTCTTAGAGAAAAAACATAGATACCATTTTTATAGAGAATTTTAAGATCTACAACTTTGCTCTGAGGTACTTTTTCGATAAAACTTACCGTTTTCGAGAAAAATCCAAAAAACCTAAAATTTTGACCTTGGGCCCCGAATAAGTCCCTAAGCTCACATGGGACTGATGGGGACTTTTGACACTTTATTCCTTGTGGTAAACTGGTAAACCTAAGGTCTCTACGAAGATTTGGCTCTGTCGGAATTTTCTTTATTTCAATTGTCTAAAATGACCGGACTAATACGTGGCGTATGTGTGCATACTATGTAGAACATGATTCTTACAAGCGTAATATCTGGGAAATAGTGGGTCTTAGAGAAAAAAGCATAGAGATCATTTTTATAGAGAATTTTAAGATCTACAACTTTGCTCTGAGGTACTTTTTTGATAAAACTTACCGTTTTCGAGAAAAATCCAAAAAACCTAAAATTTTGACCTTGGGCCCCGAATAAGTCCCTAAGCTCACATGGGACTGATGGGGACTTTTGACACTTTATTCCTTGTGGTAAACCTAAGGTCTCTACGAAGATTTGGCTCTGTCGGAATTTTCTTTATTTCAATTGTCTAAAATGACCGGACTAATACGTGGCGTATGTGTGCATACTATGTAGAACATGATTCTTACAAGCGTAATATCTGGGAAATAGTGGGTCTTAGAGAAAAAATCATAGAGATCATTTTTATAGAGAATTTTAAGATCTACAACTTTGCTCTGAGGTACTTTTTCGATAAAACTTACCGTTTTTGAGAAAAATCCAAAAAACCTAAAATTTTGACCTTGGGCCCCGAATAAGTCCCTAAGCTCACATGGGACTGATGGGGACTTTTGACACTTTATTCCTTGTGGTAAACTGGTAAACCTAAGGTCTCTACGAAGATTTGGCTCTGTCGGAATTTTCTTTATTTCAATTGTCTAAAATGACCGGACTAATACGTGGCATATGTGTGCATACTATGTAGAACATGATTCTTACAAGCGCAATATCTAGGAAATAGTGGGTCTTAGAGAAAAAACATAGATACCATTTTTATAGAGAATTTTAAGATCTACAACTTTGCTCTGAGGTACTTTTTCGATAAAACTTACCGTTTTCGAGAAAAATCCAAAAAACCTAAAATTTTGACCTTGGGCCCCGAATAAGTCCCTAAGCTCACATGGGACTGATGGGGACTTTTGACACTTTATTCCTTGTGGTAAACTGGTAAACCTAAGGTCTCTACGAAGATTTGGCTCTGTCGGAATTTTCTTTATTTCAATTGTCTAAAATGACCGGACTAATACGTGGCATATGTGTGCATACTATGTAGAACATGATTCTTACAAGCGCAATATCTAGGAAATAGTGGGTCTTAGAGAAAAAAAATAGATACTATTTTTATAGAGAATTTTAAGATCTACAACTTTGCTCTGAGGTACTTTTTCGATAAAACTTACCGTTTTCGAGAAAAATCCAAAATACCTAAAATTTTGACCTTGGGCCCCGAATAAGTCCCTAAGCTCACATGGGACTGATGGGGACTTTTGACACTTTATTCCTTGTGGTAAACTGGTAAACCTAAGGTCTCTACGAAGATTTGGCTCTGTCGGAATTTTCTTTATTTCAATTGTCTAAAATGACCGGACTAATACGTGGCGTATGTGTGCATACTATGTAGAACATGATTCTTACAAGCGTAATATCTGGGAAATAGTGGGTCTTAGAGAAAAAATCATAGAGATCATTTTTATAGAGAATTTTAAGATCTACAACTTTGCTCTGAGGTACTTTTTCGATAAAACTTACCGTTTTCGAGAAAAATCCAAAAAACCTAAAATTTTGACCTTGGGCCCCGAATAAGTCCCTAAGCTCACATGGGACTGATGGGGCCTTTTGACACTTTATTCCTTGTGGTAAACCTAAGGTCTCTACGAAGATTTGGCTCTGTCGGAATTTTCTTTATTTCAATTGTCTAAAATGACCGGACTAATACGTGGCGTATGTGTGCATACTATGTAGAACATGATTCTTACAAGCGTAATATCTGGGAAATAGTGGGTCTTAGAGAAAAAACATAGATACCATTTTTATAGAGAATTTTAAGATCTACAACTTTGCTCTGAGGTACTTTTTCGATAAAACTTACCGTTTTCGAGAAAAATCCAAAAAACCTAAAATTTTGACCTTGGGCCCCGAATAAGTCCCTAAGCTCACATGGGACTGATGGGGACTTTTGACACTTTATTCCTTGTGGTAAACTGGTAAACCTAAGGTCTCTACGAAGATTTGGCTCTGTCGGAATTTTCTTTATTTCAATTGTCTAAAATGACCGGACTAATACGTGGCGTATGTGTGCATACTATGTAGAACATGATTCTTACAAGCGTAATATCTGGGAAATAGTGGGTCTTAGAGAAAAAAGCATAGAGATCATTTTTATAGAGAATTTTAAGATCTACAACTTTGCTCTGAGGTACTTTTTTGATAAAACTTACCGTTTTCGAGAAAAATCCAAAAAACCTAAAATTTTGACCTTGGGCCCCGAATAAGTCCCTAAGCTCACATGGGACTGATGGGGACTTTTGACACTTTATTCCTTGTGGTAAACCTAAGGTCTCTACGAAGATTTGGCTCTGTCGGAATTTTCTTTATTTCAATTGTCTAAAATGACCGGACTAATACGTGGCGTATGTGTGCATACTATGTAGAACATGATTCTTACAAGCGTAATATCTGGGAAATAGTGGGTCTTAGAGAAAAAATCATAGAGATCATTTTTATAGAGAATTTTAAGATCTACAACTTTGCTCTGAGGTACTTTTTCGATAAAACTTACCGTTTTTGAGAAAAATCCAAAAAACCTAAAATTTTGACCTTGGGCCCCGAATAAGTCCCTAAGCTCACATGGGACTGATGGGGACTTTTGACACTTTATTCCTTGTGGTAAACTGGTAAACCTAAGGTCTCTACGAAGATTTGGCTCTGTCGGAATTTTCTTTATTTCAATTGTCTAAAATGACCGGACTAATACGTGGCATATGTGTGCATACTATGTAGAACATGATTCTTACAAGCGCAATATCTAGGAAATAGTGGGTCTTAGAGAAAAAACATAGATACCATTTTTATAGAGAATTTTAAGATCTACAACTTTGCTCTGAGGTACTTTTTCGATAAAACTTACCGTTTTCGAGAAAAATCCAAAAAACCTAAAATTTTGACCTTGGGCCCCGAATAAGTCCCTAAGCTCACATGGGACTGATGGGGACTTTTGACACTTTATTCCTTGTGGTAAACTGGTAAACCTAAGGTCTCTACGAAGATTTGGCTCTGTCGGAATTTTCTTTATTTCAATTGTCTAAAATGACCGGACTAATACGTGGCGTATGTGTGCATACTATGTAGAACATGATTCTTACAAGCGTAATATCTGGGAAATAGTGGGTCTTAGAGAAAAAATCATAGAGATCATTTTTATAGAGAATTTTAAGATCTACAACTTTGCTCTGAGGTACTTTTTCGATAAAACTTACCGTTTTCGAGAAAAATCCAAAAAACCTAAAATTTTGACCTTGGGCCCCGAATAAGTCCCTAAGCTCACATGGGACTGATGGGGACTTTTGACACTTTATTCCTTGTGGTAAACCTAAGGTCTCTACGAAGATTTGGCTCTGTCGGAATTTTCTTTATTTCAATTGTCTAAAATGACCGGACTAATACGTGGCGTATGTGTGCATACTATGTAGAACATGATTCTTACAAGCGTAATATCTGGGAAATAGTGGGTCTTAGAGAAAAAACATAGATACCATTTTTATAGAGAATTTTAAGATCTACAACTTTGCTCTGAGGTACTTTTTCGATAAAACTTACCGTTTTCGAGAAAAATCCAAAAAACCTAAAATTTTGACCTTGGGCCCCGAATAAGTCCCTAAGCTCACATGGGACTGATGGGGACTTTTGACACTTTATTCCTTGTGGTAAACTGGTAAACCTAAGGTCTCTACGAAGATTTGGCTCTGTCGGAATTTTCTTTATTTCAATTGTCTAAAATGACCGGACTAATACGTGGCGTATGTGTGCATACTATGTAGAACATGATTCTTACAAGCGTAATATCTGGGAAATAGTGGGTCTTAGAGAAAAAAGCATAGAGATCATTTTTATAGAGAATTTTAAGATCTACAACTTTGCTCTGAGGTACTTTTTTGATAAAACTTACCGTTTTCGAGAAAAATCCAAAAAACCTAAAATTTTGACCTTGGGCCCCGAATAAGTCCCTAAGCTCACATGGGACTGATGGGGACTTTTGACACTTTATTCCTTGTGGTAAACCTAAGGTCTCTACGAAGATTTGGCTCTGTCGGAATTTTCTTTATTTCAATTGTCTAAAATGACCGGACTAATACGTGGCGTATGTGTGCATACTATGTAGAACATGATTCTTACAAGCGTAATATCTGGGAAATAGTGGGTCTTAGAGAAAAAATCATAGAGATCATTTTTATAGAGAATTTTAAGATCTACAACTTTGCTCTGAGGTACTTTTTCGATAAAACTTACCGTTTTTGAGAAAAATCCAAAAAACCTAAAATTTTGACCTTGGGCCCCGAATAAGTCCCTAAGCTCACATGGGACTGATGGGGACTTTTGACACTTTATTCCTTGTGGTAAACTGGTAAACCTAAGGTCTCTACGAAGATTTGGCTCTGTCGGAATTTTCTTTATTTCAATTGTCTAAAATGACCGGACTAATACGTGGCATATGTGTGCATACTATGTAGAACATGATTCTTACAAGCGCAATATCTAGGAAATAGTGGGTCTTAGAGAAAAAACATAGATACCATTTTTATAGAGAATTTTAAGATCTACAACTTTGCTCTGAGGTACTTTTTCGATAAAACTTACCGTTTTCGAGAAAAATCCAAAAAACCTAAAATTTTGACCTTGGGCCCCGAATAAGTCCCTAAGCTCACATGGGACTGATGGGGACTTTTGACACTTTATTCCTTGTGGTAAACTGGTAAACCTAAGGTCTCTACGAAGATTTGGCTCTGTCGGAATTTTCTTTATTTCAATTGTCTAAAATGACCGGACTAATACGTGGCATATGTGTGCATACTATGTAGAACATGATTCTTACAAGCGCAATATCTAGGAAATAGTGGGTCTTAGAGAAAAAAAATAGATACTATTTTTATAGAGAATTTTAAGATCTACAACTTTGCTCTGAGGTACTTTTTCGATAAAACTTACCGTTTTCGAGAAAAATCCAAAATACCTAAAATTTTGACCTTGGGCCCCGAATAAGTCCCTAAGCTCACATGGGACTGATGGGGACTTTTGACACTTTATTCCTTGTGGTAAACTGGTAAACCTAAGGTCTCTACGAAGATTTGGCTCTGTCGGAATTTTCTTTATTTCAATTGTCTAAAATGACCGGACTAATACGTGGCGTATGTGTGCATACTATGTAGAACATGATTCTTACAAGCGTAATATCTGGGAAATAGTGGGTCTTAGAGAAAAAATCATAGAGATCATTTTTATAGAGAATTTTAAGATCTACAACTTTGCTCTGAGGTACTTTTTCGATAAAACTTACCGTTTTCGAGAAAAATCCAAAAAACCTAAAATTTTGACCTTGGGCCCCGAATAAGTCCCTAAGCTCACATGGGACTGATGGGGACTTTTGACACTTTATTCCTTGTGGTAAACCTAAGGTCTCTACGAAGATTTGGCTCTGTCGGAATTTTCTTTATTTCAATTGTCTAAAATGACCGGACTAATACGTGGCGTATGTGTGCATACTATGTAGAACATGATTCTTACAAGCGTAATATCTGGGAAATAGTGGGTCTTAGAGAAAAAACATAGATACCATTTTTATAGAGAATTTTAAGATCTACAACTTTGCTCTGAGGTACTTTTTCGATAAAACTTACCGTTTTCGAGAAAAATCCAAAAAACCTAAAATTTTGACCTTGGGCCCCGAATAAGTCCCTAAGCTCACATGGGACTGATGGGGACTTTTGACACTTTATTCCTTGTGGTAAACTGGTAAACCTAAGGTCTCTACGAAGATTTGGCTCTGTCGGAATTTTCTTTATTTCAATTGTCTAAAATGACCGGACTAATACGTGGCGTATGTGTGCATACTATGTAGAACATGATTCTTACAAGCGTAATATCTGGGAAATAGTGGGTCTTAGAGAAAAAAGCATAGAGATCATTTTTATAGAGAATTTTAAGATCTACAACTTTGCTCTGAGGTACTTTTTTGATAAAACTTACCGTTTTCGAGAAAAATCCAAAAAACCTAAAATTTTGACCTTGGGCCCCGAATAAGTCCCTAAGCTCACATGGGACTGATGGGGACTTTTGACACTTTATTCCTTGTGGTAAACCTAAGGTCTCTACGAAGATTTGGCTCTGTCGGAATTTTCTTTATTTCAATTGTCTAAAATGACCGGACTAATACGTGGCGTATGTGTGCATACTATGTAGAACATGATTCTTACAAGCGTAATATCTGGGAAATAGTGGGTCTTAGAGAAAAAATCATAGAGATCATTTTTATAGAGAATTTTAAGATCTACAACTTTGCTCTGAGGTACTTTTTCGATAAAACTTACCGTTTTTGAGAAAAATCCAAAAAACCTAAAATTTTGACCTTGGGCCCCGAATAAGTCCCTAAGCTCACATGGGACTGATGGGGACTTTTGACACTTTATTCCTTGTGGTAAACTGGTAAACCTAAGGTCTCTACGAAGATTTGGCTCTGTCGGAATTTTCTTTATTTCAATTGTCTAAAATGACCGGACTAATACGTGGCATATGTGTGCATACTATGTAGAACATGATTCTTACAAGCGCAATATCTAGGAAATAGTGGGTCTTAGAGAAAAAACATAGATACCATTTTTATAGAGAATTTTAAGATCTACAACTTTGCTCTGAGGTACTTTTTCGATAAAACGTACCGTTTTCGAGAAAAATCCAAAAAACCTAAAATTTTGACCTTGGGCCCCGAATAAGTCCCTAAGCTCACATGGGACTGATGGGGACTTTTGACACTTTATTCCTTGTGGTAAACTGGTAAACCTAAGGTCTCTACGAAGATTTGGCTCTGTCGGAATTTTCTTTATTTCAATTGTCTAAAATGACCGGACTAATACGTGGCATATGTGTGCATACTATGTAGAACATGATTCTTACAAGCGCAATATCTAGGAAATAGTGGGTCTTAGAGAAAAAACATAGATACCATTTTTATAGAGAATTTTAAGATCTACAACTTTGCTCTGAGGTACTTTTTCGATACAACTTACCGTTTTCGAGAAAAATCCAAAAAACCTAAAATTTTGACCTTGGGCCCCGAATAAGTCCCTAAGCTCACATGGGACTGATGGGGACTTTTGACACTTTATTCCTTGTGGTAAACTGGTAAACCTAAGGTCTCTACGAAGATTTGGCTCTGTCGGAATTTTCTTTATTTCAATTGTCTAAAATGACCGGACTAATACGTGGCATATGTGTGCATACTATGTAGAACATGATTCTTACAAGCGCAATATCTAGGAAATAGTGGGTCTTAGAGAAAAAACATAGATACCATTTTTATAGAGAATTTTAAGATCTACAACTTTGCTCTGAGGTACTTTTTCGATACAACTTACCGTTTTCGAGAAAAATCCAAAAAACCTAAAATTTTGACCTTGGGCCCCGAATAAGTCCCTAAGCTCACATGGGACTGATGGGGACTTTTGACACTTTATTCCTTGTGGTAAACTGGTAAACCTAAGGTCTCTACGAAGATTTGGCTCTGTCGGAATTTTCTTTATTTCAATTGTCTAAAATGACCGGACTAATACGTGGCGTATGTGTGCATACTATGTAGAACATGATTCTTACAAGCGTAATATCTGGGAAATAGTGGGTCTTAGAGAAAAAATCATAGAGATCATTTTTATAGAGAATTTTAAGATCTACAACTTTGCTCTGAGGTACTTTTTCGATAAAACTTACCGTTTTCGAGAAAAATCCAAAAAACCTAAAATTTTGACCTTGGGCCCCGAATAAGTCCCTAAGCTCACATGGGACTGATGGGGACTTTTGACACTTTATTCCTTGTGGTAAACTGGTAAACCTAAGGTCTCTACGAAGATTTGGCTCTGTCGGAATTTTCTTTATTTCAATTGTCTAAAATGACCGGACTAATACGTGGCGTATGTGTGCATACTATGTAGAACATGATTCTTACAAGCGTAATATCTGGGAAATAGTGGGTCTTAGAGAAAAAATCATAGAGATCATTTTTATAGAGAATTTTAAGATCTACAACTTTGCTCTGAGGTACTTTTTCGATAAAACTTACCGTTTTCGAGAAAAATCCAAAAAACCTAAAATTTTGACCTTGGGCCCCGAATAAGTCCCTAAGCTCACATGGGACTGATGGGGACTTTTGACACTTTATTCCTTGTGGTAAACCTAAGGTCTCTACGAAGATTTGGCTCTGTCGGAATTTTCTTTATTTCAATTGTCTAAAATGACCGGACTAATACGTGGCATATGTGTGCATACTATGTAGAACATGATTCTTACAAGCGCAATATCTAGGAAATAGTGGGTCTTAGAGAAAAAACATAGATACCATTTTTATAGAGAATTTTAAGATCTACAACTTTGCTCTGAGGTACTTTTTCGATACAACTTACCGTTTTCGAGAAAAATCCAAAAAACCTAAAATTTTGACCTTGGGCCCCGAATAAGTCCCTAAGCTCACATGGGACTGATGGGGACTTTTGACACTTTATTCCTTGTGGTAAACTGGTAAACCTAAGGTCTCTACGAAGATTTGGCTCTGTCGGAATTTTCTTTATTTCAATTGTCTAAAATGACCGGACTAATACGTGGCATATGTGTGCATACTATGTAGAACATGATTCTTACAAGCGCAATATCTAGGAAATAGTGGGTCTTAGAGAAAAAACATAGATACCATTTTTATAGAGAATTTTAAGATCTACAACTTTGCTCTGAGGTACTTTTTCGATACAACTTACCGTTTTCGAGAAAAATCCAAAAAACCTAAAATTTTGACCTTGGGCCCCGAATAAGTCCCTAAGCTCACATGGGACTGATGGGGACTTTTGACACTTTATTCCTTGTGGTAAACTGGTAAACCTAAGGTCTCTACGAAGATTTGGCTCTGTCGGAATTTTCTTTATTTCAATTGTCTAAAATGACCGGACTAATACGTGGCGTATGTGTGCATACTATGTAGAACATGATTCTTACAAGCGTAATATCTGGGAAATAGTGGGTCTTAGAGAAAAAATCATAGAGATCATTTTTATAGAGAATTTTAAGATCTACAACTTTGCTCTGAGGTACTTTTTCGATAAAACTTACCGTTTTCGAGAAAAATCCAAAAAACCTAAAATTTTGACCTTGGGCCCCGAATAAGTCCCTAAGCTCACATGGGACTGATGGGGACTTTTGACACTTTATTCCTTGTGGTAAACTGGTAAACCTAAGGTCTCTACGAAGATTTGGCTCTGTCGGAATTTTCTTTATTTCAATTGTCTAAAATGACCGGACTAATACGTGGCGTATGTGTGCATACTATGTAGAACATGATTCTTACAAGCGTAATATCTGGGAAATAGTGGGTCTTAGAGAAAAAATCATAGAGATCATTTTTATAGAGAATTTTAAGATCTACAACTTTGCTCTGAGGTACTTTTTCGATAAAACTTACCGTTTTCGAGAAAAATCCAAAAAACCTAAAATTTTGACCTTGGGCCCCGAATAAGTCCCTAAGCTCACATGGGACTGATGGGGACTTTTGACACTTTATTCCTTGTGGTAAACTGGTAAACCTAAGGTCTCTACGAAGATTTGGCTCTGTCGGAATTTTCTTTATTTCAATTGTCTAAAATGACCGGACTAATACGTGGCGTATGTGTGCATACTATGTAGAACATGATTCTTACAAGCGTAATATCTGGGAAATAGTGGGTCTTAGAGAAAAAATCATAGAGATCATTTTTATAGAGAATTTTAAGATCTACAACTTTGCTCTGAGGTACTTTTTCGATAAAACTTACCGTTTTCGAGAAAAATCCAAAAAACCTAAAATTTTGACCTTGGGCCCCGAATAAGTCCCTAAGCTCACATGGGACTGATGGGGACTTTTGACACTTTATTCCTTGTGGTAAACCTAAGGTCTCTACGAAGATTTGGCTCTGTCGGAATTTTCTTTATTTCAATTGTCTAAAATGACCGGACTAATACGTGGCGTATGTGTGCATACTATGTAGAACATGATTCTTACAAGCGTAATATCTGGGAAATAGTGGGTCTAAGAGAAAAAACATAGATACCATTTTTATAGAGAATTTTAAGATCTACAACTTTGCTCTGAGGTACTTTTTCGATAAAACTTACCGTTTTCGAGAAAAATCCAAAAAACCTAAAATTTTGACCTTGGGCCCCGAATAAGTCCCTAAGCTCACATGGGACTGATGGGGACTTTTGACACTTTATTCCTTGTGGTAAACTGGTAAACCTAAGGTCTCTACGAAGATTTGGCTCTGTCGGAATTTTCTTTATTTCAATTGTCTAAAATGACCGGACTAATACGTGGCATATGTGTGCATACTATGTAGAACATGATTCTTACAAGCGCAATATCTAGGAAATAGTGGGTCTTAGAGAAAAAACATAGATACCATTTTTATAGAGAATTTTAAGATCTACAACTTTGCTCTGAGGTACTTTTTCGATAAAACTTACCGTTTTCGAGAAAAATCCAAAAAACCTAAAATTTTGACCTTGGGCCCCGAATAAGTCCCTAAGCTCACATGGGACTGATGGGGACTTTTGACACTTTATTCCTTGTGGTAAACTGGTAAACCTAAGGTCTCTACGAAGATTTGGCTCTGTCGGAATTTTCTTTATTTCAATTGTCTAAAATGACCGGACTAATACGTGGCATATGTGTGCATACTATGTAGAACATGATTCTTACAAGCGCAATATCTAGGAAATAGTGGGTCTTAGAGAAAAAACATAGATACCATTTTTATAGAGAATTTTAAGATCTACAACTTTGCTCTGAGGTACTTTTTCGATACAACTTACCGTTTTCGAGAAAAATCCAAAAAACCTAAAATTTTGACCTTGGGCCCCGAATAAGTCCCTAAGCTCACATGGGACTGATGGGGACTTTTGACACTTTATTCCTTGTGGTAAACTGGTAAACCTAAGGTCTCTACGAAGATTTGGCTCTGTCGGAATTTTCTTTATTTCAATTGTCTAAAATGACCGGACTAATACGTGGCATATGTGTGCATACTATGTAGAACATGATTCTTACAAGCGCAATATCTAGGAAATAGTGGGTCTTAGAGAAAAAACATAGATACCATTTTTATAGAGAATTTTAAGATCTACAACTTTGCTCTGAGGTACTTTTTCGATACAACTTACCGTTTTCGAGAAAAATCCAAAAAACCTAAAATTTTGACCTTGGGCCCCGAATAAGTCCCTAAGCTCACATGGGACTGATGGGGACTTTTGACACTTTATTCCTTGTGGTAAACTGGTAAACCTAAGGTCTCTACGAAGATTTGGCTCTGTCGGAATTTTCTTTATTTCAATTGTCTAAAATGACCGGACTAATACGTGGCGTATGTGTGCATACTATGTAGAACATGATTCTTACAAGCGTAATATCTGGGAAATAGTGGGTCTAAGAGAAAAAACATAGATACCATTTTTATAGAGAATTTTAAGATCTACAACTTTGCTCTGAGGTACTTTTTCGATAAAACTTACCGTTTTCGAGAAAAATCCAAAAAACCTAAAATTTTGACCTTGGGCCCCGAATAAGTCCCTAAGCTCACATGGGACTGATGGGGACTTTTGACACTTTATTCCTTGTGGTAAACTGGTAAACCTAAGGTCTCTACGAAGATTTGGCTCTGTCGGAATTTTCTTTATTTCAATTGTCTAAAATGACCGGACTAATACGTGGCATATGTGTGCATACTATGTAGAACATGATTCTTACAAGCGCAATATCTAGGAAATAGTGGGTCTTAGAGAAAAAACATAGATACCATTTTTATAGAGAATTTTAAGATCTACAACTTTGCTCTGAGGTACTTTTTCGATACAACTTACCGTTTTCGAGAAAAATCCAAAAAACCTAAAATTTTGACCTTGGGCCCCGAATAAGTCCCTAAGCTCACATGGGACTGATGGGGACTTTTGACACTTTATTCCTTGTGGTAAACTGGTAAACCTAAGGTCTCTACGAAGATTTGGCTCTGTCGGAATTTTCTTTATTTCAATTGTCTAAAATGACCGGACTAATACGTGGCATATGTGTGCATACTATGTAGAACATGATTCTTACAAGCGCAATATCTAGGAAATAGTGGGTCTTAGAGAAAAAACATAGATACCATTTTTATAGAGAATTTTAAGATCTACAACTTTGCTCTGAGGTACTTTTTCGATACAACTTACCGTTTTCGAGAAAAATCCAAAAAACCTAAAATTTTGACCTTGGGCCCCGAATAAGTCCCTAAGCTCACATGGGACTGATGGGGACTTTTGACACTTTATTCCTTGTGGTAAACTGGTAAACCTAAGGTCTCTACGAAGATTTGGCTCTGTCGGAATTTTCTTTATTTCAATTGTCTAAAATGACCGGACTAATACGTGGCGTATGTGTGCATACTATGTAGAACATGATTCTTACAAGCGTAATATCTGGGAAATAGTGGGTCTTAGAGAAAAAATCATAGAGATCATTTTTATAGAGAATTTTAAGATCTACAACTTTGCTCTGAGGTACTTTTTCGATAAAACTTACCGTTTTCGAGAAAAATCCAAAAAACCTAAAATTTTGACCTTGGGCCCCGAATAAGTCCCTAAGCTCACATGGGACTGATGGGGACTTTTGACACTTTATTCCTTGTGGTAAACTGGTAAACCTAAGGTCTCTACGAAGATTTGGCTCTGTCGGAATTTTCTTTATTTCAATTGTCTAAAATGACCGGACTAATACGTGGCGTATGTGTGCATACTATGTAGAACATGATTCTTACAAGCGTAATATCTGGGAAATAGTGGGTCTTAGAGAAAAAATCATAGAGATCATTTTTATAGAGAATTTTAAGATCTACAACTTTGCTCTGAGGTACTTTTTCGATAAAACTTACCGTTTTCGAGAAAAATCCAAAAAACCTAAAATTTTGACCTTGGGCCCCGAATAAGTCCCTAAGCTTACATGGGACTGATGGGGACTTTTGACACTTTATTCCTTGTGGTAAACTGGTAAACCTAAGGTCTCTACGAAGATTTGGCTCTGTCGGAATTTTCTTTATTTCAATTGTCTAAAATGACCGGACTAATACGTGGCGTATGTGTGCATACTATGTAGAACATGATTCTTACAAGCGTAATATCTGGGAAATAGTGGGTCTTAGAGAAAAAATCATAGAGATCATTTTTATAGAGAATTTTAAGATCTACAACTTTGCTCTGAGGTACTTTTTCGATAAAACTTACCGTTTTCGAGAAAAATCCAAAAAACCTAAAATTTTGACCTTGGGCCCCGAATAAGTCCCTAAGCTCACATGGGACTGATGGGGACTTTTGACACTTTATTCCTTGTGGTAAACCTAAGGTCTCTACGAAGATTTGGCTCTGTCGGAATTTTCTTTATTTCAATTGTCTAAAATGACCGGACTAATACGTGGCGTATGTGTGCATACTATGTAGAACATGATTCTTACAAGCGTAATATCTGGGAAATAGTGGGTCTAAGAGAAAAAACATAGATACCATTTTTATAGAGAATTTTAAGATCTACAACTTTGCTCTGAGGTACTTTTTCGATAAAACTTACCGTTTTCGAGAAAAATCCAAAAAACCTAAAATTTTGACCTTGGGCCCCGAATAAGTCCCTAAGCTCACATGGGACTGATGGGGACTTTTGACACTTTATTCCTTGTGGTAAACTGGTAAACCTAAGGTCTCTACGAAGATTTGGCTCTGTCGGAATTTTCTTTATTTCAATTCTCTAAAATGACCGGACTAATACGTGGCATATGTGTGCATACTATGTAGAACATGATTCTTACAAGCGCAATATCTAGGAAATAGTGGGTCTTAGAGAAAAAACATAGATACCATTTTTATAGAGAATTTTAAGATCTACAACTTTGCTCTGAGGTACTTTTTCGATAAAACTTACCGTTTTCGAGAAAAATCCAAAAAACCTAAAATTTTGACCTTGGGCCCCGAATAAGTCCCTAAGCTCACATGGGACTGATGGGGACTTTTGACACTTTATTCCTTGTGGTAAACTGGTAAACCTAAGGTCTCTACGAAGATTTGGCTCTGTCGGAATTTTCTTTATTTCAATTGTCTAAAATGACCGGACTAATACGTGGCATATGTGTGCATACTATGTAGAACATGATTCTTACAAGCGCAATATCTAGGAAATAGTGGGTCTTAGAGAAAAAACATAGATACCATTTTTATAGAGAATTTTAAGATCTACAACTTTGCTCTGAGGTACTTTTTCGATACAACTTACCGTTTTCGAGAAAAATCCAAAAAACCTAAAATTTTGACCTTGGGCCCCGAATAAGTCCCTAAGCTCACATGGGACTGATGGGGACTTTTGACACTTTATTCCTTGTGGTAAACTGGTAAACCTATGGTCTCTACGAAGATTTGGCTCTGTCGGAATTTTCTTTATTTCAATTGTCTAAAATGACCGGACTAATACGTGGCGTATGTGTGCATACTATGTAGAACATGATTCTTACAAGCGTAATATCTGGGAAATAGTGGGTCTTAGAGAAAAAATCATAGAGATCATTTTTATAGAGAATTTTAAGATCTACAACTTTGCTCTGAGGTACTTTTTCGATAAAACTTACCGTTTTCGAGAAAAATCCAAAAAACCTAAAATTTTGACCTTGGGCCCCGAATAAGTCCCTAAGCTCACATGGGACTGATGGGGACTTTTGACACTTTATTCCTTGTGGTAAACTGGTAAACCTAAGGTCTCTACGAAGATTTGGCTCTGTCGGAATTTTCTTTATTTCAATTGTCTAAAATGACCGGACTAATACGTGGCGTATGTGTGCATACTATGTAGAACATGATTCTTACAAGCGTAATATCTGGGAAATAGTGGGTCTTAGAGAAAAAATCATAGAGATCATTTTTATAGAGAATTTTAAGATCTACAACTTTGCTCTGAGGTACTTTTTCGATAAAACTTACCGTTTTCGAGAAAAATCCAAAAAACCTAAAATTTTGACCTTGGGCCCCGAATAAGTCCCTAAGCTCACATGGGACTGATGGGGACTTTTGACACTTTATTCCTTGTGGTAAACTGGTAAACCTAAGGTCTCTACGAAGATTTGGCTCTGTCGGAATTTTCTTTATTTCAATTGTCTAAAATGACCGGACTAATACGTGGCGTATGTGTGCATACTATGTAGAACATGATTCTTACAAGCGTAATATCTGGGAAATAGTGGGTCTTAGAGAAAAAATCATAGAGATCATTTTTATAGAGAATTTTAAGATCTACAACTTTGCTCTGAGGTACTTTTTCGATAAAACTTACCGTTTTCGAGAAAAATCCAAAAAACCTAAAATTTTGACCTTGGGCCCCGAATAAGTCCCTAAGCTCACATGGGACTGATGGGGACTTTTGACACTTTATTCCTTGTGGTAAACCTAAGGTCTCTACGAAGATTTGGCTCTGTCGGAATTTTCTTTATTTCAATTGTCTAAAATGACCGGACTAATACGTGGCGTATGTGTGCATACTATGTAGAACATGATTCTTACAAGCGTAATATCTGGGAAATAGTGGGTCTAAGAGAAAAAACATAGATACCATTTTTATAGAGAATTTTAAGATCTACAACTTTGCTCTGAGGTACTTTTTCGATAAAACTTACCGTTTTCGAGAAAAATCCAAAAAACCTAAAATTTTGACCTTGGGCCCCGAATAAGTCCCTAAGCTCACATGGGACTGATGGGGACTTTTGACACTTTATTCCTTGTGGTAAACTGGTAAACCTAAGGTCTCTACGAAGATTTGGCTCTGTCGGAATTTTCTTTATTTCAATTCTCTAAAATGACCGGACTAATACGTGGCATATGTGTGCATACTATGTAGAACATGATTCTTACAAGCGCAATATCTAGGAAATAGTGGGTCTTAGAGAAAAAACATAGATACCATTTTTATAGAGAATTTTAAGATCTACAACTTTGCTCTGAGGTACTTTTTCGATAAAACTTACCGTTTTCGAGAAAAATCCAAAAAACCTAAAATTTTGACCTTGGGCCCCGAATAAGTCCCTAAGCTCACATGGGACTGATGGGGACTTTTGACACTTTATTCCTTGTGGTAAACTGGTAAACCTAAGGTCTCTACGAAGATTTGGCTCTGTCGGAATTTTCTTTATTTCAATTGTCTAAAATGACCGGACTAATACGTGGCATATGTGTGCATACTATGTAGAACATGATTCTTACAAGCGCAATATCTAGGAAATAGTGGGTCTTAGAGAAAAAACATAGATACCATTTTTATAGAGAATTTTAAGATCTACAACTTTGTTTTGAGGCACTTTTTCGATACAACTTACCGTTTTCGAGAAAAATCCAAAAAACCTAAAATTTTGACCTTGGGCCCCTAATAAGTCCCTAAGCTCACATGGGCCTGATGGGGACTTTTGACACTTTATTCCTTGTGGTAAACTGGTAAACCTAAGGTCTCTACGAAGATTTGGCTCTGTCGGAATTTTCTTTATTTCAATTGTCTAAAATGACCGGACTAATACGTGGCATATGTGTGCATACTATGTAGAACATGATTCTTACAAGCGCAATATCTAGGAAATAGTGGGTCTTAGAGAAAAAACATAGATACCATTTTTATAGAGAATTTTAAGATCTACAACTTTGCTCTGAGGTACTTTTTCGATACAACTTACCGTTTTCGAGAAAAATCCAAAAAACCTAAAATTTTGACCTTGGGCCCCGAATAAGTCCCTAAGCTCACATGGGACTGATGGGGACTTTTGACACTTTATTCCTTGTGGTAAACTGGTAAACCTAAGGTCTCTACGAAGATTTGGCTCTGTCGGAATTTTCTTTATTTCAATTGTCTAAAATGACCGGACTAATACGTGGCGTATGTGTGCATACTATGTAGAACATGATTCTTACAAGCGTAATATCTGGGAAATAGTGGGTCTTAGAGAAAAAATCATAGAGATCATTTTTATAGAGAATTTTAAGATCTACAACTTTGCTCTGAGGTACTTTTTCGATACAACTTACCGTTTTCGAGAAAAATCCAAAAAACCTAAAATTTTGACCTTGGGCCCCGAATAAGTCCCTAAGCTCACATGGGACTGATGGGGACTTTTGACACTTTATTCCTTGTGGTAAACTGGTAAACCTAAGGTCTCTACGAAGATTTGGCTCTGTCGGAATTTTCTTTATTTCAATTGTCTAAAATGACCGGACTAATACGTGGCATATGTGTGCATACTATGTAGAACATGATTCTTACAAGCGCAATATCTAGGAAATAGTGGGTCTTAGAGAAAAAACATAGATACCATTTTTATAGAGAATTTTAAGATCTACAACTTTGCTCTGAGGTACTTTTTCGATACAACTTACCGTTTTCGAGAAAAATCCAAAAAACCTAAAATTTTGACCTTGGGCCCCGAATAAGTCCCTAAGCTCACATGGGACTGATGGGGACTTTTGACACTTTATTCCTTGTGGTAAACTGGTAAACCTAAGGTCTCTACGAAGATTTGGCTCTGTCGGAATTTTCTTTATTTCAATTGTCTAAAATGACCGGACTAATACGTGGCGTATGTGTGCATACTATGTAGAACATGATTCTTACAAGCGTAATATCTGGGAAATAGTGGGTCTAAGAGAAAAAACATAGATACCATTTTTATAGAGAATTTTAAGATCTACAACTTTGCTCTGAGGTACTTTTTCGATAAAACTTACCGTTTTCGAGAAAAATCCAAAAAACCTAAAATTTTGACCTTGGGCCCCGAATAAGTCCCTAAGCTCACATGGGACTGATGGGGACTTTTGACACTTTATTCCTTGTGGTAAACTGGTAAACCTAAGGTCTCTACGAAGATTTGGCTCTGTCGGAATTTTCTTTATTTCAATTGTCTAAAATGACCGGACTAATACGTGGCATATGTGTGCATACTATGTAGAACATGATTCTTACAAGCGCAATATCTAGGAAATAGTGGGTCTTAGAGAAAAAACATAGATACCATTTTTATAGAGAATTTTAAGATCTACAACTTTGCTCTGAGGTACTTTTTCGATACAACTTACCGTTTTCGAGAAAAATCCAAAAAACCTAAAATTTTGACCTTGGGCCCCGAATAAGTCCCTAAGCTCACATGGGACTGATGGGGACTTTTGACACTTTATTCCTTGTGGTAAACTGGTAAACCTAAGGTCTCTACGAAGATTTGGCTCTGTCGGAATTTTCTTTATTTCAATTGTCTAAAATGACCGGACTAATACGTGGCATATGTGTGCATACTATGTAGAACATGATTCTTACAAGCGCAATATCTAGGAAATAGTGGGTCTTAGAGAAAAAACATAGATACCATTTTTATAGAGAATTTTAAGATCTACAACTTTGCTCTGAGGTACTTTTTCGATACAACTTACCGTTTTCGAGAAAAATCCAAAAAACCTAAAATTTTGACCTTGGGCCCCGAATAAGTCCCTAAGCTCACATGGGACTGATGGGGACTTTTGACACTTTATTCCTTGTGGTAAACTGGTAAACCTAAGGTCTCTACGAAGATTTGGCTCTGTCGGAATTTTCTTTATTTCAATTGTCTAAAATGACCGGACTAATACGTGGCGTATGTGTGCATACTATGTAGAACATGATTCTTACAAGCGTAATATCTGGGAAATAGTGGGTCTTAGAGAAAAAATCATAGAGATCATTTTTATAGAGAATTTTAAGATCTACAACTTTGCTCTGAGGTACTTTTTCGATAAAACTTACCGTTTTCGAGAAAAATCCAAAAAACCTAAAATTTTGACCTTGGGCCCCGAATAAGTCCCTAAGCTCACATGGGACTGATGGGGACTTTTGACACTTTATTCCTTGTGGTAAACCTAAGGTCTCTACGAAGATTTGGCTCTGTCGGAATTTTCTTTATTTCAATTGTCTAAAATGACCGGACTAATACGTGGCGTATGTGTGCATACTATGTAGAACATGATTCTTACAAGCGTAATATCTGGGAAATAGTGGGTCTAAGAGAAAAAACATAGATACCATTTTTATAGAGAATTTTAAGATCTACAACTTTGCTCTGAGGTACTTTTTCGATAAAACTTACCGTTTTCGAGAAAAATCCAAAAAACCTAAAATTTTGACCTTGGGCCCCGAATAAGTCCCTAAGCTCACATGGGACTGATGGGGACTTTTGACACTTTATTCCTTGTGGTAAACTGGTAAACCTAAGGTCTCTACGAAGATTTGGCTCTGTCGGAATTTTCTTTATTTCAATTCTCTAAAATGACCGGACTAATACGTGGCATATGTGTGCATACTATGTAGAACATGATTCTTACAAGCGCAATATCTAGGAAATAGTGGGTCTTAGAGAAAAAACATAGATACCATTTTTATAGAGAATTTTAAGATCTACAACTTTGCTCTGAGGTACTTTTTCGATAAAACTTACCGTTTTCGAGAAAAATCCAAAAAACCTAAAATTTTGACCTTGGGCCCCGAATAAGTCCCTAAGCTCACATGGGACTGATGGGGACTTTTGACACTTTATTCCTTGTGGTAAACTGGTAAACCTAAGGTCTCTACGAAGATTTGGCTCTGTCGGAATTTTCTTTATTTCAATTGTCTAAAATGACCGGACTAATACGTGGCATATGTGTGCATACTATGTAGAACATGATTCTTACAAGCGCAATATCTAGGAAATAGTGGGTCTTAGAGAAAAAACATAGATACCATTTTTATAGAGAATTTTAAGATCTACAACTTTGCTCTGAGGTACTTTTTCGATACAACTTACCGTTTTCGAGAAAAATCCAAAAAACCTAAAATTTTGACCTTGGGCCCCGAATAAGTCCCTAAGCTCACATGGGACTGATGGGGACTTTTGACACTTTATTCCTTGTGGTAAACTGGTAAACCTAAGGTCTCTACGAAGATTTGGCTCTGTCGGAATTTTCTTTATTTCAATTGTCTAAAATGACCGGACTAATACGTGGCATATGTGTGCATACTATGTAGAACATGATTCTTACAAGCGCAATATCTAGGAAATAGTGGGTCTTAGAGAAAAAACATAGATACCATTTTTATAGAGAATTTTAAGATCTACAACTTTGCTCTGAGGTACTTTTTCGATACAACTTACCGTTTTCGAGAAAAATCCAAAAAACCTAAAATTTTGACCTTGGGCCCCGAATAAGTCCCTAAGCTCACATGGGACTGATGGGGACTTTTGACACTTTATTCCTTGTGGTAAACTGGTAAACCTAAGGTCTCTACGAAGATTTGGCTCTGTCGGAATTTTCTTTATTTCAATTGTCTAAAATGACCGGACTAATACGTGGCGTATGTGTGCATACTATGTAGAACATGATTCTTACAAGCGTAATATCTGGGAAATAGTGGGTCTAAGAGAAAAAACATAGATACCATTTTTATAGAGAATTTTAAGATCTACAACTTTGCTCTGAGGTACTTTTTCGATAAAACTTACCGTTTTCGAGAAAAATCCAAAAAACCTAAAATTTTGACCTTGGGCCCCGAATAAGTCCCTAAGCTCACATGGGACTGATGGGGACTTTTGACACTTTATTCCTTGTGGTAAACTGGTAAACCTAAGGTCTCTACGAAGATTTGGCTCTGTCGGAATTTTCTTTATTTCAATTGTCTAAAATGACCGGACTAATACGTGGCATATGTGTGCATACTATGTAGAACATGATTCTTACAAGCGCAATATCTAGGAAATAGTGGGTCTTAGAGAAAAAACATAGATACCATTTTTATAGAGAATTTTAAGATCTACAACTTTGCTCTGAGGTACTTTTTCGATAAAACTTACCGTTTTCGAGAAAAATCCAAAAAACCTAAAATTTTGACCTTGGGCCCCGAATAAGTCCCTAAGCTCACATGGGACTGATGGGGACTTTTGACACTTTATTCCTTGTGGTAAACTGGTAAACCTAAGGTCTCTACGAAGATTTGGCTCTGTCGGAATTTTCTTTATTTCAATTGTCTAAAATGACCGGACTAATACGTGGCATATGTGTGCATACTATGTAGAACATGATTCTTACAAGCGCAATATCTAGGAAATAGTGGGTCTTAGAGAAAAAACATAGATACCATTTTTATAGAGAATTTTAAGATCTACAACTTTGCTCTGAGGTACTTTTTCGATACAACTTACCGTTTTCGAGAAAAATCCAAAAAACCTAAAATTTTGACCTTGGGCCCCGAATAAGTCCCTAAGCTCACATGGGACTGATGGGGACTTTTGACACTTTATTCCTTGTGGTAAACTGGTAAACCTAAGGTCTCTACGAAGATTTGGCTCTGTCGGAATTTTCTTTATTTCAATTGTCTAAAATGACCGGACTAATACGTGGCATATGTGTGCATACTATGTAGAACATGATTCTTACAAGCGCAATATCTAGGAAATAGTGGGTCTTAGAGAAAAAACATAGATACCATTTTTATAGAGAATTTTAAGATCTACAACTTTGCTCTGAGGTACTTTTTCGATACAACTTACCGTTTTCGAGAAAAATCCAAAAAACCTAAAATTTTGACCTTGGGCCCCGAATAAGTCCCTAAGCTCACATGGGACTGATGGGGACTTTTGACACTTTATTCCTTGTGGTAAACTGGTAAACCTAAGGTCTCTACGAAGATTAGGCTCTGTCGGAATTTTCTTTATTTCAATTGTCTAAAATGACCGGACTAATACGTGGCGTATGTGTGCATACTATGTAGAACATGATTCTTACAAGCGTAATATCTGGGAAATAGTGGGTCTTAGAGAAAAAATCATAGAGATCATTTTTATAGAGAATTTTAAGATCTACAACTTTGCTCTGAGGTACTTTTTCGATAAAACTTACCGTTTTCGAGAAAAATCCAAAAAACCTAAAATTTTGACCTTGGGCCCCGAATAAGTCCCTAAGCTCACATGGGACTGATGGGGACTTTTGACACTTTATTCCTTGTGGTAAACTGGTAAACCTAAGGTCTCTACGAAGATTTGGCTCTGTCGGAATTTTCTTTATTTCAATTGTCTAAAATGACCGGACTAATACGTGGCGTATGTGTGCATACTATGTAGAACATGATTCTTACAAGCGTAATATCTGGGAAATAGTGGGTCTTAGAGAAAAAATCATAGAGATCATTTTTATAGAGAATTTTAAGATCTACAACTTTGCTCTGAGGTACTTTTTCGATAAAACTTACCGTTTTCGAGAAAAATCCAAAAAACCTAAAATTTTGACCTTGGGCCCCGAATAAGTCCCTAAGCTCACATGGGACTGATGGGGACTTTTGACACTTTATTCCTTGTGGTAAACTGGTAAACCTAAGGTCTCTACGAAGATTTGGCTCTGTCGGAATTTTCTTTATTTCAATTGTCTAAAATGACCGGACTAATACGTGGCGTATGTGTGCATACTATGTAGAACATGATTCTTACAAGCGTAATATCTGGGAAATAGTGGGTCTTAGAGAAAAAATCATAGAGATCATTTTTATAGAGAATTTTAAGATCTACAACTTTGCTCTGAGGTACTTTTTCGATAAAACTTACCGTTTTCGAGAAAAATCCAAAAAACCTAAAATTTTGACCTTGGGCCCCGAATAAGTCCCTAAGCTCACATGGGACTGATGGGGACTTTTGACACTTTATTCCTTGTGGTAAACCTAAGGTCTCTACGAAGATTTGGCTCTGTCGGAATTTTCTTTATTTCAATTGTCTAAAATGACCGGACTAATACGTGGCGTATGTGTGCATACTATGTAGAACATGATTCTTACAAGCGTAATATCTGGGAAATAGTGGGTCTAAGAGAAAAAACATAGATACCATTTTTATAGAGAATTTTAAGATCTACAACTTTGCTCTGAGGTACTTTTTCGATAAAACTTACCGTTTTCGAGAAAAATCCAAAAAACCTAAAATTTTGACCTTGGGCCCCGAATAAGTCCCTAAGCTCACATGGGACTGATGGGGACTTTTGACACTTTATTCCTTGTGGTAAACTGGTAAACCTAAGGTCTCTACGAAGATTTGGCTCTGTCGGAATTTTCTTTATTTCAATTGTCTAAAATGACCGGACTAATACGTGGCATATGTGTGCATACTATGTAGAACATGATTCTTACAAGCGCAATATCTAGGAAATAGTGGGTCTTAGAGAAAAAACATAGATACCATTTTTATAGAGAATTTTAAGATCTACAACTTTGCTCTGAGGTACTTTTTCGATAAAACTTACCGTTTTCGAGAAAAATCCAAAAAACCTAAAATTTTGACCTTGGGCCCCGAATAAGTCCCTAAGCTCACATGGGACTGATGGGGACTTTTGACACTTTATTCCTTGTGGTAAACTGGTAAACCTAAGGTCTCTACGAAGATTTGGCTCTGTCGGAATTTTCTTTATTTCAATTGTCTAAAATGACCGGACTAATACGTGGCGTATGTGTGCATACTATGTAGAACATGATTCTTACAAGCGTAATATCTGGGAAATAGTGGGTCTTAGAGAAAAAATCATAGAGATCATTTTTATAGAGAATTTTAAGATCTACAACTTTGCTCTGAGGTACTTTTTCGATAAAACTTACCGTTTTCGAGAAAAATCCAAAAAACCTAAAATTTTGACCTTGGGCCCCGAATAAGTCCCTAAGCTCACATGGGACTGATGGGGACTTTTGACACTTTATTCCTTGTGGTAAACCTAAGGTCTCTACGAAGATTTGGCTCTGTCGGAATTTTCTTTATTTCAATTGTCTAAAATGACCGGACTAATACGTGGCGTATGTGTGCATACTATGTAGAACATGATTCTTACAAGCGTAATATCTGGGAAATAGTGGGTCTTAGAGAAAAAACATAGATACCATTTTTATAGAGAATTTTAAGATCTACAACTTTGCTCTGAGGTACTTTTTCGATAAAACTTACCGTTTTCGAGAAAAATCCAAAAAACCTAAAATTTTGACCTTGGGCCCCGAATAAGTCCCTAAGCTCACATGGGACTGATGGGGACTTTTGACACTTTATTCCTTGTGGTAAACTGGTAAACCTAAGGTCTCTACGAAGATTTGGCTCTGTCGGAATTTTCTTTATTTCAATTGTCTAAAATGACCGGACTAATACGTGGCGTATGTGTGCATACTATGTAGAACATGATTCTTACAAGCGTAATATCTGGGAAATAGTGGGTCTTAGAGAAAAAAGCATAGAGATCATTTTTATAGAGAATTTTAAGATCTACAACTTTGCTCTGAGGTACTTTTTTGATAAAACTTACCGTTTTCGAGAAAAATCCAAAAAACCTAAAATTTTGACCTTGGGCCCCGAATAAGTCCCTAAGCTCACATGGGACTGATGGGGACTTTTGACACTTTATTCCTTGTGGTAAACCTAAGGTCTCTACGAAGATTTGGCTCTGTCGGAATTTTCTTTATTTCAATTGTCTAAAATGACCGGACTAATACGTGGCGTATGTGTGCATACTATGTAGAACATGATTCTTACAAGCGTAATATCTGGGAAATAGTGGGTCTTAGAGAAAAAATCATAGAGATTATTTTTATAGAGAATTTTAAGATCTACAACTTTGCTCTGAGGTACTTTTTCGATAAAACTTACCGTTTTTGAGAAAAATCCAAAAAACCTAAAATTTTGACCTTGGGCCCCGAATAAGTCCCTAAGCTCACATGGGACTGATGGGGACTTTTGACACTTTATTCCTTGTGGTAAACTGGTAAACCTAAGGTCTCTACGAAGATTTGGCTCTGTCGGAATTTTCTTTATTTCAATTGTCTAAAATGACCGGACTAATACGTGGCATATGTGTGCATACTATGTAGAACATGATTCTTACAAGCGCAATATCTAGGAAATAGTGGGTCTTAGAGAAAAAACATAGATACCATTTTTATAGAGAATTTTAAGATCTACAACTTTGCTCTGAGGTACTTTTTCGATAAAACTTACCGTTTTCGAGAAAAATCCAAAAAACCTAAAATTTTGACCTTGGGCCCCGAATAAGTCCCTAAGCTCACATGGGACTGATGGGGACTTTTGACACTTTATTCCTTGTGGTAAACTGGTAAACCTAAGGTCTCTACGAAGATTTGGCTCTGTCGGAATTTTCTTTATTTCAATTGTCTAAAATGACCGGACTAATACGTGGCATATGTGTGCATACTATGTAGAACATGATTCTTACAAGCGCAATATCTAGGAAATAGTGGGTCTTAGAGAAAAAACATAGATACCATTTTTATAGAGAATTTTAAGATCTACAACTTTGCTCTGAGGTACTTTTTCGATACAACTTACCGTTTTCGAGAAAAATCCAAAAAACCTAAAATTTTGACCTTGGGCCCCGAATAAGTCCCTAAGCTCACATGGGACTGATGGGGACTTTTGACACTTTATTCCTTGTGGTAAACTGGTAAACCTAAGGTCTCTACGAAGATTTGGCTCTGTCGGAATTTTCTTTATTTCAATTGTCTAAAATGACCGGACTAATACGTGGCATATGTGTGCATACTATGTAGAACATGATTCTTACAAGCGCAATATCTAGGAAATAGTGGGTCTTAGAGAAAAAACATAGATACCATTTTTATAGAGAATTTTAAGATCTACAACTTTGCTCTGAGGTACTTTTTCGATAAAACTTACCGTTTTCGAGAAAAATCCAAAAAACCTAAAATTTTGACCTTGGGCCCCGAATAAGTCCCTAAGCTCACATGGGACTGATGGGGACTTTTGACACTTTATTCCTTGTCGTAAACTGGTAAACCTAAGGTCTCTACGAAGATTTGGCTCTGTCGGAATTTTCTTTATTTCAATTGTCTAAAATGACCGGACTAATACGTGGCGTATGTGTGCATACTATGTAGAACATGATTCTTACAAGCGTAATATCTGGGAAATAGTGGGTCTTAGAGAAAAAAATCATAGAGATCATTTTTATAGAGAATTTTAAGATCTACAACTTTGCTCTGAGGTACTTTTTCGATAAAACTTACCGTTTTCGAGAAAAATCCAAAAAACCTAAAATTTTGACCTTGGGCCCCGAATAAGTCCCTAAGCTCACATGGGACTGATGGGGACTTTTGACACTTTATTCCTTGTGGTAAACTGGTAAACCTAAGGTCTCTACGAAGATTTGGCTCTGTCGGAATTTTCTTTATTTCAATTGTCTAAAATGACCGGACTAATACGTGGCGTATGTGTGCATACTATGTAGAACATGATTCTTACAAGCGTAATATCTGGGAAATAGTGGGTCTTAGAGAAAAAATCATAGAGATCATTTTTATAGAGAATTTTAAGATCTACAACTTTGCTCTGAGGTACTTTTTCGATAAAACTTACCGTTTTCGAGAAAAATCCAAAAAACCTAAAATTTTGACCTTGGGCCCCGAATAAGTCCCTAAGCTCACATGGGACTGATGGGGACTTTTGACACTTTATTCCTTGTGGTAAACTGGTAAACCTAAGGTCTCTACGAAGATTTGGCTCTGTCGGAATTTTCTTTATTTCAATTGTCTAAAATGACCGGACTAATACGTGGCGTATGTGTGCATACTATGTAGAACATGATTCTTACAAGCGTAATATCTGGGAAATAGTGGGTCTTAGAGAAAAAATCATAGAGATCATTTTTATAGAGAATTTTAAGATCTACAACTTTGCTCTGAGGTACTTTTTCGATAAAACTTACCGTTTTCGAGAAAAATCCAAAAAACCTAAAATTTGGACCTTGGGCCCCGAATAAGTCCCTAAGCTCACATGGGACTGATGGGGACTTTTGACACTTTATTCCTTGTGGTAAACCTAAGGTCTCTACGAAGATTTGGCTCTGTCGGAATTTTCTTTATTTCAATTGTCTAAAATGACCGGACTAATACGTGGCGTATGTGTGCATACTATGTAGAACATGATTCTTACAAGCGTAATATCTGGGAAATAGTGGGTCTAAGAGAAAAAACATAGATACCATTTTTATAGAGAATTTTAAGATCTACAACTTTGCTCTGAGGTACTTTTTCGATAAAACTTACCGTTTTCGAGAAAAATCCAAAAAACCTAAAATTTTGACCTTGGGCCCCGAATAAGTCCCTAAGCTCACATGGGACTGATGGGGACTTTTGACACTTTATTCCTTGTGGTAAACTGGTAAACCTAAGGTCTCTACGAAGATTTGGCTCTGTCGGAATTTTCTTTATTTCAATTGTCTAAAATGACCGGACTAATACGTGGCATATGTGTGCATACTATGTAGAACATGATTCTTACAAGCGCAATATCTAGGAAATAGTGGGTCTTAGAGAAAAAACATAGATACCATTTTTATAGAGAATTTTAAGATCTACAACTTTGCTCTGAGGTACTTTTTCGATAAAACTTACCGTTTTCGAGAAAAATCCAAAAAACCTAAAATTTTGACCTTGGGCCCCGAATAAGTCCCTAAGCTCACATGGGACTGATGGGGACTTTTGACACTTTATTCCTTGTGGTAAACTGGTAAACCTAAGGTCTCTACGAAGATTTGGCTCTGTCGGAATTTTCTTTATTTCAATTGTCTAAAATGACCGGACTAATACGTGGCATATGTGTGCATACTATGTAGAACATGATTCTTACAAGCGCAATATCTAGGAAATAGTGGGTCTTAGAGAAAAAACATAGATACCATTTTTATAGAGAATTTTAAGATCTACAACTTTGCTCTGAGGTACTTTTTCGATACAACTTACCGTTTTCGAGAAAAATCCAAAAAACCTAAAATTTTGACCTTGGGCCCCGAATAAGTCCCTAAGCTCACATGGGACTGATGGGGACTTTTGACACTTTATTCCTTGTGGTAAACTGGTAAACCTAAGGTCTCTACGAAGATTTGGCTCTGTCGGAATTTTCTTTATTTCAATTGTCTAAAATGACCGGACTAATACGTGGCGTATGTGTGCATACTATGTAGAACATGATTCTTACAAGCGTAATATCTGGGAAATAGTGGGTCTAAGAGAAAAAACATAGATACCATTTTTATAGAGAATTTTAAGATCTACAACTTTGCTCTGAGGTACTTTTTCGATAAAACTTACCGTTTTCGAGAAAAATCCAAAAAACCTAAAATTTTGACCTTGGGCCCCGAATAAGTCCCTAAGCTCACATGGGACTGATGGGGACTTTTGACACTTTATTCCTTGTGGTAAACTGGTAAACCTAAGGTCTCTACGAAGATTTGGCTCTGTCGGAATTTTCTTTATTTCAATTGTCTAAAATGACCGGACTAATACGTGGCATATGTGTGCATACTATGTAGAACATGATTCTTACAAGCGCAATATCTAGGAAATAGTGGGTCTTAGAGAAAAAACATAGATACCATTTTTATAGAGAATTTTAAGATCTACAACTTTGCTCTGAGGTACTTTTTCGATAAAACTTACCGTTTTCGAGAAAAATCCAAAAAACCTAAAATTTTGACCTTGGGCCCCGAATAAGTCCCTAAGCTCACATGGGACTGATGGGGACTTTTGACACTTTATTCCTTGTGGTAAACTGGTAAACCTAAGGTCTCTACGAAGATTTGGCTCTGTCGGAATTTTCTTTATTTCAATTGTCTAAAATGACCGGACTAATACGTGGCGTATGTGTGCATACTATGTAGAACATGATTCTTACAAGCGTAATATCTGGGAAATAGTGGGTCTAAGAGAAAAAACATAGATACCATTTTTATAGAGAATTTTAAGATCTACAACTTTGCTCTGAGGTACTTTTTCGATAAAACTTACCGTTTTCGAGAAAAATCCAAAAAACCTAAAATTTTGACCTTGGGCCCCGAATAAGTCCCTAAGCTCACATGGGACTGATGGGGACTTTTGACACTTTATTCCTTGTGGTAAACTGGTAAACCTAAGGTCTCTACGAAGATTTGGCTCTGTCGGAATTTTCTTTATTTCAATTGTCTAAAATGACCGGACTAATACGTGGCATATGTGTGCATACTATGTAGAACATGATTCTTACAAGCGCAATATCTAGGAAATAGTGGGTCTTAGAGAAAAAACATAGATACCATTTTTATAGAGAATTTTAAGATCTACAACTTTGCTCTGAGGTACTTTTTCGATAAAACTTACCGTTTTCGAGAAAAATCCAAAAAACCTAAAATTTTGACCTTGGGCCCCGAATAAGTCCCTAAGCTCACATGGGACTGATGGGGACTTTTGACACTTTATTCCTTGTGGTAAACTGGTAAACCTAAGGTCTCTACGAAGATTTGGCTCTGTCGGAATTTTCTTTATTTCAATTGTCTAAAATGACCGGACTAATACGTGGCATATGTGTGCATACTATGTAGAACATGATTCTTACAAGCGCAATATCTAGGAAATAGTGGGTCTTAGAGAAAAAACATAGATACCATTTTTATAGAGAATTTTAAGATCTACAACTTTGCTCTGAGGTACTTTTTCGATACAACTTACCGTTTTCGAGAAAAATCCAAAAAACCTAAAATTTTGACCTTGGGCCCCGAATAAGTCCCTAAGCTCACATGGGACTGATGGGGACTTTTGACACTTTATTCCTTGTGGTAAACTGGTAAACCTAAGGTCTCTACGAAGATTTGGCTCTGTCGGAATTTTCTTTATTTCAATTGTCTAAAATGACCGGACTAATACGTGGCATATGTGTGCATACTATGTAGAACATGATTCTTACAAGCGCAATATCTAGGAAATAGTGGGTCTTAGAGAAAAAACATAGATACCATTTTTATAGAGAATTTTAAGATCTACAACTTTGCTCTGAGGTACTTTTTCGATACAACTTACCGTTTTCGAGAAAAATCCAAAAAACCTAAAATTTTGACCTTGGGCCCCGAATAAGTCCCTAAGCTCACATGGGACTGATGGGGACTTTTGACACTTTATTCCTTGTGGTAAACTGGTAAACCTAAGGTCTCTACGAAGATTTGGCTCTGTCGGAATTTTCTTTATTTCAATTGTCTAAAATGACCGGACTAATACGTGGCGTATGTGTGCATACTATGTAGAACATGATTCTTACAAGCGTAATATCTGGGAAATAGTGGGTCTTAGAGAAAAAATCATAGAGATCATTTTTATAGAGAATTTTAAGATCTACAACTTTGCTCTGAGGTACTTTTTCGATAAAACTTACCGTTTTCGAGAAAAATCCAAAAAACCTAAAATTTTGACCTTGGGCCCCGAATAAGTCCCTAAGCTCACATGGGACTGATGGGGACTTTTGACACTTTATTCCTTGTGGTAAACTGGTAAACCTAAGGTCTCTACGAAGATTTGGCTCTGTCGGAATTTTCTTTATTTCAATTGTCTAAAATGACCGGACTAATACGTGGCGTATGTGTGCATACTATGTAGAACATGATTCTTACAAGCGTAATATCTGGGAAATAGTGGGTCTTAGAGAAAAAATCATAGAGATCATTTTTATAGAGAATTTTAAGATCTACAACTTTGCTCTGAGGTACTTTTTCGATAAAACTTACCGTTTTCGAGAAAAATCCAAAAAACCTAAAATTTTGACCTTGGGCCCCGAATAAGTCCCTAAGCTCACATGGGACTGATGGGGACTTTTGACACTTTATTCCTTGTGGTAAACCTAAGGTCTCTACGAAGATTTGGCTCTGTCGGAATTTTCTTTATTTCAATTGTCTAAAATGACCGGACTAATACGTGGCGTATGTGTGCATACTATGTAGAACATGATTCTTACAAGCGTAATATCTGGGAAATAGTGGGTCTAAGAGAAAAAACATAGATACCATTTTTATAGAGAATTTTAAGATCTACAACTTTGCTCTGAGGTACTTTTTCGATAAAACTTACCGTTTTCGAGAAAAATCCAAAAAACCTAAAATTTTGACCTTGGGCCCCGAATAAGTCCCTAAGCTCACATGGGACTGATGGGGACTTTTGACACTTTATTCCTTGTGGTAAACTGGTAAACCTAAGGTCTCTACGAAGATTTGGCTCTGTCGGAATTTTCTTTATTTCAATTGTCTAAAATGACCGGACTAATACGTGGCATATGTGTGCATACTATGTAGAACATGATTCTTACAAGCGCAATATCTAGGAAATAGTGGGTCTTAGAGAAAAAACATAGATACCATTTTTATAGAGAATTTTAAGATCTACAACTTTGCTCTGAGGTACTTTTTCGATAAAACTTACCGTTTTCGAGAAAAATCCAAAAAACCTAAAATTTTGACCTTGGGCCCCGAATAAGTCCCTAAGCTCACATGGGACTGATGGGGACTTTTGACACTTTATTCCTTGTGGTAAACTGGTAAACCTAAGGTCTCTACGAAGATTTGGCTCTGTCGGAATTTTCTTTATTTCAATTGTCTAAAATGACCGGACTAATACGTGGCATATGTGTGCATACTATGTAGAACATGATTCTTACAAGCGCAATATCTAGGAAATAGTGGGTCTTAGAGAAAAAACATAGATACCATTTTTATAGAGAATTTTAAGATCTACAACTTTGCTCTGAGGTACTTTTTCGATACAACTTACCGTTTTCGAGAAAAATCCAAAAAACCTAAAATTTTGACCTTGGGCCCCGAATAAGTCCCTAAGCTCACATGGGACTGATGGGGACTTTTGACACTTTATTCCTTGTGGTAAACTGGTAAACCTAAGGTCTCTACGAAGATTTGGCTCTGTCGGAATTTTCTTTATTTCAATTGTCTAAAATGACCGGACTAATACGTGGCATATGTGTGCATACTATATATAATAATCCTTTATTGGCATAAATGTAAATACACGACCGTTCGTACATTAGTGTTGTGACAAGTATAGAACAAAAAATAAAAACAAAGAAAACAAAAAAAAAAGACACCAGAATGAAACGGAAAATAAAAATATCCAAATTAATACAGCAAAAAATAAACAGTTCAAAAGTTCTTAGATCAAAAAAAAACAAAAAAAAACAAAAAAACAAAACAAAAAAAGGAAGCCTTTAACCCTGTCCTTTGCACTTCAATATTTTTTTCATGTACACAAAACCGGAGCCACTCTCATCCATAACCTTCTTCCAGTTTTTCGCCACTAACTTTTCCTCTTCGCTCCATTCACATTTCTTACAGCTTAACACCCAATGTTCCCAGAGCTCCTCCCCTTCTCCGCATACTCGACAAGTCCTATCTGTTGCAGCCATCCAATATCTTCTACCCCTTTCCTCACTACCGCACCTAAACCGGGCAATCGCTACCTGTGGGGCTTTAGGATTACCTAGATACTCTGGACATCTGCCAAAAACTTGGATTTTGCTGTAGTCTCTATTATAGGTACTCTCACCTATGTGTCTTTGTCTCTCTTGCAGCTCTATCTCCAGTAGTCTATCTGCCAGAATCCTTTCCACTAACATTCCCTCATTCATCATTCTCTCGATCTCTTCTTGGTTCCATCCCCCTCTTTCATACATACGCTTGCGCAGACATCCCCATTTTGTTTCCTTATTACTCCCTTTACCCTCCTTTCTTACCGCTTTCAAAACGTCTTTCACTATTCTTTCTTCTCCCGCACTATTCACTTTCCTTTCAAATTTAGCCACTCTCATAACCGCGGTGTTTGCCACCTTGTTAGAATTTGCTTCTTGTTGAACGATGTACCAGGGGGTGGACTTTTCTAGCTGCAGGGCCCTCTTTATGAACTGTAACTGCACTCTCTCTATGTCGTTTTCCTCTTTCACACCCCAAATTTCTGCCCCATACATCATAATACTACGTACGCACGCCTTCCATACAATCATTTTCGCCCTAAAATTTTCCCTCAAGTATACTCTCCATGTATCCCAGAGCCTGTTAGCAGCCACCCACGCTTTTTTTACTATATACTTGATATGTGCAGCGCACGACCCATTTTGTTGGAACATAAAGCCTAGGTATTTAAAACTGCTAACTTGTTCTATCTCACTCGCTTCCCATTCAAAACTCTCTTTCCTTGATCCCTTTCTCTTCCGAAACAGCATCCACTTTGTTTTCAGCACATTTACCTTTAACATTCGTTTTTTAAAAAACTTTTCCATTCGTACCAACACCTCTTTCATTTCCACTTTCGAACTTGCTAAGACAACGACGTCGTCCGCATAAGCTAGACTCCAAATCTTTTTCGTCCCTATTACTACCCCTCCCGCTTGACCCAAGCTTAGCGTTCTCTCGAGGTCCGCAATATATAGATTAAATAGTAGTGGACTTAACGGGCACCCTTGTTTTAACCCTTTCCTAACCTCAAATCTTTCAGATAGCCTTTCACCTACCTTCACTCTACACCATGTTCTCTCATATAGATGCTCAATGCTCTCCCTGATCTGTTGCGATATACCTTTCTCCCTCATATATTCCCACATTTTCTCTCTCACTACTGAGTCATATGCAGCTTTGAGGTCAACAAATACCGCGTACAATTTCCCCTTAGGTTTAGCTATTTCTCTTTGTATGATATAATTCAATATGTATATCTGTTCAGTTGTTCCGCGTCCTTTTCTGAAGCCAGCTTGTACCTCTGGGATTAGATTCCTTTTCTCTGCTTCTTCTTGTAACTTTTTTTCCAGTATCTTTGCATAGATCTTGTATGACGTGTCCATTAGAGTTATCCCCCTATAGCTTTCTAGTTCCTCCTTGTTACCTTGCTTAAAAACTGGTACAATAATTCCTTCCCTCCAACTGTCCGTAATTTGTTTGCTACCTTTGAAAAAGCAGTTAAGTTCACCACGAAGTCTCTCCTTCACAATTGGTGTGGCTAGACACCACGCCTCACTTGGCACCGAGTCTGGGCCTGGAGCTTTCTTTCTTTTGAGTGCTGACATAACCGTTTCAACCTCTTCCTCTGTAATCTCTTGTGATTGCGATTCCACTGGTCTAAAATCTCTCCATCTTTGCTCCCTAATTTCTGTCTCTCCGGCCAGCAACTCACAGAAGTGATTTTTCCACCTTTCTGTGCTAATTACTGATGAGATCTCTCTTTTTGGTTTCCTTGCAGCAATCAGTTTCCAAATATCCGACTCTCTGCTCAGCTGGCTGATTTTCTTTATTTGGCATTCCTCCCACTCTCGTTTCTTTCTCGTCTCTGCTTCTTTCATTTCTTTATTCTGTCTTTTGAGCTTTTCGAGTGTTGTTCTTCCTTCTCTCCAGGCTCTAAATTCGGCTCTAGTTCTTTTCTTTATACCTATTAGTTCCTCGTCTATCCAAGCATTTCCGCAATTTTTCTTTGGGTGTGATATTTTAACAATTAGTGCTTTCTTTATCATAGCAGTGAGTTTCGGTAGTTCCGCATATTCCACTCCATCCATTCTGTCTAAGTTTTCCTGGTATCGCGCAATAGCCGACTCATTCCACATCACCGTTTGTTTAACCACACCCTTGCTTTCCCCCCAGCTGTCTATCTCACCATACAGGGTAATTTCTAGTGGTAGATGGTCCGATTCCAGCCTTTCTCCTATTTTGAAAACATCGATACATCTTATGGCGTCTTCGTTGGCGATCCCGAAGTCAATGACCGAGGTACCGCCTCCACCAATATACGTTAACTCCCCTTTCCAATCGCCATTTGTGCACCCATTTAGCACATACCAGTTATGGTTCTCAACCCAGTCTAACCATTTTTTTCCCTCCTTGTTAACTGTTTTGTCTTTCGAAAGTCTAGCTATTTCCACCCCTTCTGCATCGAGACTTCCAGCTTGGAGTTCACCGATCCTCACATTCCAGTCTCCGATGATCAGTACTTTCTCTCCTGAATCCCTTGCCAGGCTTTTCTCAATGTATTTCATAATGCTCTCTAGATTGTTGTTGTTATAGACAGTAATTACTCTCCACTTATCTTCGCCTACTCGTACTGCTCTCTCTTGTACCCCTTCGATGTTCTCCATATCCATATTGTATTCTTTCTCCGCTACAAGCTTTATACCGGTAATTATCCCTCCCTTTGCTCTTCCCCTATTGGAGATCCTCTTTGCAGATTGACATTTCCATCTGTATTCCGCTGGCAGTAGGTTTCTTACTTCGTTCCAGTCCTTTTCTTCAACCCATGTTTCCGTTAGCCCTATCACGTGGAATTTCTGTAAGTATTGCTTAATAGATTTGCACTCCTCTCCTTTTAATCTTTTCTTTAGCCCTGCTATATTCCATGCTATTATTTTAAAGTTTTCCCTTCCCCCTTTATGCTCCCCCGTACTTCCATTAATGCTTAGTGAAAAAACAGCTCTTCCAGCGAACTTGTTACTGGGTTATACCTGTGCCATTTATTATCTATGAGGATCTTATTGTAGGCGACTTTTACTACCTTGCCTGCTTTCCTAAGATCAACTGCTTTCTGTCTTAAGATTGTTTGCATTTCTCTTTCCTTTTTTGTTAGATCATCATCGATATATATAGTAGTCCCCTGCAGTTTATGTTTCATTTTCATTAATTGTTTCTTTTCTTCCCATTTTTCGAACTTGACAATGATTGCTCTATCCCTTCCACCTATCTCCTTCCCCATTCTAAACATTTCCCTATATGTTGGGACTACATTAAGCTTCTCAGTAATTAAGCTTTTGACTTCATCTTCCCATTTATCACCTTCTTTGATTCCCTTAATTACTATATTGTTTTTTCTTTCCCTTTTATCCTTGTCCTCTTCGGCTTTGTCGATTTTCTCCATGGTTTTCTGCAACTCTACACCTTTTATCTCCCATGCGGCTTTATCCTCCTTAGCTTGGTTTTTAATGTATACCAGCTCCTCTTCGATTTTATTCATCCGCTCTTTAGTTTTCTCATTTTCCATTTTCATTTCATTTAGTTTTTCCATCACTTCCTTTTTCCATTTGTTATTTTCCGTCCTCTCCTCCTTTAGGCTCTCGTTTACAGCTTCTAGTTGTTTTCTCACCGCGTTCAATTCCTGAAAAATATCCTCCATCGTTGAACGTTGAGACAGACTGTTAATTGGGCTGTCCTCCTTTTTTCTTTTTGATCGCGGCGAATGAGCTACATGTTTTTTGCCCATAAATGGGTTGCGCTCCCGACTTTCACTATCAGTCGACATGACTTTATCTTTATACCCCCTACTCTCTGTGTTGATTAGCGGCGCACAGATTCAAAACACTCTACGTTTGTTATCCCCACACAATTTCTGCTCGCCTAATACTTTATTTAGACGACCGACTTCCAGTACGGGGGCCTGAATGCCTCTCGCAAATTTTGGGGCCTCTAGGGCTTCGCCAGAAAAACGACACTAGCGACTTGTTAGTGGTCGTTTGTTAAACTATATTTAACACACACGTGCGTACGGTACTCACTCCGAAACGAACATGTAGTATGTGTGCATACTATGTAGAACATGATTCTTACAAGCGCAATATCTAGGAAATAGTGGGTCTTAGAGAAAAAACATAGATACCATTTTTATAGAGAATTTTAAGATCTACAACTTTGCTCTGAGGTACTTTTTCGATACAACTTACCGTTTTCGAGAAAAATCCAAAAAACCTAAAATTTTGACCTTGGGCCCCGAATAAGTCCCTAAGCTCACATGGGACTGATGGGGACTTTTGACACTTTATTCCTTGTGGTAAACTGGTAAACCTAAGGTCTCTACGAAGATTTGGCTCTGTCGGAATTTTCTTTATTTCAATTGTCTAAAATGACCGGACTAATACGTGGCGTATGTGTGCATACTATGTAGAACATGATTCTTACAAGCGTAATATCTGGGAAATAGTGGGTCTTAGAGAAAAAACATAGATACCATTTTTATAGAGAATTTTAAGATCTACAACTTTGCTCTGAGGTACTTTTTCGATAAAACTTACCGTTTTCGAGAAAAATCCAAAAAACCTAAAATTTTGACCTTGGGCCCCGAATAAGTCCCTAAGCTCACATGGGACTGATGGGGACTTTTGACACTTTATTCCTTGTGGTAAACTGGTAAACCTAAGGTCTCTACGAAGATTTGGCTCTGTCGGAATTTTCTTTATTTCAATTGTCTAAAATGACCGGACTAATACGTGGCGTATGTGTGCATACTATGTAGAACATGATTCTTACAAGCGTAATATCTGGGAAATAGTGGGTCTTAGAGAAAAAATCATAGAAATCATTTTTATAGAGAATTTTAAGATCTACAACTTTGCTCTGAGGTACTTTTTCGATAAAACTTACCGTTTTCGAGAAAAATCCAAAAAACCTAAAATTTTGACCTTGGGCCCCGAATAAGTCCCTAAGCTCACATGGGACTGATGGGGACTTTTGACACTTTATTCCTTGTGGTAAACCTAAGGTCTCTACGAAGATTTGGCTCTGTCGGAATTTTCTTTATTTCAATTGTCTAAAATGACCGGACTAATACGTGGCGTATGTGTGCATACTATGTAGAACATGATTCTTACAAGCGTAATATCTGGGAAATAGTGGGTCTAAGAGAAAAAACATAGATACCATTTTTATAGAGAATTTTAAGATCTACAACTTTGCTCTGAGGTACTTTTTCGATACAACTTACCGTTTTCGAGAAAAATCCAAAAAACCTAAAATTTTGACCTTGGGCCCCGAATAAGTCCCTAAGCTCACATGGGACTGATGGGGACTTTTGACACTTTATTCCTTGTGGTAAACTGGTAAACCTAAGGTCTCTACGAAGATTTGGCTCTGTCGGAATTTTCTTTATTTCAATTGTCTAAAATGACCGGACTAATACGTGGCGTATGTGTGCATACTATGTAGAACATGATTCTTACAAGCGTAATATCTGGGAAATAGTGGGTCTAAGAGAAAAAACATAGATACCATTTTTATAGAGAATTTTAAGATCTACAACTTTGCTCTGAGGTACTTTTTCGATAAAACTTACCGTTTTCGAGAAAAATCCAAAAAACCTAAAATTTTGACCTTGGGCCCCGAATAAGTCCCTAAGCTCACATGGGACTGATGGGGACTTTTGACACTTTATTCCTTGTGGTAAACTGGTAAACCTAAGGTCTCTACGAAGATTTGGCTCTGTCGGAATTTTCTTTATTTCAATTGTCTAAAATGACCGGACTAATACGTGGCGTATGTGTGCATACTATGTAGAACATGATTCTTACAAGCGTAATATCTGGGAAATAGTGGGTCTTAGAGAAAAAATCATAGAGATCATTTTTATAGAGAATTTTAAGATCTACAACTTTGCTCTGAGGTACTTTTTCGATAAAACTTACCGTTTTCGAGAAAAATCCAAAAAACCTAAAATTTTGACCTTGGGCCCCGAATAAGTCCCTAAGCTCACATGGGACTGATGGGGACTTTTGACACTTTATTCCTTGTGGTAAACTGGTAAACCTAAGGTCTCTACGAAGATTTGGCTCTGTCGGAATTTTCTTTATTTCAATTGTCTAAAATGACCGGACTAATACGTGGCATATGTGTGCATACTATGTAGAACATGATTCTTACAAGCGCAATATCTAGGAAATAGTGGGTCTTAGAGAAAAAACATAGATACCATTTTTATAGAGAATTTTAAGATCTACAACTTTGCTCTGAGGTACTTTTTCGATACAACTTACCGTTTTCGAGAAAAATCCAAAAAACCTAAAATTTTGACCTTGGGCCCCGAATAAGTCCCTAAGCTCACATGGGACTGATGGGGACTTTTGACACTTTATTCCTTGTGGTAAACTGGTAAACCTAAGGTCTCTACGAAGATTTGGCTCTGTCGGAATTTTCTTTATTTCAATTGTCTAAAATGACCGGACTAATACGTGGCGTATGTGTGCATACTATGTAGAACATGATTCTTACAAGCGTAATATCTGGGAAATAGTGGGTCTTAGAGAAAAAATCATAGAGATCATTTTTATAGAGAATTTTAAGATCTACAACTTTGCTCTGAGGTACTTTTTCGATAAAACTTACCGTTTTCGAGAAAAATCCAAAAAACCTAAAATTTTGACCTTGGGCCCCGAATAAGTCCCTAAGCTCACATGGGACTGATGGGGACTTTTGACACTTTATTCCTTGTGGTAAACTGGTAAACCTAAGGTCTCTACGAAGATTTGGCTCTGTCGGAATTTTCTTTATTTCAATTGTCTAAAATGACCGGACTAATACGTGGCGTATGTGTGCATACTATGTAGAACATGATTCTTACAAGCGTAATATCTGGGAAATAGTGGGTCTTAGAGAAAAAATCATAGAGATCATTTTTATAGAGAATTTTAAGATCTACAACTTTGCTCTGAGGTACTTTTTCGATAAAACTTACCGTTTTCGAGAAAAATCCAAAAAACCTAAAATTTTGACCTTGGGCCCCGAATAAGTCCCTAAGCTCACATGGGACTGATGGGGACTTTTGACACTTTATTCCTTGTGGTAAACTGGTAAACCTAAGGTCTCTACGAAGATTTGGCTCTGTCGGAATTTTCTTTATTTCAATTGTCTAAAATGACCGGACTAATACGTGGCGTATGTGTGCATACTATGTAGAACATGATTCTTACAAGCGTAATATCTGGGAAATAGTGGGTCTTAGAGAAAAAATCATAGAGATCATTTTTATAGAGAATTTTAAGATCTACAACTTTGCTCTGAGGTACTTTTTCGATAAAACTTACCGTTTTCGAGAAAAATCCAAAAAACCTAAAATTTTGACCTTGGGCCCCGAATAAGTCCCTAAGCTCACATGGGACTGATGGGGACTTTTGACACTTTATTCCTTGTGGTAAACCTAAGGTCTCTACGAAGATTTGGCTCTGTCGGAATTTTCTTTATTTCAATTGTCTAAAATGACCGGACTAATACGTGGCGTATGTGTGCATACTATGTAGAACATGATTCTTACAAGCGTAATATCTGGGAAATAGTGGGTCTAAGAGAAAAAACATAGATACCATTTTTATAGAGAATTTTAAGATCTACAACTTTGCTCTGAGGTACTTTTTCGATAAAACTTACCGTTTTCGAGAAAAATCCAAAAAACCTAAAATTTTGACCTTGGGCCCCGAATAAGTCCCTAAGCTCACATGGGACTGATGGGGACTTTTGACACTTTATTCCTTGTGGTAAACTGGTAAACCTAAGGTCTCTACGAAGATTTGGCTCTGTCGGAATTTTCTTTATTTCAATTGTCTAAAATGACCGGACTAATACGTGGCATATGTGTGCATACTATGTAGAACATGATTCTTACAAGCGCAATATCTAGGAAATAGTGGGTCTTAGAGAAAAAACATAGATACCATTTTTATAGAGAATTTTAAGATCTACAACTTTGCTCTGAGGTACTTTTTCGATAAAACTTACCGTTTTCGAGAAAAATCCAAAAAACCTAAAATTTTGACCTTGGGCCCCGAATAAGTCCCTAAGCTCACATGGGACTGATGGGGACTTTTGACACTTTATTCCTTGTGGTAAACCTAAGGTCTCTACGAAGATTTGGCTCTGTCGGAATTTTCTTTATTTCAATTGTCTAAAATGACCGGACTAATACGTGGCGTATGTGTGCATACTATGTAGAACATGATTCTTACAAGCGTAATATCTGGGAAATAGTGGGTCTAAGAGAAAAAACATAGATACCATTTTTATAGAGAATTTTAAGATCTACAACTTTGCTCTGAGGTACTTTTTCGATACAACTTACCGTTTTCGAGAAAAATCCAAAAAACCTAAAATTTTGACCTTGGGCCCCGAATAAGTCCCTAAGCTCACATGGGACTGATGGGGACTTTTGACACTTTATTCCTTGTGGTAAACTGGTAAACCTAAGGTCTCTACGAAGATTTGGCTCTGTCGGAATTTTCTTTATTTCAATTGTCTAAAATGACCGGACTAATACGTGGCGTATGTGTGCATACTATGTAGAACATGATTCTTACAAGCGTAATATCTGGGAAATAGTGGGTCTAAGAGAAAAAACATAGATACCATTTTTATAGAGAATTTTAAGATCTACAACTTTGCTCTGAGGTACTTTTTCGATAAAACTTACCGTTTTCGAGAAAAATCCAAAAAACCTAAAATTTTGACCTTGGGCCCCGAATAAGTCCCTAAGCTCACATGGGACTGATGGGGACTTTTGACACTTTATTCCTTGTGGTAAACTGGTAAACCTAAGGTCTCTACGAAGATTTGGCTCTGTCGGAATTTTCTTTATTTCAATTGTCTAAAATGACCGGACTAATACGTGGCGTATGTGTGCATACTATGTAGAACATGATTCTTACAAGCGTAATATCTGGGAAATAGTGGGTCTTAGAGAAAAAATCATAGAGATCATTTTTATAGAGAATTTTAAGATCTACAACTTTGCTCTGAGGTACTTTTTCGATAAAACTTACCGTTTTCGAGAAAAATCCAAAAAACCTAAAATTTTGACCTTGGGCCCCGAATAAGTCCCTAAGCTCACATGGGACTGATGGGGACTTTTGACACTTTATTCCTTGTGGTAAACTGGTAAACCTAAGGTCTCTACGAAGATTTGGCTCTGTCGGAATTTTCTTTATTTCAATTGTCTAAAATGACCGGACTAATACGTGGCATATGTGTGCATACTATGTAGAACATGATTCTTACAAGCGCAATATCTAGGAAATAGTGGGTCTTAGAGAAAAAACATAGATACCATTTTTATAGAGAATTTTAAGATCTACAACTTTGCTCTGAGGTACTTTTTCGATACAACTTACCGTTTTCGAGAAAAATCCAAAAAACCTAAAATTTTGACCTTGGGCCCCGAATAAGTCCCTAAGCTCACATGGGACTGATGGGGACTTTTGACACTTTATTCCTTGTGGTAAACTGGTAAACCTAAGGTCTCTACGAAGATTTGGCTCTGTCGGAATTTTCTTTATTTCAATTGTCTAAAATGACCGGACTAATACGTGGCGTATGTGTGCATACTATGTAGAACATGATTCTTACAAGCGTAATATCTGGGAAATAGTGGGTCTTAGAGAAAAAATCATAGAGATCATTTTTATAGAGAATTTTAAGATCTACAACTTTGCTCTGAGGTACTTTTTCGATAAAACTTACCGTTTTCGAGAAAAATCCAAAAAACCTAAAATTTTGACCTTGGGCCCCGAATAAGTCCCTAAGCTCACATGGGACTGATGGGGACTTTTGACACTTTATTCCTTGTGGTAAACTGGTAAACCTAAGGTCTCTACGAAGATTTGGCTCTGTCGGAATTTTCTTTATTTCAATTGTCTAAAATGACCGGACTAATACGTGGCGTATGTGTGCATACTATGTAGAACATGATTCTTACAAGCGTAATATCTGGGAAATAGTGGGTCTTAGAGAAAAAATCATAGAGATCATTTTTATAGAGAATTTTAAGATCTACAACTTTGCTCTGAGGTACTTTTTCGATAAAACTTACCGTTTTCGAGAAAAATCCAAAAAACCTAAAATTTTGACCTTGGGCCCCGAATAAGTCCCTAAGCTCACATGGGACTGATGGGGACTTTTGACACTTTATTCCTTGTGGTAAACTGGTAAACCTAAGGTCTCTACGAAGATTTGGCTCTGTCGGAATTTTCTTTATTTCAATTGTCTAAAATGACCGGACTAATACGTGGCGTATGTGTGCATACTATGTAGAACATGATTCTTACAAGCGTAATATCTGGGAAATAGTGGGTCTTAGAGAAAAAATCATAGAGATCATTTTTATAGAGAATTTTAAGATCTACAACTTTGCTCTGAGGTACTTTTTCGATAAAACTTACCGTTTTCGAGAAAAATCCAAAAAACCTAAAATTTTGACCTTGGGCCCCGAATAAGTCCCTAAGCTCACATGGGACTGATGGGGACTTTTGACACTTTATTCCTTGTGGTAAACCTAAGGTCTCTACGAAGATTTGGCTCTGTCGGAATTTTCTTTATTTCAATTGTCTAAAATGACCGGACTAATACGTGGCGTATGTGTGCATACTATGTAGAACATGATTCTTACAAGCGTAATATCTGGGAAATAGTGGGTCTAAGAGAAAAAACATAGATACCATTTTTATAGAGAATTTTAAGATCTACAACTTTGCTCTGAGGTACTTTTTCGATAAAACTTACCGTTTTCGAGAAAAATCCAAAAAACCTAAAATTTTGACCTTGGGCCCCGAATAAGTCCCTAAGCTCACATGGGACTGATGGGGACTTTTGACACTTTATTCCTTGTGGTAAACTGGTAAACCTAAGGTCTCTACGAAGATTTGGCTCTGTCGGAATTTTCTTTATTTCAATTGTCTAAAATGACCGGACTAATACGTGGCATATGTGTGCATACTATGTAGAACATGATTCTTACAAGCGCAATATCTAGGAAATAGTGGGTCTTAGAGAAAAAACATAGATACCATTTTTATAGAGAATTTTAAGATCTACAACTTTGCTCTGAGGTACTTTTTCGATAAAACTTACCGTTTTCGAGAAAAATCCAAAAAACCTAAAATTTTGACCTTGGGCCCCGAATAAGTCCCTAAGCTCACATGGGACTGATGGGGACTTTTGACACTTTATTCCTTGTGGTAAACTGGTAAACCTAAGGTCTCTACGAAGATTTGGCTCTGTCGGAATTTTCTTTATTTCAATTGTCTAAAATGACCGGACTAATACGTGGCATATGTGTGCATACTATGTAGAACATGATTCTTACAAGCGCAATATCTAGGAAATAGTGGGTCTTAGAGAAAAAACATAGATACCATTTTTATAGAGAATTTTAAGATCTACAACTTTGCTCTGAGGTACTTTTTCGATACAACTTACCGTTTTCGAGAAAAATCCAAAAAACCTAAAATTTTGACCTTGGGCCCCGAATAAGTCCCTAAGCTCACATGGGACTGATGGGGACTTTTGACACTTTATTCCTTGTGGTAAACTGGTAAACCTAAGGTCTCTACGAAGATTTGGCTCTGTCGGAATTTTCTTTATTTCAATTGTCTAAAATGACCGGACTAATACGTGGCATATGTGTGCATACTATGTAGAACATGATTCTTACAAGCGCAATATCTAGGAAATAGTGGGTCTTAGAGAAAAAACATAGATACCATTTTTATAGAGAATTTTAAGATCTACAACTTTGCTCTGAGGTACTTTTTCGATACAACTTACCGTTTTCGAGAAAAATCCAAAAAACCTAAAATTTTGACCTTGGGCCCCGAATAAGTCCCTAAGCTCACATGGGACTGATGGGGACTTTTGACACTTTATTCCTTGTGGTAAACTGGTAAACCTAAGGTCTCTACGAAGATTTGGCTCTGTCGGAATTTTCTTTATTTCAATTGTCTAAAATGACCGGACTAATACGTGGCGTATGTGTGCATACTATGTAGAACATGATTCTTACAAGCGTAATATCTGGGAAATAGTGGGTCTAAGAGAAAAAACATAGATACCATTTTTATAGAGAATTTTAAGATCTACAACTTTGCTCTGAGGTACTTTTTCGATAAAACTTACCGTTTTCGAGAAAAATCCAAAAAACCTAAAATTTTGACCTTGGGCCCCGAATAAGTCCCTAAGCTCACATGGGACTGATGGGGACTTTTGACACTTTATTCCTTGTGGTAAACTGGTAAACCTAAGGTCTCTACGAAGATTTGGCTCTGTCGGAATTTTCTTTATTTCAATTGTCTAAAATGACCGGACTAATACGTGGCGTATGTGTGCATACTATGTAGAACATGATTCTTACAAGCGTAATATCTGGGAAATAGTGGGTCTTAGAGAAAAAATCATAGAGATCATTTTTATAGAGAATTTTAAGATCTACAACTTTGCTCTGAGGTACTTTTTCGATAAAACTTACCGTTTTCGAGAAAAATCCAAAAAACCTAAAATTTTGACCTTGGGCCCCGAATAAGTCCCTAAGCTCACATGGGACTGATGGGGACTTTTGACACTTTATTCCTTGTGGTAAACCTAAGGTCTCTACGAAGATTTGGCTCTGTCGGAATTTTCTTTATTTCAATTGTCTAAAATGACCGGACTAATACGTGGCGTATGTGTGCATACTATGTAGAACATGATTCTTACAAGCGTAATATCTGGGAAATAGTGGGTCTAAGAGAAAAAACATAGATACCATTTTTATAGAGAATTTTAAGATCTACAACTTTGCTCTGAGGTACTTTTTCGATACAACTTACCGTTTTCGAGAAAAATCCAAAAAACCTAAAATTTTGACCTTGGGCCCCGAATAAGTCCCTAAGCTCACATGGGACTGATGGGGACTTTTGACACTTTATTCCTTGTGGTAAACTGGTAAACCTAAGGTCTCTACGAAGATTTGGCTCTGTCGGAATTTTCTTTATTTCAATTGTCTAAAATGACCGGACTAATACGTGGCGTATGTGTGCATACTATGTAGAACATGATTCTTACAAGCGTAATATCTGGGAAATAGTGGGTCTAAGAGAAAAAACATAGATACCATTTTTATAGAGAATTTTAAGATCTACAACTTTGCTCTGAGGTACTTTTTCGATAAAACTTACCGTTTTCGAGAAAAATCCAAAAAACCTAAAATTTTGACCTTGGGCCCCGAATAAGTCCCTAAGCTCACATGGGACTGATGGGGACTTTTGACACTTTATTCCTTGTGGTAAACTGGTAAACCTAAGGTCTCTACGAAGATTTGGCTCTGTCGGAATTTTCTTTATTTCAATTGTCTAAAATGACCGGACTAATACGTGGCGTATGTGTGCATACTATGTAGAACATGATTCTTACAAGCGTAATATCTGGGAAATAGTGGGTCTTAGAGAAAAAATCATAGAGATCATTTTTATAGAGAATTTTAAGATCTACAACTTTGCTCTGAGGTACTTTTTCGATAAAACTTACCGTTTTCGAGAAAAATCCAAAAAACCTAAAATTTTGACCTTGGGCCCCGAATAAGTCCCTAAGCTCACATGGGACTGATGGGGACTTTTGACACTTTATTCCTTGTGGTAAACCTAAGGTCTCTACTAAGATTTGGCTCTGTCGGAATTTTCTTTATTTCAATTGTCTAAAATGACCGGACTAATACGTGGCGTATGTGTGCATACTATGTAGAACATGATTCTTACAAGCGTAATATCTGGGAAATAGTGGGTCTAAGAGAAAAAACATAGATACCATTTTTATAGAGAATTTTAAGATCTACAACTTTGCTCTGAGGTACTTTTTCGATAAAACTTACCGTTTTCGAGAAAAATCCAAAAAACCTAAAATTTTGACCTTGGGCCCCGAATAAGTCCCTAAGCTCACATGGGACTGATGGGGACTTTTGACACTTTATTCCTTGTGGTAAACTGGTAAACCTAAGGTCTCTACGAAGATTTGGCTCTGTCGGAATTTTCTTTATTTCAATTGTCTAAAATGACCGGACTAATACGTGGCATATGTGTGCATACTATGTAGAACATGATTCTTACAAGCGCAATATCTAGGAAATAGTGGGTCTTAGAGAAAAAAAATAGATACTATTTTTATAGAGAATTTTAAGATCTACAACTTTGCTCTGAGGTACTTTTTCGATAAAACTTACCGTTTTCGAGAAAAATCCAAAATACCTAAAATTTTGACCTTGGGCCCCGAATAAGTCCCTAAGCTCACATGGGACTGATGGGGACTTTTGACACTTTATTCCTTGTGGTAAACTGGTAAACCTAAGGTCTCTACGAAGATTTGGCTCTGTCGGAATTTTCTTTATTTCAATTGTCTAAAATGACCGGACTAATACGTGGCGTATGTGTGCATACTATGTAGAACATGATTCTTACAAGCGTAATATCTGGGAAATAGTGGGTCTTAGAGAAAAAATCATAGAGATCATTTTTATAGAGAATTTTAAGATCTACAACTTTGCTTTGAGGTACTTTTTCGATAAAACTTACCGTTTTCGAGAAAAATCCAAAAAACCTAAAATTTTGACCTTGGGCCCCGAATAAGTCCCTAAGCTCACATGGGACTGATGGGGACTTTTGACACTTTATTCCTTGTGGTAAACCTAAGGTCTCTACGAAGATTTGGCTCTGTCGGAATTTTCTTTATTTCAATTGTCTAAAATGACCGGACTAATACGTGGCGTATGTGTGCATACTATGTAGAACATGATTCTTACAAGCGTAATATCTGGGAAATAGTGGGTCTTAGAGAAAAAACATAGATACCATTTTTATAGAGAATTTTAAGATCTACAACTTTGCTCTGAGGTACTTTTTCGATAAAACTTACCGTTTTCGAGAAAAATCCAAAAAACCTAAAATTTTGACCTTGGGCCCCGAATAAGTCCCTAAGCTCACATGGGACTGATGGGGACTTTTGACACTTTATTCCTTGTGGTAAACTGGTAAACCTAAGGTCTCTACGAAGATTTGGCTCTGTCGGAATTTTCTTTATTTCAATTGTCTAAAATGACCGGACTAATACGTGGCATATGTGTGCATACTATGTAGAACATGATTCTTACAAGCGCAATATCTAGGAAATAGTGGGTCTTAGAGAAAAAAAATTAATACCATTTTTATAGAGAATTTTAAGATCTACAACTTTGCTCTGAGGTACTTTTTCGATAAAACTTACCGTTTTCGAGAAAAATCCAAAAAACCTAAAATTTTGACCTTGGGCCCCGAATAAGTCCCTAAGCTCACATGGGACTGATGGGGACTTTTGACACTTTATTCCTTGTGGTAAACTGGTAAACCTAAGGTCTCTACGAAGATTTGGCTCTGTCGGAATTTTCTTTATTTCAATTGTCTAAAATGACCGGACTAATACGTGGCGTATGTGTGCATACTATGTAGAACATGATTCTTACAAGCGTAATATCTGGGAAATAGTGGGACTTAGAGAAAAAAGCATAGAGATCATTTTTATAGAGAATTTTAAGATCTACAACTTTGCTCTGAGGTACTTTTTTGATAAAACTTACCGTTTTCGAGAAAAATCCAAAAAACCTAAAATTTTGACCTTGGGCCCCGAATAAGTCCCTAAGCTCACATGGGACTGATGGGGACTTTTGACACTTTATTCCTTGTGGTAAACCTAAGGTCTCTACGAAGATTTGGCTCTGTCGGAATTTTCTTTATTTCAATTGTCTAAAATGACCGGACTAATACGTGGCGTATGTGTGCATACTATGTAGAACATGATTCTTACAAGCGTAATATCTGGGAAATAGTGGGTCTTAGAGAAAAAATCATAGAGATCATTTTTATAGAGAATTTTAAGATCTACAACTTTGCTCTGAGGTACTTTTTCGATAAAACTTACCGTTTTTGAGAAAAATCCAAAAAACCTAAAATTTTGACCTTGGGCCCCGAATAAGTCCCTAAGCTCACATGGGACTGATGGGGACTTTTGACACTTTATTCCTTGTGGTAAACTGGTAAACCTAAGGTCTCTACGAAGATTTGGCTCTGTCGGAATTTTCTTTATTTCAATTGTCTAAAATGACCGGACTAATACGTGGCATATGTGTGCATACTATGTAGAACATGATTCTTACAAGCGCAATATCTAGGAAATAGTGGGTCTTAGAGAAAAAACATAGATACCATTTTTATAGAGAATTTTAAGATCTACAACTTTGCTCTGAGGTACTTTTTCGATAAAACTTACCGTTTTCGAGAAAAATCCAAAAAACCTAAAATTTTGACCTTGGGCCCCGAATAAGTCCCTAAGCTCACATGGGACTGATGGGGACTTTTGACACTTTATTCCTTGTGGTAAACTGGTAAACCTAAGGTCTCTACGAAGATTTGGCTCTGTCGGAATTTTCTTTATTTCAATTGTCTAAAATGACCGGACTAATACGTGGCATATGTGTGCATACTATGTAGAACATGATTCTTACAAGCGCAATATCTAGGAAATAGTGGGTCTTAGAGAAAAAACATAGATACCATTTTTATAGAGAATTTTAAGATCTACAACTTTGCTCTGAGGTACTTTTTCGATACAACTTACCGTTTTCGAGAAAAATCCAAAAAACCTAAAATTTTGACCTTGGGCCCCGAATAAGTCCCTAAGCTCACATGGGACTGATGGGGACTTTTGACACTTTATTCCTTGTGGTAAACTGGTAAACCTAAGGTCTCTACGAAGATTTGGCTCTGTCGGAATTTTCTTTATTTCAATTGTCTAAAATGACCGGACTAATACGTGGCATATGTGTGCATACTATGTAGAACATGATTCTTACAAGCGCAATATCTAGGAAATAGTGGGTCTTAGAGAAAAAACATAGATACCATTTTTATAGAGAATTTTAAGATCTACAACTTTGCTCTGAGGTACTTTTTCGATAAAACTTACCGTTTTCGAGAAAAATCCAAAAAACCTAAAATTTTGACCTTGGGCCCCGAATAAGTCCCTAAGCTCACATGGGACTGATGGGGACTTTTGACACTTTATTCCTTGTGGTAAACTGGTAAACCTAAGGTCTCTACGAAGATTTGGCTCTGTCGGAATTTTCTTTATTTCAATTGTCTAAAATGACCGGACTAATACGTGGCATATGTGTGCATACTATGTAGAACATGATTCTTACAAGCGCAATATCTAGGAAATAGTGGGTCTTAGAGAAAAAACATAGATACCATTTTTATAGAGAATTTTAAGATCTACAACTTTGCTCTGAGGTACTTTTTCGATACAACTTACCGTTTTCGAGAAAAATCCAAAAAACCTAAAATTTTGACCTTGGGCCCCGAATAAGTCCCTAAGCTCACATGGGACTGATGGGGACTTTTGACACTTTATTCCTTGTGGTAAACTGGTAAACCTAAGGTCTCTACGAAGATTTGGCTCTGTCGGAATTTTCTTTATTTCAATTGTCTAAAATGACCGGACTAATACGTGGCGTATGTGTGCATACTATGTAGAACATGATTCTTACAAGCGTAATATCTGGGAAATAGTGGGTCTTAGAGAAAAAATCATAGAGATCATTTTTATAGAGAATTTTAAGATCTACAACTTTGCTCTGAGGTACTTTTTCGATAAAACTTACCGTTTTCGAGAAAAATCCAAAAAACCTAAAATTTTGACCTTGGGCCCCGAATAAGTCCCTAAGCTCACATGGGACTGATGGGGACTTTTGACACTTTATTCCTTGTGGTAAACCTAAGGTCTCTACGAAGATTTGGCTCTGTCGGAATTTTCTTTATTTCAATTGTCTAAAATGACCGGACTAATACGTGGCGTATGTGTGCATACTATGTAGAACATGATTCTTACAAGCGTAATATCTGGGAAATAGTGGGTCTAAGAGAAAAAACATAGATACCATTTTTATAGAGAATTTTAAGATCTACAACTTTGCTCTGAGGTACTTTTTCGATAAAACTTACCGTTTTCGAGAAAAATCCAAAAAACCTAAAATTTTGACCTTGGGCCCCGAATAAGTCCCTAAGCTCACATGGGACTGATGGGGACTTTTGACACTTTATTCCTTGTGGTAAACTGGTAAACCTAAGGTCTCTACGAAGATTTGGCTCTGTCGGAATTTTCTTTATTTCAATTGTCTAAAATGACCGGACTAATACGTGGCATATGTGTGCATACTATGTAGAACATGATTCTTACAAGCGCAATATCTAGGAAATAGTGGGTCTTAGAGAAAAAAAAATAGATACTATTTTTATAGAGAATTTTAAGATCTACAACTTTGCTCTGAGGTACTTTTTCGATAAAACTTACCGTTTTCGAGAAAAATCCAAAATACCTAAAATTTTGACCTTGGGCCCCGAATAAGTCCCTAAGCTCACATGGGACTGATGGGGACTTTTGACACTTTATTCCTTGTGGTAAACTGGTAAACCTAAGGTCTCTACGAAGATTTGGCTCTGTCGGAATTTTCTTTATTTCAATTGTCTAAAATGACCGGACTAATACGTGGCGTATGTGTGCATACTATGTAGAACATGATTCTTACAAGCGTAATATCTGGGAAATAGTGGGTCTTAGAGAAAAAATCATAGAGATCATTTTTATAGAGAATTTTAAGATCTACAACTTTGCTTTGAGGTACTTTTTCGATAAAACTTACCGTTTTCGAGAAAAATCCAAAAAACCTAAAATTTTGACCTTGGGCCCCGAATAAGTCCCTAAGCTCACATGGGACTGATGGGGACTTTTGACACTTTATTCCTTGTGGTAAACCTAAGGTCTCTACGAAGATTTGGCTCTGTCGGAATTTTCTTTATTTCAATTGTCTAAAATGACCGGACTAATACGTGGCGTATGTGTGCATACTATGTAGAACATGATTCTTACAAGCGTAATATCTGGGAAATAGTGGGTCTTAGAGAAAAAACATAGATACCATTTTTATAGAGAATTTTAAGATCTACAACTTTGCTCTGAGGTACTTTTTCGATAAAACTTACCGTTTTCGAGAAAAATCCAAAAAACCTAAAATTTTGACCTTGGGCCCCGAATAAGTCCCTAAGCTCACATGGGACTGATGGGGACTTTTGACACTTTATTCCTTGTGGTAAACTGGTAAACCTAAGGTCTCTACGAAGATTTGGCTCTGTCGGAATTTTCTTTATTTCAATTGTCTAAAATGACCGGACTAATACGTGGCATATGTGTGCATACTATGTAGAACATGATTCTTACAAGCGCAATATCTAGGAAATAGTGGGTCTTAGAGAAAAAAAATTAATACCATTTTTATAGAGAATTTTAAGATCTACAACTTTGCTCTGAGGTACTTTTTCGATAAAACTTACCGTTTTCGAGAAAAATCCAAAAAACCTAAAATTTTGACCTTGGGCCCCGAATAAGTCCCTAAGCTCACATGGGACTGATGGGGACTTTTGACACTTTATTCCTTGTGGTAAACTGGTAAACCTAAGGTCTCTACGAAGATTTGGCTCTGTCGGAATTTTCTTTATTTCAATTGTCTAAAATGACCGGACTAATACGTGGCGTATGTGTGCATACTATGTAGAACATGATTCTTACAAGCGTAATATCTGGGAAATAGTGGGTCTTAGAGAAAAAAGCATAGAGATCATTTTTATAGAGAATTTTAAGATCTACAACTTTGCTCTGAGGTACTTTTTTGATAAAACTTACCGTTTTCGAGAAAAATCCAAAAAACCTAAAATTTTGACCTTGGGCCCCGAATAAGTCCCTAAGCTCACATGGGACTGATGGGGACTTTTGACACTTTATTCCTTGTGGTAAACCTAAGGTCTCTACGAAGATTTGGCTCTGTCGGAATTTTCTTTATTTCAATTGTCTAAAATGACCGGACTAATACGTGGCGTATGTGTGCATACTATGTAGAACATGATTCTTACAAGCGTAATATCTGGGAAATAGTGGGTCTTAGAGAAAAAATCATAGAGATCATTTTTATAGAGAATTTTAAGATCTACAACTTTGCTCTGAGGTACTTTTTCGATAAAACTTACCGTTTTTGAGAAAAATCCAAAAAACCTAAAATTTTGACCTTGGGCCCCGAATAAGTCCCTAAGCTCACATGGGACTGATGGGGACTTTTGACACTTTATTCCTTGTGGTAAACTGGTAAACCTAAGGTCTCTACGAAGATTTGGCTCTGTCGGAATTTTCTTTATTTCAATTGTCTAAAATGACCGGACTAATACGTGGCATATGTGTGCATACTATGTAGAACATGATTCTTACAAGCGCAATATCTAGGAAATAGTGGGTCTTAGAGAAAAAACATAGATACCATTTTTATAGAGAATTTTAAGATCTACAACTTTGCTCTGAGGTACTTTTTCGATAAAACTTACCGTTTTCGAGAAAAATCCAAAAAACCTAAAATTTTGACCTTGGGCCCCGAATAAGTCCCTAAGCTCACATGGGACTGATGGGGACTTTTGACACTTTATTCCTTGTGGTAAACTGGTAAACCTAAGGTCTCTACGAAGATTTGGCTCTGTCGGAATTTTCTTTATTTCAATTGTCTAAAATGACCGGACTAATACGTGGCATATGTGTGCATACTATGTAGAACATGATTCTTACAAGCGCAATATCTAGGAAATAGTGGGTCTTAGAGAAAAAACATAGATACCATTTTTATAGAGAATTTTAAGATCTACAACTTTGCTCTGAGGTACTTTTTCGATACAACTTACCGTTTTCGAGAAAAATCCAAAAAACCTAAAATTTTGACCTTGGGCCCCGAATAAGTCCCTAAGCTCACATGGGACTGATGGGGACTTTTGACACTTTATTCCTTGTGGTAAACTGGTAAACCTAAGGTCTCTACGAAGATTTGGCTCTGTCGGAATTTTCTTTATTTCAATTGTCTAAAATGACCGGACTAATACGTGGCATATGTGTGCATACTATGTAGAACATGATTCTTACAAGCGCAATATCTAGGAAATAGTGGGTCTTAGAGAAAAAACATAGATACCATTTTTATAGAGAATTTTAAGATCTACAACTTTGCTCTGAGGTACTTTTTCGATACAACTTACCGTTTTCGAGAAAAATCCAAAAAACCTAAAATTTTGACCTTGGGCCCCGAATAAGTCCCTAAGCTCACATGGGACTGATGGGGACTTTTGACACTTTATTCCTTGTGGTAAACTGGTAAACCTAAGGTCTCTACGAAGATTTGGCTCTGTCGGAATTTTCTTTATTTCAATTGTCTAAAATGACCGGACTAATACGTGGCGTATGTGTGCATACTATGTAGAACATGATTCTTACAAGCGTAATATCTGGGAAATAGTGGGTCTTAGAGAAAAAATCATAGAGATCATTTTTATAGAGAATTTTAAGATCTACAACTTTGCTCTGAGGTACTTTTTCGATAAAACTTACCGTTTTCGAGAAAAATCCAAAAAACCTAAAATTTTGACCTTGGGCCCCGAATAAGTCCCTAAGCTCACATGGGACTGATGGGGACTTTTGACACTTTATTCCTTGTGGTAAACTGGTAAACCTAAGGTCTCTACGAAGATTTGGCTCTGTCGGAATTTTCTTTATTTCAATTGTCTAAAATGACCGGACTAATACGTGGCGTATGTGTGCATACTATGTAGAACATGATTCTTACAAGCGTAATATCTGGGAAATAGTGGGTCTTAGAGAAAAAATCATAGAGATCATTTTTATAGAGAATTTTAAGATCTACAACTTTGCTCTGAGGTACTTTTTCGATAAAACTTACCGTTTTCGAGAAAAATCCAAAAAACCTAAAATTTTGACCTTGGGCCCCGAATAAGTCCCTAAGCTCACATGGGACTGATGGGGACTTTTGACACTTTATTCCTTGTGGTAAACTGGTAAACCTAAGGTCTCTACGAAGATTTGGCTCTGTCGGAATTTTCTTTATTTCAATTGTCTAAAATGACCGGACTAATACGTGGCGTATGTGTGCATACTATGTAGAACATGATTCTTACAAGCGTAATATCTGGGAAATAGTGGGTCTTAGAGAAAAAATCATAGAGATCATTTTTATAGAGAATTTTAAGATCTACAACTTTGCTCTGAGGTACTTTTTCGATAAAACTTACCGTTTTCGAGAAAAATCCAAAAAACCTAAAATTTTGACCTTGGGCCCCGAATAAGTCCCTAAGCTCACATGGGACTGATGGGGACTTTTGACACTTTATTCCTTGTGGTAAACCTAAGGTCTCTACGAAGATTTGGCTCTGTCGGAATTTTCTTTATTTCAATTGTCTAAAATGACCGGACTAATACGTGGCATATGTGTGCATACTATGTAGAACATGATTCTTACAAGCGCAATATCTAGGAAATAGTGGGTCTTAGAGAAAAAACATAGATACCATTTTTATAGAGAATTTTAAGATCTACAACTTTGCTCTGAGGTACTTTTTCGATACAACTTACCGTTTTCGAGAAAAATCCAAAAAACCTAAAATTTTGACCTTGGGCCCCGAATAAGTCCCTAAGCTCACATGGGACTGATGGGGACTTTTGACACTTTATTCCTTGTGGTAAACTGGTAAACCTAAGGTCTCTACGAAGATTTGGCTCTGTCGGAATTTTCTTTATTTCAATTGTCTAAAATGACCGGACTAATACGTGGCATATGTGTGCATACTATGTAGAACATGATTCTTACAAGCGCAATATCTAGGAAATAGTGGGTCTTAGAGAAAAAACATAGATACCATTTTTATAGAGAATTTTAAGATCTACAACTTTGCTCTGAGGTACTTTTTCGATACAACTTACCGTTTTCGAGAAAAATCCAAAAAACCTAAAATTTTGACCTTGGGCCCCGAATAAGTCCCTAAGCTCACATGGGACTGATGGGGACTTTTGACACTTTATTCCTTGTGGTAAACTGGTAAACCTAAGGTCTCTACGAAGATTTGGCTCTGTCGGAATTTTCTTTATTTCAATTGTCTAAAATGACCGGACTAATACGTGGCGTATGTGTGCATACTATGTAGAACATGATTCTTACAAGCGTAATATCTGGGAAATAGTGGGTCTTAGAGAAAAAATCATAGAGATCATTTTTATAGAGAATTTTAAGATCTACAACTTTGCTCTGAGGTACTTTTTCGATAAAACTTACCGTTTTCGAGAAAAATCCAAAAAACCTAAAATTTTGACCTTGGGCCCCGAATAAGTCCCTAAGCTCACATGGGACTGATGGGGACTTTTGACACTTTATTCCTTGTGGTAAACTGGTAAACCTAAGGTCTCTACGAAGATTTGGCTCTGTCGGAATTTTCTTTATTTCAATTGTCTAAAATGACCGGACTAATACGTGGCGTATGTGTGCATACTATGTAGAACATGATTCTTACAAGCGTAATATCTGGGAAATAGTGGGTCTTAGAGAAAAAATCATAGAGATCATTTTTATAGAGAATTTTAAGATCTACAACTTTGCTCTGAGGTACTTTTTCGATAAAACTTACCGTTTTCGAGAAAAATCCAAAAAACCTAAAATTTTGACCTTGGGCCCCGAATAAGTCCCTAAGCTCACATGGGACTGATGGGGACTTTTGACACTTTATTCCTTGTGGTAAACTGGTAAACCTAAGGTCTCTACGAAGATTTGGCTCTGTCGGAATTTTCTTTATTTCAATTGTCTAAAATGACCGGACTAATACGTGGCGTATGTGTGCATACTATGTAGAACATGATTCTTACAAGCGTAATATCTGGGAAATAGTGGGTCTTAGAGAAAAAATCATAGAGATCATTTTTATAGAGAATTTTAAGATCTACAACTTTGCTCTGAGGTACTTTTTCGATAAAACTTACCGTTTTCGAGAAAAATCCAAAAAACCTAAAATTTTGACCTTGGGCCCCGAATAAGTCCCTAAGCTCACATGGGACTGATGGGGACTTTTGACACTTTATTCCTTGTGGTAAACCTAAGGTCTCTACGAAGATTTGGCTCTGTCGGAATTTTCTTTATTTCAATTGTCTAAAATGACCGGACTAATACGTGGCGTATGTGTGCATACTATGTAGAACATGATTCTTACAAGCGTAATATCTGGGAAATAGTGGGTCTAAGAGAAAAAACATAGATACCATTTTTATAGAGAATTTTAAGATCTACAACTTTGCTCTGAGGTACTTTTTCGATAAAACTTACCGTTTTCGAGAAAAATCCAAAAAACCTAAAATTTTGACCTTGGGCCCCGAATAAGTCCCTAAGCTCACATGGGACTGATGGGGACTTTTGACACTTTATTCCTTGTGGTAAACTGGTAAACCTAAGGTCTCTACGAAGATTTGGCTCTGTCGGAATTTTCTTTATTTCAATTGTCTAAAATGACCGGACTAATACGTGGCATATGTGTGCATACTATGTAGAACATGATTCTTACAAGCGCAATATCTAGGAAATAGTGGGTCTTAGAGAAAAAACATAGATACCATTTTTATAGAGAATTTTAAGATCTACAACTTTGCTCTGAGGTACTTTTTCGATAAAACTTACCGTTTTCGAGAAAAATCCAAAAAACCTAAAATTTTGACCTTGGGCCCCGAATAAGTCCCTAAGCTCACATGGGACTGATGGGGACTTTTGACACTTTATTCCTTGTGGTAAACTGGTAAACCTAAGGTCTCTACGAAGATTTGGCTCTGTCGGAATTTTCTTTATTTCAATTGTCTAAAATGACCGGACTAATACGTGGCATATGTGTGCATACTATGTAGAACATGATTCTTACAAGCGCAATATCTAGGAAATAGTGGGTCTTAGAGAAAAAACATAGATACCATTTTTATAGAGAATTTTAAGATCTACAACTTTGCTCTGAGGTACTTTTTCGATACAACTTACCGTTTTCGAGAAAAATCCAAAAAACCTAAAATTTTGACCTTGGGCCCCGAATAAGTCCCTAAGCTCACATGGGACTGATGGGGACTTTTGACACTTTATTCCTTGTGGTAAACTGGTAAACCTAAGGTCTCTACGAAGATTTGGCTCTGTCGGAATTTTCTTTATTTCAATTGTCTAAAATGACCGGACTAATACGTGGCATATGTGTGCATACTATGTAGAACATGATTCTTACAAGCGCAATATCTAGGAAATAGTGGGTCTTAGAGAAAAAACATAGATACCATTTTTATAGAGAATTTTAAGATCTACAACTTTGCTCTGAGGTACTTTTTCGATACAACTTACCGTTTTCGAGAAAAATCCAAAAAACCTAAAATTTTGACCTTGGGCCCCGAATAAGTCCCTAAGCTCACATGGGACTGATGGGGACTTTTGACACTTTATTCCTTGTGGTAAACTGGTAAACCTAAGGTCTCTACGAAGATTTGGCTCTGTCGGAATTTTCTTTATTTCAATTGTCTAAAATGACCGGACTAATACGTGGCGTATGTGTGCATACTATGTAGAACATGATTCTTACAAGCGTAATATCTGGGAAATAGTGGGTCTAAGAGAAAAAACATAGATACCATTTTTATAGAGAATTTTAAGATCTACAACTTTGCTCTGAGGTACTTTTTCGATAAAACTTACCGTTTTCGAGAAAAATCCAAAAAACCTAAAATTTTGACCTTGGGCCCCGAATAAGTCCCTAAGCTCACATGGGACTGATGGGGACTTTTGACACTTTATTCCTTGTGGTAAACTGGTAAACCTAAGGTCTCTACGAAGATTTGGCTCTGTCGGAATTTTCTTTATTTCAATTGTCTAAAATGACCGGACTAATACGTGGCATATGTGTGCATACTATGTAGAACATGATTCTTACAAGCGCAATATCTAGGAAATAGTGGGTCTTAGAGAAAAAACATAGATACCATTTTTATAGAGAATTTTAAGATCTACAACTTTGCTCTGAGGTACTTTTTCGATACAACTTACCGTTTTCGAGAAAAATCCAAAAAACCTAAAATTTTGACCTTGGGCCCCGAATAAGTCCCTAAGCTCACATGGGACTGATGGGGACTTTTGACACTTTATTCCTTGTGGTAAACTGGTAAACCTAAGGTCTCTACGAAGATTTGGCTCTGTCGGAATTTTCTTTATTTCAATTGTCTAAAATGACCGGACTAATACGTGGCATATGTGTGCATACTATGTAGAACATGATTCTTACAAGCGCAATATCTAGGAAATAGTGGGTCTTAGAGAAAAAACATAGATACCATTTTTATAGAGAATTTTAAGATCTACAACTTTGCTCTGAGGTACTTTTTCGATACAACTTACCGTTTTCGAGAAAAATCCAAAAAACCTAAAATTTTGACCTTGGGCCCCGAATAAGTCCCTAAGCTCACATGGGACTGATGGGGACTTTTGACACTTTATTCCTTGTGGTAAACTGGTAAACCTAAGGTCTCTACGAAGATTTGGCTCTGTCGGAATTTTCTTTATTTCAATTGTCTAAAATGACCGGACTAATACGTGGCGTATGTGTGCATACTATGTAGAACATGATTCTTACAAGCGTAATATCTGGGAAATAGTGGGTCTTAGAGAAAAAATCATAGAGATCATTTTTATAGAGAATTTTAAGATCTACAACTTTGCTCTGAGGTACTTTTTCGATAAAACTTACCGTTTTCGAGAAAAATCCAAAAAACCTAAAATTTTGACCTTGGGCCCCGAATAAGTCCCTAAGCTCACATGGGACTGATGGGGACTTTTGACACTTTATTCCTTGTGGTAAACTGGTAAACCTAAGGTCTCTACGAAGATTTGGCTCTGTCGGAATTTTCTTTATTTCAATTGTCTAAAATGACCGGACTAATACGTGGCGTATGTGTGCATACTATGTAGAACATGATTCTTACAAGCGTAATATCTGGGAAATAGTGGGTCTTAGAGAAAAAATCATAGAGATCATTTTTATAGAGAATTTTAAGATCTACAACTTTGCTCTGAGGTACTTTTTCGATAAAACTTACCGTTTTCGAGAAAAATCCAAAAAACCTAAAATTTTGACCTTGGGCCCCGAATAAGTCCCTAAGCTCACATGGGACTGATGGGGACTTTTGACACTTTATTCCTTGTGGTAAACTGGTAAACCTAAGGTCTCTACGAAGATTTGGCTCTGTCGGAATTTTCTTTATTTCAATTGTCTAAAATGACCGGACTAATACGTGGCGTATGTGTGCATACTATGTAGAACATGATTCTTACAAGCGTAATATCTGGGAAATAGTGGGTCTTAGAGAAAAAATCATAGAGATCATTTTTATAGAGAATTTTAAGATCTACAACTTTGCTCTGAGGTACTTTTTCGATAAAACTTACCGTTTTCGAGAAAAATCCAAAAAACCTAAAATTTTGACCTTGGGCCCCGAATAAGTCCCTAAGCTCACATGGGACTGATGGGGACTTTTGACACTTTATTCCTTGTGGTAAACCTAAGGTCTCTACGAAGATTTGGCTCTGTCGGAATTTTCTTTATTTCAATTGTCTAAAATGACCGGACTAATACGTGGCGTATGTGTGCATACTATGTAGAACATGATTCTTACAAGCGTAATATCTGGGAAATAGTGGGTCTAAGAGAAAAAACATAGATACCATTTTTATAGAGAATTTTAAGATCTACAACTTTGCTCTGAGGTACTTTTTCGATAAAACTTACCGTTTTCGAGAAAAATCCAAAAAACCTAAAATTTTGACCTTGGGCCCCGAATAAGTCCCTAAGCTCACATGGGACTGATGGGGACTTTTGACACTTTATTCCTTGTGGTAAACTGGTAAACCTAAGGTCTCTACGAAGATTTGGCTCTGTCGGAATTTTCTTTATTTCAATTCTCTAAAATGACCGGACTAATACGTGGCATATGTGTGCATACTATGTAGAACATGATTCTTACAAGCGCAATATCTAGGAAATAGTGGGTCTTAGAGAAAAAACATAGATACCATTTTTATAGAGAATTTTAAGATCTACAACTTTGCTCTGAGGTACTTTTTCGATAAAACTTACCGTTTTCGAGAAAAATCCAAAAAACCTAAAATTTTGACCTTGGGCCCCGAATAAGTCCCTAAGCTCACATGGGACTGATGGGGACTTTTGACACTTTATTCCTTGTGGTAAACTGGTAAACCTAAGGTCTCTACGAAGATTTGGCTCTGTCGGAATTTTCTTTATTTCAATTGTCTAAAATGACCGGACTAATACGTGGCATATGTGTGCATACTATGTAGAACATGATTCTTACAAGCGCAATATCTAGGAAATAGTGGGTCTTAGAGAAAAAACATAGATACCATTTTTATAGAGAATTTTAAGATCTACAACTTTGCTCTGAGGTACTTTTTCGATACAACTTACCGTTTTCGAGAAAAATCCAAAAAACCTAAAATTTTGACCTTGGGCCCCGAATAAGTCCCTAAGCTCACATGGGACTGATGGGGACTTTTGACACTTTATTCCTTGTGGTAAACTGGTAAACCTAAGGTCTCTACGAAGATTTGGCTCTGTCGGAATTTTCTTTATTTCAATTGTCTAAAATGACCGGACTAATACGTGGCATATGTGTGCATACTATGTAGAACATGATTCTTACAAGCGCAATATCTAGGAAATAGTGGGTCTTAGAGAAAAAACATAGATACCATTTTTATAGAGAATTTTAAGATCTACAACTTTGCTCTGAGGTACTTTTTCGATACAACTTACCGTTTTCGAGAAAAATCCAAAAAACCTAAAATTTTGACCTTGGGCCCCGAATAAGTCCCTAAGCTCACATGGGACTGATGGGGACTTTTGACACTTTATTCCTTGTGGTAAACTGGTAAACCTAAGGTCTCTACGAAGATTTGGCTCTGTCGGAATTTTCTTTATTTCAATTGTCTAAAATGACCGGACTAATACGTGGCGTATGTGTGCATACTATGTAGAACATGATTCTTACAAGCGTAATATCTGGGAAATAGTGGGTCTAAGAGAAAAAACATAGATACCATTTTTATAGAGAATTTTAAGATCTACAACTTTGCTCTGAGGTACTTTTTCGATAAAACTTACCGTTTTCGAGAAAAATCCAAAAAACCTAAAATTTTGACCTTGGGCCCCGAATAAGTCCCTAAGCTCACATGGGACTGATGGGGACTTTTGACACTTTATTCCTTGTGGTAAACTGGTAAACCTAAGGTCTCTACGAAGATTTGGCTCTGTCGGAATTTTCTTTATTTCAATTGTCTAAAATGACCGGACTAATACGTGGCATATGTGTGCATACTATGTAGAACATGATTCTTACAAGCGCAATATCTAGGAAATAGTGGGTCTTAGAGAAAAAACATAGATACCATTTTTATAGAGAATTTTAAGATCTACAACTTTGCTCTGAGGTACTTTTTCGATAAAACTTACCGTTTTCGAGAAAAATCCAAAAAACCTAAAATTTTGACCTTGGGCCCCGAATAAGTCCCTAAGCTCACATGGGACTGATGGGGACTTTTGACACTTTATTCCTTGTGGTAAACTGGTAAACCTAAGGTCTCTACGAAGATTTGGCTCTGTCGGAATTTTCTTTATTTCAATTGTCTAAAATGACCGGACTAATACGTGGCATATGTGTGCATACTATGTAGAACATGATTCTTACAAGCGCAATATCTAGGAAATAGTGGGTCTTAGAGAAAAAACATAGATACCATTTTTATAGAGAATTTTAAGATCTACAACTTTGCTCTGAGGTACTTTTTCGATACAACTTACCGTTTTCGAGAAAAATCCAAAAAACCTAAAATTTTGACCTTGGGCCCCGAATAAGTCCCTAAGCTCACATGGGACTGATGGGGACTTTTGACACTTTATTCCTTGTGGTAAACTGGTAAACCTAAGGTCTCTACGAAGATTTGGCTCTGTCGGAATTTTCTTTATTTCAATTGTCTAAAATGACCGGACTAATACGTGGCATATGTGTGCATACTATGTAGAACATGATTCTTACAAGCGCAATATCTAGGAAATAGTGGGTCTTAGAGAAAAAACATAGATACCATTTTTATAGAGAATTTTAAGATCTACAACTTTGCTCTGAGGTACTTTTTCGATACAACTTACCGTTTTCGAGAAAAATCCAAAAAACCTAAAATTTTGACCTTGGGCCCCGAATAAGTCCCTAAGCTCACATGGGACTGATGGGGACTTTTGACACTTTATTCCTTGTGGTAAACTGGTAAACCTAAGGTCTCTACGAAGATTTGGCTCTGTCGGAATTTTCTTTATTTCAATTGTCTAAAATGACCGGACTAATACGTGGCGTATGTGTGCATACTATGTAGAACATGATTCTTACAAGCGTAATATCTGGGAAATAGTGGGTCTTAGAGAAAAAATCATAGAGATCATTTTTATAGAGAATTTTAAGATCTACAACTTTGCTCTGAGGTACTTTTTCGATAAAACTTACCGTTTTCGAGAAAAATCCAAAAAACCTAAAATTTTGACCTTGGGCCCCGAATAAGTCCCTAAGCTCACATGGGACTGATGGGGACTTTTGACACTTTATTCCTTGTGGTAAACTGGTAAACCTAAGGTCTCTACGAAGATTTGGCTCTGTCGGAATTTTCTTTATTTCAATTGTCTAAAATGACCGGACTAATACGTGGCGTATGTGTGCATACTATGTAGAACATGATTCTTACAAGCGTAATATCTGGGAAATAGTGGGTCTTAGAGAAAAAATCATAGAGATCATTTTTATAGAGAATTTTAAGATCTACAACTTTGCTCTGAGGTACTTTTTCGATAAAACTTACCGTTTTCGAGAAAAATCCAAAAAACCTAAAATTTTGACCTTGGGCCCCGAATAAGTCCCTAAGCTCACATGGGACTGATGGGGACTTTTGACACTTTATTCCTTGTGGTAAACTGGTAAACCTAAGGTCTCTACGAAGATTTGGCTCTGTCGGAATTTTCTTTATTTCAATTGTCTAAAATGACCGGACTAATACGTGGCGTATGTGTGCATACTATGTAGAACATGATTCTTACAAGCGTAATATCTGGGAAATAGTGGGTCTTAGAGAAAAAATCATAGAGATCATTTTTATAGAGAATTTTAAGATCTACAACTTTGCTCTGAGGTACTTTTTCGATAAAACTTACCGTTTTCGAGAAAAATCCAAAAAACCTAAAATTTTGACCTTGGGCCCCGAATAAGTCCCTAAGCTCACATGGGACTGATGGGGACTTTTGACACTTTATTCCTTGTGGTAAACCTAAGGTCTCTACGAAGATTTGGCTCTGTCGGAATTTTCTTTATTTCAATTGTCTAAAATGACCGGACTAATACGTGGCGTATGTGTGCATACTATGTAGAACATGATTCTTACAAGCGTAATATCTGGGAAATAGTGGGTCTTAGAGAAAAAACATAGATACCATTTTTATAGAGAATTTTAAGATCTACAACTTTGCTCTGAGGTACTTTTTCGATAAAACTTACCGTTTTCGAGAAAAATCCAAAAAACCTAAAATTTTGACCTTGGGCCCCGAATAAGTCCCTAAGCTCACATGGGACTGATGGGGACTTTTGACACTTTATTCCTTGTGGTAAACTGGTAAACCTAAGGTCTCTACGAAGATTTGGCTCTGTCGGAATTTTCTTTATTTCAATTGTCTAAAATGACCGGACTAATACGTGGCATATGTGTGCATACTATGTAGAACATGATTCTTACAAGCGCAATATCTAGGAAATAGTGGGTCTTAGAGAAAAAACATAGATACCATTTTTATAGAGAATTTTAAGATCTACAACTTTGCTCTGAGGTACTTTTTCGATAAAACTTACCGTTTTCGAGAAAAATCCAAAAAACCTAAAATTTTGACCTTGGGCCCCGAATAAGTCCCTAAGCTCACATGGGACTGATGGGGACTTTTGACACTTTATTCCTTGTGGTAAACTGGTAAACCTAAGGTCTCTACGAAGATTTGGCTCTGTCGGAATTTTCTTTATTTCAATTGTCTAAAATGACCGGACTAATACGTGGCGTATGTGTGCATACTATGTAGAACATGATTCTTACAAGCGTAATATCTGGGAAATAGTGGGTCTTAGAGAAAAAATCATAGAGATCATTTTTATAGAGAATTTTAAGATCTACAACTTTGCTCTGAGGTACTTTTTCGATAAAACTTACCGTTTTCGAGAAAAATCCAAAAAACCTAAAATTTTGACCTTGGGCCCCGAATAAGTCCCTAAGCTCACATGGGACTGATGGGGACTTTTGACACTTTATTCCTTGTGGTAAACCTAAGGTCTCTACGAAGATTTGGCTCTGTCGGAATTTTCTTTATTTCAATTGTCTAAAATGACCGGACTAATACGTGGCGTATGTGTGCATACTATGTAGAACATGATTCTTACAAGCGTAATATCTGGGAAATAGTGGGTCTTAGAGAAAAAACATAGATACCATTTTTATAGAGAATTTTAAGATCTACAACTTTGCTCTGAGGTACTTTTTCGATAAAACTTACCGTTTTCGAGAAAAATCCAAAAAACCTAAAATTTTGACCTTGGGCCCCGAATAAGTCCCTAAGCTCACATGGGACTGATGGGGACTTTTGACACTTTATTCCTTGTGGTAAACTGGTAAACCTAAGGTCTCTACGAAGATTTGGCTCTGTCGGAATTTTCTTTATTTCAATTGTCTAAAATGACCGGACTAATACGTGGCGTATGTGTGCATACTATGTAGAACATGATTCTTACAAGCGTAATATCTGGGAAATAGTGGGTCTTAGAGAAAAAAGCATAGAGATCATTTTTATAGAGAATTTTAAGATCTACAACTTTGCTCTGAGGTACTTTTTTGATAAAACTTACCGTTTTCGAGAAAAATCCAAAAAACCTAAAATTTTGACCTTGGGCCCCGAATAAGTCCCTAAGCTCACATGGGACTGATGGGGACTTTTGACACTTTATTCCTTGTGGTAAACCTAAGGTCTCTACGAAGATTTGGCTCTGTCGGAATTTTCTTTATTTCAATTGTCTAAAATGACCGGACTAATACGTGGCGTATGTGTGCATACTATGTAGAACATGATTCTTACAAGCGTAATATCTGGGAAATAGTGGGTCTTAGAGAAAAAATCATAGAGATCATTTTTATAGAGAATTTTAAGATCTACAACTTTGCTCTGAGGTACTTTTTCGATAAAACTTACCGTTTTTGAGAAAAATCCAAAAAACCTAAAATTTTGACCTTGGGCCCCGAATAAGTCCCTAAGCTCACATGGGACTGATGGGGACTTTTGACACTTTATTCCTTGTGGTAAACTGGTAAACCTAAGGTCTCTACGAAGATTTGGCTCTGTCGGAATTTTCTTTATTTCAATTGTCTAAAATGACCGGACTAATACGTGGCGTATGTGTGCATACTATGTAGAACATGATTCTTACAAGCGTAATATCTGGGAAATAGTGGGTCTTAGAGAAAAAATCATAGAGATCATTTTTATAGAGAATTTTAAGATCTACAACTTTGCTCTGAGGTACTTTTTCGATAAAACTTACCGTTTTCGAGAAAAATCCAAAAAACCTAAAATTTTGACCTTGGGCCCCGAATAAGTCCCTAAGCTCACATGGGACTGATGGGGACTTTTGACACTTTATTCCTTGTGGTAAACTGGTAAACCTAAGGTCTCTACGAAGATTTGGCTCTGTCGGAATTTTCTTTATTTCAATTGTCTAAAATGACCGGACTAATACGTGGCGTATGTGTGCATACTATGTAGAACATGATTCTTACAAGCGTAATATCTGGGAAATAGTGGGTCTTAGAGAAAAAATCATAGAGATCATTTTTATAGAGAATTTTAAGATCTACAACTTTGCTCTGAGGTACTTTTTCGATAAAACTTACCGTTTTCGAGAAAAATCCAAAAAACCTAAAATTTTGACCTTGGGCCCCGAATAAGTCCCTAAGCTCACATGGGACTGATGGGGACTTTTGACACTTTATTCCTTGTGGTAAACTGGTAAACCTAAGGTCTCTACGAAGATTTGGCTCTGTCGGAATTTTCTTTATTTCAATTGTCTAAAATGACCGGACTAATACGTGGCGTATGTGTGCATACTATGTAGAACATGATTCTTACAAGCGTAATATCTGGGAAATAGTGGGTCTTAGAGAAAAAATCATAGAGATCATTTTTATAGAGAATTTTAAGATCTACAACTTTGCTCTGAGGTACTTTTTCGATAAAACTTACCGTTTTCGAGAAAAATCCAAAAAACCTAAAATTTTGACCTTGGGCCCCGAATAAGTCCCTAAGCTCACATGGGACTGATGGGGACTTTTGACACTTTATTCCTTGTGGTAAACCTAAGGTCTCTACGAAGATTTGGCTCTGTCGGAATTTTCTTTATTTCAATTGTCTAAAATGACCGGACTAATACGTGGCGTATGTGTGCATACTATGTAGAACATGATTCTTACAAGCGTAATATCTGGGAAATAGTGGGTCTAAGAGAAAAAACATAGATACCATTTTTATAGAGAATTTTAAGATCTACAACTTTGCTCTGAGGTACTTTTTCGATAAAACTTACCGTTTTCGAGAAAAATCCAAAAAACCTAAAATTTTGACCTTGGGCCCCGAATAAGTCCCTAAGCTCACATGGGACTGATGGGGACTTTTGACACTTTATTCCTTGTGGTAAACTGGTAAACCTAAGGTCTCTACGAAGATTTGGCTCTGTCGGAATTTTCTTTATTTCAATTGTCTAAAATGACCGGACTAATACGTGGCATATGTGTGCATACTATGTAGAACATGATTCTTACAAGCGCAATATCTAGGAAATAGTGGGTCTTAGAGAAAAAACATAGATACCATTTTTATAGAGAATTTTAAGATCTACAACTTTGCTCTGAGGTACTTTTTCGATAAAACTTACCGTTTTCGAGAAAAATCCAAAAAACCTAAAATTTTGACCTTGGGCCCCGAATAAGTCCCTAAGCTCACATGGGACTGATGGGGACTTTTGACACTTTATTCCTTGTGGTAAACTGGTAAACCTAAGGTCTCTACGAAGATTTGGCTCTGTCGGAATTTTCTTTATTTCAATTGTCTAAAATGACCGGACTAATACGTGGCGTATGTGTGCATACTATGTAGAACATGATTCTTACAAGCGTAATATCTGGGAAATAGTGGGTCTTAGAGAAAAAATCATAGAGATCATTTTTATAGAGAATTTTAAGATCTACAACTTTGCTCTGAGGTACTTTTTCGATAAAACTTACCGTTTTCGAGAAAAATCCAAAAAACCTAAAATTTTGACCTTGGGCCCCGAATAAGTCCCTAAGCTCACATGGGACTGATGGGGACTTTTGACACTTTATTCCTTGTGGTAAACCTAAGGTCTCTACGAAGATTTGGCTCTGTCGGAATTTTCTTTATTTCAATTGTCTAAAATGACCGGACTAATACGTGGCGTATGTGTGCATACTATGTAGAACATGATTCTTACAAGCGTAATATCTGGGAAATAGTGGGTCTTAGAGAAAAAACATAGATACCATTTTTATAGAGAATTTTAAGATCTACAACTTTGCTCTGAGGTACTTTTTCGATAAAACTTACCGTTTTCGAGAAAAATCCAAAAAACCTAAAATTTTGACCTTGGGCCCCGAATAAGTCCCTAAGCTCACATGGGACTGATGGGGACTTTTGACACTTTATTCCTTGTGGTAAACTGGTAAACCTAAGGTCTCTACGAAGATTTGGCTCTGTCGGAATTTTCTTTATTTCAATTGTCTAAAATGACCGGACTAATACGTGGCGTATGTGTGCATACTATGTAGAACATGATTCTTACAAGCGTAATATCTGGGAAATAGTGGGTCTTAGAGAAAAAAGCATAGAGATCATTTTTATAGAGAATTTTAAGATCTACAACTTTGCTCTGAGGTACTTTTTTGATAAAACTTACCGTTTTCGAGAAAAATCCAAAAAACCTAAAATTTTGACCTTGGGCCCCGAATAAGTCCCTAAGCTCACATGGGACTGATGGGGACTTTTGACACTTTATTCCTTGTGGTAAACCTAAGGTCTCTACGAAGATTTGGCTCTGTCGGAATTTTCTTTATTTCAATTGTCTAAAATGACCGGACTAATACGTGGCGTATGTGTGCATACTATGTAGAACATGATTCTTACAAGCGTAATATCTGGGAAATAGTGGGTCTTAGAGAAAAAATCATAGAGATCATTTTTATAGAGAATTTTAAGATCTACAACTTTGCTCTGAGGTACTTTTTCGATAAAACTTACCGTTTTTGAGAAAAATCCAAAAAACCTAAAATTTTGACCTTGGGCCCCGAATAAGTCCCTAAGCTCACATGGGACTGATGGGGACTTTTGACACTTTATTCCTTGTGGTAAACTGGTAAACCTAAGGTCTCTACGAAGATTTGGCTCTGTCGGAATTTTCTTTATTTCAATTGTCTAAAATGACCGGACTAATACGTGGCATATGTGTGCATACTATGTAGAACATGATTCTTACAAGCGCAATATCTAGGAAATAGTGGGTCTTAGAGAAAAAACATAGATACCATTTTTATAGAGAATTTTAAGATCTACAACTTTGCTCTGAGGTACTTTTTCGATAAAACTTACCGTTTTCGAGAAAAATCCAAAAAACCTAAAATTTTGACCTTGGGCCCCGAATAAGTCCCTAAGCTCACATGGGACTGATGGGGACTTTTGACACTTTATTCCTTGTGGTAAACTGGTAAACCTAAGGTCTCTACGAAGATTTGGCTCTGTCGGAATTTTCTTTATTTCAATTGTCTAAAATGACCGGACTAATACGTGGCATATGTGTGCATACTATGTAGAACATGATTCTTACAAGCGCAATATCTAGGAAATAGTGGGTCTTAGAGAAAAAACATAGATACCATTTTTATAGAGAATTTTAAGATCTACAACTTTGCTCTGAGGTACTTTTTCGATACAACTTACCGTTTTCGAGAAAAATCCAAAAAACCTAAAATTTTGACCTTGGGCCCCTAATAAGTCCCTAAGCTCACATGGGCCTGATGGGGACTTTTGACACTTTATTCCTTGTGGTAAACTGGTAAACCTAAGGTCTCTACGAAGATTTGGCTCTGTCGGAATTTTCTTTATTTCAATTGTCTAAAATGACCGGACTAATACGTGGCATATGTGTGCATACTATGTAGAACATGATTCTTACAAGCGCAATATCTAGGAAATAGTGGGTCTTAGAGAAAAAACATAGATACCATTTTTATAGAGAATTTTAAGATCTACAACTTTGCTCTGAGGTACTTTTTCGATAAAACTTACCGTTTTCGAGAAAAATCCAAAAAACCTAAAATTTTGACCTTGGGCCCCGAATAAGTCCCTAAGCTCACATGGGACTGATGGGGACTTTTGACACTTTATTCCTTGTCGTAAACTGGTAAACCTAAGGTCTCTACGAAGATTTGGCTCTGTCGGAATTTTCTTTATTTCAATTGTCTAAAATGACCGGACTAATACGTGGCGTATGTGTGCATACTATGTAGAACATGATTCTTACAAGCGTAATATCTGGGAAATAGTGGGTCTTAGAGAAAAAATCATAGAGATCATTTTTATAGAGAATTTTAAGATCTACAACTTTGCTCTGAGGTACTTTTTCGATAAAACTTACCGTTTTCGAGAAAAATCCAAAAAACCTAAAATTTTGACCTTGGGCCCCGAATAAGTCCCTAAGCTCACATGGGACTGATGGGGACTTTTGACACTTTATTCCTTGTGGTAAACTGGTAAACCTAAGGTCTCTACGAAGATTTGGCTCTGTCGGAATTTTCTTTATTTCAATTGTCTAAAATGACCGGACTAATACGTGGCGTATGTGTGCATACTATGTAGAACATGATTCTTACAAGCGTAATATCTGGGAAATAGTGGGTCTTAGAGAAAAAATCATAGAGATCATTTTTATAGAGAATTTTAAGATCTACAACTTTGCTCTGAGGTACTTTTTCGATAAAACTTACCGTTTTCGAGAAAAATCCAAAAAACCTAAAATTTTGACCTTGGGCCCCGAATAAGTCCCTAAGCTCACATGGGACTGATGGGGACTTTTGACACTTTATTCCTTGTGGTAAACTGGTAAACCTAAGGTCTCTACGAAGATTTGGCTCTGTCGGAATTTTCTTTATTTCAATTGTCTAAAATGACCGGACTAATACGTGGCGTATGTGTGCATACTATGTAGAACATGATTCTTACAAGCGTAATATCTGGGAAATAGTGGGTCTTAGAGAAAAAATCATAGAGATCATTTTTATAGAGAATTTTAAGATCTACAACTTTGCTCTGAGGTACTTTTTCGATAAAACTTACCGTTTTCGAGAAAAATCCAAAAAACCTAAAATTTTGACCTTGGGCCCCGAATAAGTCCCTAAGCTCACATGGGACTGATGGGGACTTTTGACACTTTATTCCTTGTGGTAAACCTAAGGTCTCTACGAAGATTTGGCTCTGTCGGAATTTTCTTTATTTCAATTGTCTAAAATGACCGGACTAATACGTGGCGTATGTGTGCATACTATGTAGAACATGATTCTTACAAGCGTAATATCTGGGAAATAGTGGGTCTAAGAGAAAAAACATAGATACCATTTTTATAGAGAATTTTAAGATCTACAACTTTGCTCTGAGGTACTTTTTCGATAAAACTTACCGTTTTCGAGAAAAATCCAAAAAACCTAAAATTTTGACCTTGGGCCCCGAATAAGTCCCTAAGCTCACATGGGACTGATGGGGACTTTTGACACTTTATTCCTTGTGGTAAACTGGTAAACCTAAGGTCTCTACGAAGATTTGGCTCTGTCGGAATTTTCTTTATTTCAATTGTCTAAAATGACCGGACTAATACGTGGCATATGTGTGCATACTATGTAGAACATGATTCTTACAAGCGCAATATCTAGGAAATAGTGGGTCTTAGAGAAAAAACATAGATACCATTTTTATAGAGAATTTTAAGATCTACAACTTTGCTCTGAGGTACTTTTTCGATAAAACTTACCGTTTTCGAGAAAAATCCAAAAAACCTAAAATTTTGACCTTGGGCCCCGAATAAGTCCCTAAGCTCACATGGGACTGATGGGGACTTTTGACACTTTATTCCTTGTGGTAAACTGGTAAACCTAAGGTCTCTACGAAGATTTGGCTCTGTCGGAATTTTCTTTATTTCAATTGTCTAAAATGACCGGACTAATACGTGGCATATGTGTGCATACTATGTAGAACATGATTCTTACAAGCGCAATATCTAGGAAATAGTGGGTCTTAGAGAAAAAACATAGATACCATTTTTATAGAGAATTTTAAGATCTACAACTTTGCTCTGAGGTACTTTTTCGATACAACTTACCGTTTTCGAGAAAAATCCAAAAAACCTAAAATTTTGACCTTGGGCCCCGAATAAGTCCCTAAGCTCACATGGGACTGATGGGGACTTTTGACACTTTATTCCTTGTGGTAAACTGGTAAACCTAAGGTCTCTACGAAGATTTGGCTCTGTCGGAATTTTCTTTATTTCAATTGTCTAAAATGACCGGACTAATACGTGGCGTATGTGTGCATACTATGTAGAACATGATTCTTACAAGCGTAATATCTGGGAAATAGTGGGTCTAAGAGAAAAAACATAGATACCATTTTTATAGAGAATTTTAAGATCTACAACTTTGCTCTGAGGTACTTTTTCGATAAAACTTACCGTTTTCGAGAAAAATCCAAAAAACCTAAAATTTTGACCTTGGGCCCCGAATAAGTCCCTAAGCTCACATGGGACTGATGGGGACTTTTGACACTTTATTCCTTGTGGTAAACTGGTAAACCTAAGGTCTCTACGAAGATTTGGCTCTGTCGGAATTTTCTTTATTTCAATTGTCTAAAATGACCGGACTAATACGTGGCATATGTGTGCATACTATGTAGAACATGATTCTTACAAGCGCAATATCTAGGAAATAGTGGGTCTTAGAGAAAAAACATAGATACCATTTTTATAGAGAATTTTAAGATCTACAACTTTGCTCTGAGGTACTTTTTCGATAAAACTTACCGTTTTCGAGAAAAATCCAAAAAACCTAAAATTTTGACCTTGGGCCCCGAATAAGTCCCTAAGCTCACATGGGACTGATGGGGACTTTTGACACTTTATTCCTTGTGGTAAACCTAAGGTCTCTACGAAGATTTGGCTCTGTCGGAATTTTCTTTATTTCAATTGTCTAAAATGACCGGACTAATACGTGGCGTATGTGTGCATACTATGTAGAACATGATTCTTACAAGCGTAATATCTGGGAAATAGTGGGTCTAAGAGAAAAAACATAGATACCATTTTTATAGAGAATTTTAAGATCTACAACTTTGCTCTGAGGTACTTTTTCGATAAAACTTACCGTTTTCGAGAAAAATCCAAAAAACCTAAAATTTTGACCTTGGGCCCCGAATAAGTCCCTAAGCTCACATGGGACTGATGGGGACTTTTGACACTTTATTCCTTGTGGTAAACTGGTAAACCTAAGGTCTCTACGAAGATTTGGCTCTGTCGGAATTTTCTTTATTTCAATTGTCTAAAATGACCGGACTAATACGTGGCGTATGTGTGCATACTATGTAGAACATGATTCTTACAAGCGTAATATCTGGGAAATAGTGGGTCTTAGAGAAAAAATCATAGAGATCATTTTTATAGAGAATTTTAAGATCTACAACTTTGCTCTGAGGTACTTTTTCGATAAAACTTACCGTTTTCGAGAAAAATCCAAAAAACCTAAAATTTTGACCTTGGGCCCCGAATAAGTCCCTAAGCTCACATGGGACTGATGGGGACTTTTGACACTTTATTCCTTGTGGTAAACTGGTAAACCTAAGGTCTCTACGAAGATTTGGCTCTGTCGGAATTTTCTTTATTTCAATTGTCTAAAATGACCGGACTAATACGTGGCGTATGTGTGCATACTATGTAGAACATGATTCTTACAAGCGTAATATCTGGGAAATAGTGGGTCTTAGAGAAAAAATCATAGAGATCATTTTTATAGAGAATTTTAAGATCTACAACTTTGCTCTGAGGTACTTTTTCGATAAAACTTACCGTTTTCGAGAAAAATCCAAAAAACCTAAAATTTTGACCTTGGGCCCCGAATAAGTCCCTAAGCTCACATGGGACTGATGGGGACTTTTGACACTTTATTCCTTGTGGTAAACCTAAGGTCTCTACGAAGATTTGGCTCTGTCGGAATTTTCTTTATTTCAATTGTCTAAAATGACCGGACTAATACGTGGCGTATGTGTGCATACTATGTAGAACATGATTCTTACAAGCGTAATATCTGGGAAATAGTGGGTCTTAGAGAAAAAACATAGATACCATTTTTATAGAGAATTTTAAGATCTACAACTTTGCTCTGAGGTACTTTTTCGATAAAACTTACCGTTTTCGAGAAAAATCCAAAAAACCTAAAATTTTGACCTTGGGCCCCGAATAAGTCCCTAAGCTCACATGGGACTGATGGGGACTTTTGACACTTTATTCCTTGTGGTAAACTGGTAAACCTAAGGTCTCTACGAAGATTTGGCTCTGTCGGAATTTTCTTTATTTCAATTGTCTAAAATGACCGGACTAATACGTGGCATATGTGTGCATACTATGTAGAACATGATTCTTACAAGCGCAATATCTAGGAAATAGTGGGTCTTAGAGAAAAAACATAGATACCATTTTTATAGAGAATTTTAAGATCTACAACTTTGCTCTGAGGTACTTTTTCGATAAAACTTACCGTTTTCGAGAAAAATCCAAAAAACCTAAAATTTTGACCTTGGGCCCCGAATAAGTCCCTAAGCTCACATGGGACTGATGGGGACTTTTGACACTTTATTCCTTGTGGTAAACTGGTAAACCTAAGGTCTCTACGAAGATTTGGCTCTGTCGGAATTTTCTTTATTTCAATTGTCTAAAATGACCGGACTAATACGTGGCATATGTGTGCATACTATGTAGAACATGATTCTTACAAGCGCAATATCTAGGAAATAGTGGGTCTTAGAGAAAAAACATAGATACCATTTTTATAGAGAATTTTAAGATCTACAACTTTGCTCTGAGGTACTTTTTCGATACAACTTACCGTTTTCGAGAAAAATCCAAAAAACCTAAAATTTTGACCTTGGGCCCCGAATAAGTCCCTAAGCTCACATGGGACTGATGGGGACTTTTGACACTTTATTCCTTGTGGTAAACTGGTAAACCTAAGGTCTCTACGAAGATTTGGCTCTGTCGGAATTTTCTTTATTTCAATTGTCTAAAATGACCGGACTAATACGTGGCGTATGTGTGCATACTATGTAGAACATGATTCTTACAAGCGTAATATCTGGGAAATAGTGGGTCTAAGAGAAAAAACATAGATACCATTTTTATAGAGAATTTTAAGATCTACAACTTTGCTCTGAGGTACTTTTTCGATAAAACTTACCGTTTTCGAGAAAAATCCAAAAAACCTAAAATTTTGACCTTGGGCCCCGAATAAGTCCCTAAGCTCACATGGGACTGATGGGGACTTTTGACACTTTATTCCTTGTGGTAAACTGGTAAACCTAAGGTCTCTACGAAGATTTGGCTCTGTCGGAATTTTCTTTATTTCAATTGTCTAAAATGACCGGACTAATACGTGGCATATGTGTGCATACTATGTAGAACATGATTCTTACAAGCGCAATATCTAGGAAATAGTGGGTCTTAGAGAAAAAACATAGATACCATTTTTATAGAGAATTTTAAGATCTACAACTTTGCTCTGAGGTACTTTTTCGATAAAACTTACCGTTTTCGAGAAAAATCCAAAAAACCTAAAATTTTGACCTTGGGCCCCGAATAAGTCCCTAAGCTCACATGGGACTGATGGGGACTTTTGACACTTTATTCCTTGTGGTAAACTGGTAAACCTAAGGTCTCTACGAAGATTTGGCTCTGTCGGAATTTTCTTTATTTCAATTGTCTAAAATGACCGGACTAATACGTGGCGTATGTGTGCATACTATGTAGAACATGATTCTTACAAGCGTAATATCTGGGAAATAGTGGGTCTTAGAGAAAAAACATAGATACCATTTTTATAGAGAATTTTAAGATCTACAACTTTGCTCTGAGGTACTTTTTCGATAAAACTTACCGTTTTCGAGAAAAATCCAAAAAACCTAAAATTTTGACCTTGGGCCCCGAATAAGTCCCTAAGCTCACATGGGACTGATGGGGACTTTTGACACTTTATTCCTTGTGGTAAACTGGTAAACCTAAGGTCTCTACGAAGATTTGGCTCTGTCGGAATTTTCTTTATTTCAATTGTCTAAAATGACCGGACTAATACGTGGCATATGTGTGCATACTATGTAGAACATGATTCTTACAAGCGCAATATCTAGGAAATAGTGGGTCTTAGAGAAAAAACATAGATACCATTTTTATAGAGAATTTTAAGATCTACAACTTTGCTCTGAGGTACTTTTTCGATAAAACTTACCGTTTTCGAGAAAAATCCAAAAAACCTAAAATTTTGACCTTGGGCCCCGAATAAGTCCCTAAGCTCACATGGGACTGATGGGGACTTTTGACACTTTATTCCTTGTGGTAAACTGGTAAACCTAAGGTCTCTACGAAGATTTGGCTCTGTCGGAATTTTCTTTATTTCAATTGTCTAAAATGACCGGACTAATACGTGGCATATGTGTGCATACTATGTAGAACATGATTCTTACAAGCGCAATATCTAGGAAATAGTGGGTCTTAGAGAAAAAACATAGATACCATTTTTATAGAGAATTTTAAGATCTACAACTTTGCTCTGAGGTACTTTTTCGATACAACTTACCGTTTTCGAGAAAAATCCAAAAAACCTAAAATTTTGACCTTGGGCCCCTAATAAGTCCCTAAGCTCACATGGGCCTGATGGGGACTTTTGACACTTTATTCCTTGTGGTAAACTGGTAAACCTAAGGTCTCTACGAAGATTTGGCTCTGTCGGAATTTTCTTTATTTCAATTGTCTAAAATGACCGGACTAATACGTGGCATATGTGTGCATACTATGTAGAACATGATTCTTACAAGCGCAATATCTAGGAAATAGTGGGTCTTAGAGAAAAAACATAGATACCATTTTTATAGAGAATTTTAAGATCTACAACTTTGCTCTGAGGTACTTTTTCGATACAACTTACCGTTTTCGAGAAAAATCCAAAAAACCTAAAATTTTGACCTTGGGCCCCGAATAAGTCCCTAAGCTCACATGGGACTGATGGGGACTTTTGACACTTTATTCCTTGTGGTAAACTGGTAAACCTAAGGTCTCTACGAAGATTTGGCTCTGTCGGAATTTTCTTTATTTCAATTGTCTAAAATGACCGGACTAATACGTGGCGTATGTGTGCATACTATGTAGAACATGATTCTTACAAGCGTAATATCTGGGAAATAGTGGGTCTTAGAGAAAAAATCATAGAGATCATTTTTATAGAGAATTTTAAGATCTACAACTTTGCTCTGAGGTACTTTTTCGATAAAACTTACCGTTTTCGAGAAAAATCCAAAAAACCTAAAATTTTGACCTTGGGCCCCGAATAAGTCCCTAAGCTCACATGGGACTGATGGGGACTTTTGACACTTTATTCCTTGTGGTAAACTGGTAAACCTAAGGTCTCTACGAAGATTTGGCTCTGTCGGAATTTTCTTTATTTCAATTGTCTAAAATGACCGGACTAATACGTGGCGTATGTGTGCATACTATGTAGAACATGATTCTTACAAGCGTAATATCTGGGAAATAGTGGGTCTTAGAGAAAAAATCATAGAGATCATTTTTATAGAGAATTTTAAGATCTACAACTTTGCTCTGAGGTACTTTTTCGATAAAACTTACCGTTTTCGAGAAAAATCCAAAAAACCTAAAATTTTGACCTTGGGCCCCGAATAAGTCCCTAAGCTCACATGGGACTGATGGGGACTTTTGACACTTTATTCCTTGTGGTAAACCTAAGGTCTCTACGAAGATTTGGCTCTGTCGGAATTTTCTTTATTTCAATTGTCTAAAATGACCGGACTAATACGTGGCGTATGTGTGCATACTATGTAGAACATGATTCTTACAAGCGTAATATCTGGGAAATAGTGGGTCTTAGAGAAAAAACATAGATACCATTTTTATAGAGAATTTTAAGATCTACAACTTTGCTCTGAGGTACTTTTTCGATAAAACTTACCGTTTTCGAGAAAAATCCAAAAAACCTAAAATTTTGACCTTGGGCCCCGAATAAGTCCCTAAGCTCACATGGGACTGATGGGGACTTTTGACACTTTATTCCTTGTGGTAAACTGGTAAACCTAAGGTCTCTACGAAGATTTGGCTCTGTCGGAATTTTCTTTATTTCAATTGTCTAAAATGACCGGACTAATACGTGGCATATGTGTGCATACTATGTAGAACATGATTCTTACAAGCGCAATATCTAGGAAATAGTGGGTCTTAGAGAAAAAACATAGATACCATTTTTATAGAGAATTTTAAGATCTACAACTTTGCTCTGAGGTACTTTTTCGATAAAACTTACCGTTTTCGAGAAAAATCCAAAAAACCTAAAATTTTGACCTTGGGCCCCGAATAAGTCCCTAAGCTCACATGGGACTGATGGGGACTTTTGACACTTTATTCCTTGTGGTAAACTGGTAAACCTAAGGTCTCTACGAAGATTTGGCTCTGTCGGAATTTTCTTTATTTCAATTGTCTAAAATGACCGGACTAATACGTGGCATATGTGTGCATACTATGTAGAACATGATTCTTACAAGCGCAATATCTAGGAAATAGTGGGTCTTAGAGAAAAAACATAGATACCATTTTTATAGAGAATTTTAAGATCTACAACTTTGCTCTGAGGTACTTTTTCGATACAACTTACCGTTTTCGAGAAAAATCCAAAAAACCTAAAATTTTGACCTTGGGCCCCGAATAAGTCCCTAAGCTCACATGGGACTGATGGGGACTTTTGACACTTTATTCCTTGTGGTAAACTGGTAAACCTAAGGTCTCTACGAAGATTTGGCTCTGTCGGAATTTTCTTTATTTCAATTGTCTAAAATGACCGGACTAATACGTGGCATATGTGTGCATACTATATATAATAATCCTTTATTGGCATAAATGTAAATACACGACCGTTCGTACATTAGTGTTGTGACAAGTATAGAACAAAAAATAAAAACAAAGAAAACAAAAAAAAAAGACACCAGAATGAAACGGAAAATAAAAATATCCAAATTAATACAGCAAAAAATAAACAGTTCAAAAGTTCTTAGATCAAAAAAAAACAAAAAAAAACAAAAAAACAAAACAAAAAAAGGAAGCCTTTAACCCTGTCCTTTGCACTTCAATATTTTTTTCATGTACACAAAACCGGAGCCACTCTCATCCATAACCTTCTTCCAGTTTTTCGCCACTAACTTTTCCTCTTCGCTCCATTCACATTTCTTACAGCTTAACACCCAATGTTCCCAGAGCTCCTCCCCTTCTCCGCATACTCGACAAGTCCTATCTGTTGCAGCCATCCAATATCTTCTACCCCTTTCCTCACTACCGCACCTAAACCGGGCAATCGCTACCTGTGGGGCTTTAGGATTACCTAGATACTCTGGACATCTGCCAAAAACTTGGATTTTGCTGTAGTCTCTATTATAGGTACTCTCACCTATGTGTCTTTGTCTCTCTTGCAGCTCTATCTCCAGTAGTCTATCTGCCAGAATCCTTTCCACTAACATTCCCTCATTCATCATTCTCTCGATCTCTTCTTGGTTCCATCCCCCTCTTTCATACATACGCTTGCGCAGACATCCCCATTTTGTTTCCTTATTACTCCCTTTACCCTCCTTTCTTACCGCTTTCAAAACGTCTTTCACTATTCTTTCTTCTCCCGCACTATTCACTTTCCTTTCAAATTTAGCCACTCTCATAACCGCGGTGTTTGCCACCTTGTTAGAATTTGCTTCTTGTTGAACGATGTACCAGGGGGTGGACTTTTCTAGCTGCAGGGCCCTCTTTATGAACTGTAACTGCACTCTCTCTATGTCGTTTTCCTCTTTCACACCCCAAATTTCTGCCCCATACATCATAATACTACGTACGCACGCCTTCCATACAATCATTTTCGCCCTAAAATTTTCCCTCAAGTATACTCTCCATGTATCCCAGAGCCTGTTAGCAGCCACCCACGCTTTTTTTACTATATACTTGATATGTGCAGCGCACGACCCATTTTGTTGGAACATAAAGCCTAGGTATTTAAAACTGCTAACTTGTTCTATCTCACTCGCTTCCCATTCAAAACTCTCTTTCCTTGATCCCTTTCTCTTCCGAAACAGCATCCACTTTGTTTTCAGCACATTTACCTTTAACATTCGTTTTTTAAAAAACTTTTCCATTCGTACCAACACCTCTTTCATTTCCACTTTCGAACTTGCTAAGACAACGACGTCGTCCGCATAAGCTAGACTCCAAATCTTTTTCGTCCCTATTACTACCCCTCCCGCTTGACCCAAGCTTAGCGTTCTCTCGAGGTCCGCAATATATAGATTAAATAGTAGTGGACTTAACGGGCACCCTTGTTTTAACCCTTTCCTAACCTCAAATCTTTCAGATAGCCTTTCACCTACCTTCACTCTACACCATGTTCTCTCATATAGATGCTCAATGCTCTCCCTGATCTGTTGCGATATACCTTTCTCCCTCATATATTCCCACATTTTCTCTCTCACTACTGAGTCATATGCAGCTTTGAGGTCAACAAATACCGCGTACAATTTCCCCTTAGGTTTAGCTATTTCTCTTTGTATGATATAATTCAATATGTATATCTGTTCAGTTGTTCCGCGTCCTTTTCTGAAGCCAGCTTGTACCTCTGGGATTAGATTCCTTTTCTCTGCTTCTTCTTGTAACTTTTTTTCCAGTATCTTTGCATAGATCTTGTATGACGTGTCCATTAGAGTTATCCCCCTATAGCTTTCTAGTTCCTCCTTGTTACCTTGCTTAAAAACTGGTACAATAATTCCTTCCCTCCAACTGTCCGTAATTTGTTTGCTACCTTTGAAAAAGCAGTTAAGTTCACCACGAAGTCTCTCCTTCACAATTGGTGTGGCTAGACACCACGCCTCACTTGGCACCGAGTCTGGGCCTGGAGCTTTCTTTCTTTTGAGTGCTGACATAACCGTTTCAACCTCTTCCTCTGTAATCTCTTGTGATTGCGATTCCACTGGTCTAAAATCTCTCCATCTTTGCTCCCTAATTTCTGTCTCTCCGGCCAGCAACTCACAGAAGTGATTTTTCCACCTTTCTGTGCTAATTACTGATGAGATCTCTCTTTTTGGTTTCCTTGCAGCAATCAGTTTCCAAATATCCGACTCTCTGCTCAGCTGGCTGATTTTCTTTATTTGGCATTCCTCCCACTCTCGTTTCTTTCTCGTCTCTGCTTCTTTCATTTCTTTATTCTGTCTTTTGAGCTTTTCGAGTGTTGTTCTTCCTTCTCTCCAGGCTCTAAATTCGGCTCTAGTTCTTTTCTTTATACCTATTAGTTCCTCGTCTATCCAAGCATTTCCGCAATTTTTCTTTGGGTGTGATATTTTAACAATTAGTGCTTTCTTTATCATAGCAGTGAGTTTCGGTAGTTCCGCATATTCCACTCCATCCATTCTGTCTAAGTTTTCCTGGTATCGCGCAATAGCCGACTCATTCCACATCACCGTTTGTTTAACCACACCCTTGCTTTCCCCCCAGCTGTCTATCTCACCATACAGGGTAATTTCTAGTGGTAGATGGTCCGATTCCAGCCTTTCTCCTATTTTGAAAACATCGATACATCTTATGGCGTCTTCGTTGGCGATCCCGAAGTCAATGACCGAGGTACCGCCTCCACCAATATACGTTAACTCCCCTTTCCAATCGCCATTTGTGCACCCATTTAGCACATACCAGTTATGGTTCTCAACCCAGTCTAACCATTTTTTTCCCTCCTTGTTAACTGTTTTGTCTTTCGAAAGTCTAGCTATTTCCACCCCTTCTGCATCGAGACTTCCAGCTTGGAGTTCACCGATCCTCACATTCCAGTCTCCGATGATCAGTACTTTCTCTCCTGAATCCCTTGCCAGGCTTTTCTCAATGTATTTCATAATGCTCTCTAGATTGTTGTTGTTATAGACAGTAATTACTCTCCACTTATCTTCGCCTACTCGTACTGCTCTCTCTTGTACCCCTTCGATGTTCTCCATATCCATATTGTATTCTTTCTCCGCTACAAGCTTTATACCGGTAATTATCCCTCCCTTTGCTCTTCCCCTATTGGAGATCCTCTTTGCAGATTGACATTTCCATCTGTATTCCGCTGGCAGTAGGTTTCTTACTTCGTTCCAGTCCTTTTCTTCAACCCATGTTTCCGTTAGCCCTATCACGTGGAATTTCTGTAAGTATTGCTTAATAGATTTGCACTCCTCTCCTTTTAATCTTTTCTTTAGCCCTGCTATATTCCATGCTATTATTTTAAAGTTTTCCCTTCCCCCTTTATGCTCCCCCGTACTTCCATTAATGCTTAGTGAAAAAACAGCTCTTCCAGCGAACTTGTTACTGGGTTATACCTGTGCCATTTATTATCTATGAGGATCTTATTGTAGGCGACTTTTACTACCTTGCCTGCTTTCCTAAGATCAACTGCTTTCTGTCTTAAGATTGTTTGCATTTCTCTTTCCTTTTTTGTTAGATCATCATCGATATATATAGTAGTCCCCTGCAGTTTATGTTTCATTTTCATTAATTGTTTCTTTTCTTCCCATTTTTCGAACTTGACAATGATTGCTCTATCCCTTCCACCTATCTCCTTCCCCATTCTAAACATTTCCCTATATGTTGGGACTACATTAAGCTTCTCAGTAATTAAGCTTTTGACTTCATCTTCCCATTTATCACCTTCTTTGATTCCCTTAATTACTATATTGTTTTTTCTTTCCCTTTTATCCTTGTCCTCTTCGGCTTTGTCGATTTTCTCCATGGTTTTCTGCAACTCTACACCTTTTATCTCCCATGCGGCTTTATCCTCCTTAGCTTGGTTTTTAATGTATACCAGCTCCTCTTCGATTTTATTCATCCGCTCTTTAGTTTTCTCATTTTCCATTTTCATTTCATTTAGTTTTTCCATCACTTCCTTTTTCCATTTGTTATTTTCCGTCCTCTCCTCCTTTAGGCTCTCGTTTACAGCTTCTAGTTGTTTTCTCACCGCGTTCAATTCCTGAAAAATATCCTCCATCGTTGAACGTTGAGACAGACTGTTAATTGGGCTGTCCTCCTTTTTTCTTTTTGATCGCGGCGAATGAGCTACATGTTTTTTGCCCATAAATGGGTTGCGCTCCCGACTTTCACTATCAGTCGACATGACTTTATCTTTATACCCCCTACTCTCTGTGTTGATTAGCGGCGCACAGATTCAAAACACTCTACGTTTGTTATCCCCACACAATTTCTGCTCGCCTAATACTTTATTTAGACGACCGACTTCCAGTACGGGGGCCTGAATGCCTCTCGCAAATTTTGGGGCCTCTAGGGCTTCGCCAGAAAAACGACACTAGCGACTTGTTAGTGGTCGTTTGTTAAACTATATTTAACACACACGTGCGTACGGTACTCACTCCGAAACGAACATGTAGTATGTGTGCATACTATGTAGAACATGATTCTTACAAGCGCAATATCTAGGAAATAGTGGGTCTTAGAGAAAAAACATAGATACCATTTTTATAGAGAATTTTAAGATCTACAACTTTGCTCTGAGGTACTTTTTCGATACAACTTACCGTTTTCGAGAAAAATCCAAAAAACCTAAAATTTTGACCTTGGGCCCCGAATAAGTCCCTAAGCTCACATGGGACTGATGGGGACTTTTGACACTTTATTCCTTGTGGTAAACTGGTAAACCTAAGGTCTCTACGAAGATTTGGCTCTGTCGGAATTTTCTTTATTTCAATTGTCTAAAATGACCGGACTAATACGTGGCATATGTGTGCATACTATGTAGAACATGATTCTTACAAGCGCAATATCTAGGAAATAGTGGGTCTTAGAGAAAAAACATAGATACCATTTTTATAGAGAATTTTAAGATCTACAACTTTGCTCTGAGGTACTTTTTCGATACAACTTACCGTTTTCGAGAAAAATCCAAAAAACCTAAAATTTTGACCTTGGGCCCCGAATAAGTCCCTAAGCTCACATGGGACTGATGGGGACTTTTGACACTTTATTCCTTGTGGTAAACTGGTAAACCTAAGGTCTCTACGAAGATTTGGCTCTGTCGGAATTTTCTTTATTTCAATTGTCTAAAATGACCGGACTAATACGTGGCGTATGTGTGCATACTATGTAGAACATGATTCTTACAAGCGTAATATCTGGGAAATAGTGGGTCTTAGAGAAAAAATCATAGAGATCATTTTTATAGAGAATTTTAAGATCTACAACTTTGCTCTGAGGTACTTTTTCGATAAAACTTACCGTTTTCGAGAAAAATCCAAAAAACCTAAAATTTTGACCTTGGGCCCCGAATAAGTCCCTAAGCTCACATGGGACTGATGGGGACTTTTGACACTTTATTCCTTGTGGTAAACTGGTAAACCTAAGGTCTCTACGAAGATTTGGCTCTGTCGGAATTTTCTTTATTTCAATTGTCTAAAATGACCGGACTAATACGTGGCGTATGTGTGCATACTATGTAGAACATGATTCTTACAAGCGTAATATCTGGGAAATAGTGGGTCTTAGAGAAAAAATCATAGAGATCATTTTTATAGAGAATTTTAAGATCTACAACTTTGCTCTGAGGTACTTTTTCGATAAAACTTACCGTTTTCGAGAAAAATCCAAAAAACCTAAAATTTTGACCTTGGGCCCCGAATAAGTCCCTAAGCTCACATGGGACTGATGGGGACTTTTGACACTTTATTCCTTGTGGTAAACCTAAGGTCTCTACGAAGATTTGGCTCTGTCGGAATTTTCTTTATTTCAATTGTCTAAAATGACCGGACTAATACGTGGCGTATGTGTGCATACTATGTAGAACATGATTCTTACAAGCGTAATATCTGGGAAATAGTGGGTCTAAGAGAAAAAACATAGATACCATTTTTATAGAGAATTTTAAGATCTACAACTTTGCTCTGAGGTACTTTTTCGATAAAACTTACCGTTTTCGAGAAAAATCCAAAAAACCTAAAATTTTGACCTTGGGCCCCGAATAAGTCCCTAAGCTCACATGGGACTGATGGGGACTTTTGACACTTTATTCCTTGTGGTAAACTGGTAAACCTAAGGTCTCTACGAAGATTTGGCTCTGTCGGAATTTTCTTTATTTCAATTGTCTAAAATGACCGGACTAATACGTGGCATATGTGTGCATACTATGTAGAACATGATTCTTACAAGCGCAATATCTAGGAAATAGTGGGTCTTAGAGAAAAAACATAGATACCATTTTTATAGAGAATTTTAAGATCTACAACTTTGCTCTGAGGTACTTTTTCGATAAAACTTACCGTTTTCGAGAAAAATCCAAAAAACCTAAAATTTTGACCTTGGGCCCCGAATAAGTCCCTAAGCTCACATGGGACTGATGGGGACTTTTGACACTTTATTCCTTGTGGTAAACTGGTAAACCTAAGGTCTCTACGAAGATTTGGCTCTGTCGGAATTTTCTTTATTTCAATTGTCTAAAATGACCGGACTAATACGTGGCATATGTGTGCATACTATGTAGAACATGATTCTTACAAGCGCAATATCTAGGAAATAGTGGGTCTTAGAGAAAAAACATAGATACCATTTTTATAGAGAATTTTAAGATCTACAACTTTGCTCTGAGGTACTTTTTCGATACAACTTACCGTTTTCGAGAAAAATCCAAAAAACCTAAAATTTTGACCTTGGGCCCCGAATAAGTCCCTAAGCTCACATGGGACTGATGGGGACTTTTGACACTTTATTCCTTGTGGTAAACTGGTAAACCTAAGGTCTCTACGAAGATTTGGCTCTGTCGGAATTTTCTTTATTTCAATTGTCTAAAATGACCGGACTAATACGTGGCATATGTGTGCATACTATATATAATAATCCTTTATTGGCATAAATGTAAATACACGACCGTTCGTACATTAGTGTTGTGACAAGTATAGAACAAAAAATAAAAACAAAGAAAACAAAAAAAAAAGACACCAGAATGAAACGGAAAATAAAAATATCCAAATTAATACAGCAAAAAATAAACAGTTCAAAAGTTCTTAGATCAAAAAAAAACAAAAAAAAACAAAAAAACAAAACAAAAAAAGGAAGCCTTTAACCCTGTCCTTTGCACTTCAATATTTTTTTCATGTACACAAAACCGGAGCCACTCTCATCCATAACCTTCTTCCAGTTTTTCGCCACTAACTTTTCCTCTTCGCTCCATTCACATTTCTTACAGCTTAACACCCAATGTTCCCAGAGCTCCTCCCCTTCTCCGCATACTCGACAAGTCCTATCTGTTGCAGCCATCCAATATCTTCTACCCCTTTCCTCACTACCGCACCTAAACCGGGCAATCGCTACCTGTGGGGCTTTAGGATTACCTAGATACTCTGGACATCTGCCAAAAACTTGGATTTTGCTGTAGTCTCTATTATAGGTACTCTCACCTATGTGTCTTTGTCTCTCTTGCAGCTCTATCTCCAGTAGTCTATCTGCCAGAATCCTTTCCACTAACATTCCCTCATTCATCATTCTCTCGATCTCTTCTTGGTTCCATCCCCCTCTTTCATACATACGCTTGCGCAGACATCCCCATTTTGTTTCCTTATTACTCCCTTTACCCTCCTTTCTTACCGCTTTCAAAACGTCTTTCACTATTCTTTCTTCTCCCGCACTATTCACTTTCCTTTCAAATTTAGCCACTCTCATAACCGCGGTGTTTGCCACCTTGTTAGAATTTGCTTCTTGTTGAACGATGTACCAGGGGGTGGACTTTTCTAGCTGCAGGGCCCTCTTTATGAACTGTAACTGCACTCTCTCTATGTCGTTTTCCTCTTTCACACCCCAAATTTCTGCCCCATACATCATAATACTACGTACGCACGCCTTCCATACAATCATTTTCGCCCTAAAATTTTCCCTCAAGTATACTCTCCATGTATCCCAGAGCCTGTTAGCAGCCACCCACGCTTTTTTTACTATATACTTGATATGTGCAGCGCACGACCCATTTTGTTGGAACATAAAGCCTAGGTATTTAAAACTGCTAACTTGTTCTATCTCACTCGCTTCCCATTCAAAACTCTCTTTCCTTGATCCCTTTCTCTTCCGAAACAGCATCCACTTTGTTTTCAGCACATTTACCTTTAACATTCGTTTTTTAAAAAACTTTTCCATTCGTACCAACACCTCTTTCATTTCCACTTTCGAACTTGCTAAGACAACGACGTCGTCCGCATAAGCTAGACTCCAAATCTTTTTCGTCCCTATTACTACCCCTCCCGCTTGACCCAAGCTTAGCGTTCTCTCGAGGTCCGCAATATATAGATTAAATAGTAGTGGACTTAACGGGCACCCTTGTTTTAACCCTTTCCTAACCTCAAATCTTTCAGATAGCCTTTCACCTACCTTCACTCTACACCATGTTCTCTCATATAGATGCTCAATGCTCTCCCTGATCTGTTGCGATATACCTTTCTCCCTCATATATTCCCACATTTTCTCTCTCACTACTGAGTCATATGCAGCTTTGAGGTCAACAAATACCGCGTACAATTTCCCCTTAGGTTTAGCTATTTCTCTTTGTATGATATAATTCAATATGTATATCTGTTCAGTTGTTCCGCGTCCTTTTCTGAAGCCAGCTTGTACCTCTGGGATTAGATTCCTTTTCTCTGCTTCTTCTTGTAACTTTTTTTCCAGTATCTTTGCATAGATCTTGTATGACGTGTCCATTAGAGTTATCCCCCTATAGCTTTCTAGTTCCTCCTTGTTACCTTGCTTAAAAACTGGTACAATAATTCCTTCCCTCCAACTGTCCGTAATTTGTTTGCTACCTTTGAAAAAGCAGTTAAGTTCACCACGAAGTCTCTCCTTCACAATTGGTGTGGCTAGACACCACGCCTCACTTGGCACCGAGTCTGGGCCTGGAGCTTTCTTTCTTTTGAGTGCTGACATAACCGTTTCAACCTCTTCCTCTGTAATCTCTTGTGATTGCGATTCCACTGGTCTAAAATCTCTCCATCTTTGCTCCCTAATTTCTGTCTCTCCGGCCAGCAACTCACAGAAGTGATTTTTCCACCTTTCTGTGCTAATTACTGATGAGATCTCTCTTTTTGGTTTCCTTGCAGCAATCAGTTTCCAAATATCCGACTCTCTGCTCAGCTGGCTGATTTTCTTTATTTGGCATTCCTCCCACTCTCGTTTCTTTCTCGTCTCTGCTTCTTTCATTTCTTTATTCTGTCTTTTGAGCTTTTCGAGTGTTGTTCTTCCTTCTCTCCAGGCTCTAAATTCGGCTCTAGTTCTTTTCTTTATACCTATTAGTTCCTCGTCTATCCAAGCATTTCCGCAATTTTTCTTTGGGTGTGATATTTTAACAATTAGTGCTTTCTTTATCATAGCAGTGAGTTTCGGTAGTTCCGCATATTCCACTCCATCCATTCTGTCTAAGTTTTCCTGGTATCGCGCAATAGCCGACTCATTCCACATCACCGTTTGTTTAACCACACCCTTGCTTTCCCCCCAGCTGTCTATCTCACCATACAGGGTAATTTCTAGTGGTAGATGGTCCGATTCCAGCCTTTCTCCTATTTTGAAAACATCGATACATCTTATGGCGTCTTCGTTGGCGATCCCGAAGTCAATGACCGAGGTACCGCCTCCACCAATATACGTTAACTCCCCTTTCCAATCGCCATTTGTGCACCCATTTAGCACATACCAGTTATGGTTCTCAACCCAGTCTAACCATTTTTTTCCCTCCTTGTTAACTGTTTTGTCTTTCGAAAGTCTAGCTATTTCCACCCCTTCTGCATCGAGACTTCCAGCTTGGAGTTCACCGATCCTCACATTCCAGTCTCCGATGATCAGTACTTTCTCTCCTGAATCCCTTGCCAGGCTTTTCTCAATGTATTTCATAATGCTCTCTAGATTGTTGTTGTTATAGACAGTAATTACTCTCCACTTATCTTCGCCTACTCGTACTGCTCTCTCTTGTACCCCTTCGATGTTCTCCATATCCATATTGTATTCTTTCTCCGCTACAAGCTTTATACCGGTAATTATCCCTCCCTTTGCTCTTCCCCTATTGGAGATCCTCTTTGCAGATTGACATTTCCATCTGTATTCCGCTGGCAGTAGGTTTCTTACTTCGTTCCAGTCCTTTTCTTCAACCCATGTTTCCGTTAGCCCTATCACGTGGAATTTCTGTAAGTATTGCTTAATAGATTTGCACTCCTCTCCTTTTAATCTTTTCTTTAGCCCTGCTATATTCCATGCTATTATTTTAAAGTTTTCCCTTCCCCCTTTATGCTCCCCCGTACTTCCATTAATGCTTAGTGAAAAAACAGCTCTTCCAGCGAACTTGTTACTGGGTTATACCTGTGCCATTTATTATCTATGAGGATCTTATTGTAGGCGACTTTTACTACCTTGCCTGCTTTCCTAAGATCAACTGCTTTCTGTCTTAAGATTGTTTGCATTTCTCTTTCCTTTTTTGTTAGATCATCATCGATATATATAGTAGTCCCCTGCAGTTTATGTTTCATTTTCATTAATTGTTTCTTTTCTTCCCATTTTTCGAACTTGACAATGATTGCTCTATCCCTTCCACCTATCTCCTTCCCCATTCTAAACATTTCCCTATATGTTGGGACTACATTAAGCTTCTCAGTAATTAAGCTTTTGACTTCATCTTCCCATTTATCACCTTCTTTGATTCCCTTAATTACTATATTGTTTTTTCTTTCCCTTTTATCCTTGTCCTCTTCGGCTTTGTCGATTTTCTCCATGGTTTTCTGCAACTCTACACCTTTTATCTCCCATGCGGCTTTATCCTCCTTAGCTTGGTTTTTAATGTATACCAGCTCCTCTTCGATTTTATTCATCCGCTCTTTAGTTTTCTCATTTTCCATTTTCATTTCATTTAGTTTTTCCATCACTTCCTTTTTCCATTTGTTATTTTCCGTCCTCTCCTCCTTTAGGCTCTCGTTTACAGCTTCTAGTTGTTTTCTCACCGCGTTCAATTCCTGAAAAATATCCTCCATCGTTGAACGTTGAGACAGACTGTTAATTGGGCTGTCCTCCTTTTTTCTTTTTGATCGCGGCGAATGAGCTACATGTTTTTTGCCCATAAATGGGTTGCGCTCCCGACTTTCACTATCAGTCGACATGACTTTATCTTTATACCCCCTACTCTCTGTGTTGATTAGCGGCGCACAGATTCAAAACACTCTACGTTTGTTATCCCCACACAATTTCTGCTCGCCTAATACTTTATTTAGACGACCGACTTCCAGTACGGGGGCCTGAATGCCTCTCGCAAATTTTGGGGCCTCTAGGGCTTCGCCAGAAAAACGACACTAGCGACTTGTTAGTGGTCGTTTGTTAAACTATATTTAACACACACGTGCGTACGGTACTCACTCCGAAACGAACATGTAGTATGTGTGCATACTATGTAGAACATGATTCTTACAAGCGCAATATCTAGGAAATAGTGGGTCTTAGAGAAAAAACATAGATACCATTTTTATAGAGAATTTTAAGATCTACAACTTTGCTCTGAGGTACTTTTTCGATACAACTTACCGTTTTCGAGAAAAATCCAAAAAACCTAAAATTTTGACCTTGGGCCCCGAATAAGTCCCTAAGCTCACATGGGACTGATGGGGACTTTTGACACTTTATTCCTTGTGGTAAACTGGTAAACCTAAGGTCTCTACGAAGATTTGGCTCTGTCGGAATTTTCTTTATTTCAATTGTCTAAAATGACCGGACTAATACGTGGCGTATGTGTGCATACTATGTAGAACATGATTCTTACAAGCGTAATATCTGGGAAATAGTGGGTCTTAGAGAAAAAACATAGATACCATTTTTATAGAGAATTTTAAGATCTACAACTTTGCTCTGAGGTACTTTTTCGATAAAACTTACCGTTTTCGAGAAAAATCCAAAAAACCTAAAATTTTGACCTTGGGCCCCGAATAAGTCCCTAAGCTCACATGGGACTGATGGGGACTTTTGACACTTTATTCCTTGTGGTAAACTGGTAAACCTAAGGTCTCTACGAAGATTTGGCTCTGTCGGAATTTTCTTTATTTCAATTGTCTAAAATGACCGGACTAATACGTGGCGTATGTGTGCATACTATGTAGAACATGATTCTTACAAGCGTAATATCTGGGAAATAGTGGGTCTTAGAGAAAAAATCATAGAGATCATTTTTATAGAGAATTTTAAGATCTACAACTTTGCTCTGAGGTACTTTTTCGATAAAACTTACCGTTTTCGAGAAAAATCCAAAAAACCTAAAATTTTGACCTTGGGCCCCGAATAAGTCCCTAAGCTCACATGGGACTGATGGGGACTTTTGACACTTTATTCCTTGTGGTAAACCTAAGGTCTCTACGAAGATTTGGCTCTGTCGGAATTTTCTTTATTTCAATTGTCTAAAATGACCGGACTAATACGTGGCGTATGTGTGCATACTATGTAGAACATGATTCTTACAAGCGTAATATCTGGGAAATAGTGGGTCTAAGAGAAAAAACATAGATACCATTTTTATAGAGAATTTTAAGATCTACAACTTTGCTCTGAGGTACTTTTTCGATACAACTTACCGTTTTCGAGAAAAATCCAAAAAACCTAAAATTTTGACCTTGGGCCCCGAATAAGTCCCTAAGCTCACATGGGACTGATGGGGACTTTTGACACTTTATTCCTTGTGGTAAACTGGTAAACCTAAGGTCTCTACGAAGATTTGGCTCTGTCGGAATTTTCTTTATTTCAATTGTCTAAAATGACCGGACTAATACGTGGCGTATGTGTGCATACTATGTAGAACATGATTCTTACAAGCGTAATATCTGGGAAATAGTGGGTCTAAGAGAAAAAACATAGATACCATTTTTATAGAGAATTTTAAGATCTACAACTTTGCTCTGAGGTACTTTTTCGATAAAACTTACCGTTTTCGAGAAAAATCCAAAAAACCTAAAATTTTGACCTTGGGCCCCGAATAAGTCCCTAAGCTCACATGGGACTGATGGGGACTTTTGACACTTTATTCCTTGTGGTAAACTGGTAAACCTAAGGTCTCTACGAAGATTTGGCTCTGTCGGAATTTTCTTTATTTCAATTGTCTAAAATGACCGGACTAATACGTGGCGTATGTGTGCATACTATGTAGAACATGATTCTTACAAGCGTAATATCTGGGAAATAGTGGGTCTTAGAGAAAAAATCATAGAGATCATTTTTATAGAGAATTTTAAGATCTACAACTTTGCTCTGAGGTACTTTTTCGATAAAACTTACCGTTTTCGAGAAAAATCCAAAAAACCTAAAATTTTGACCTTGGGCCCCGAATAAGTCCCTAAGCTCACATGGGACTGATGGGGACTTTTGACACTTTATTCCTTGTGGTAAACTGGTAAACCTAAGGTCTCTACGAAGATTTGGCTCTGTCGGAATTTTCTTTATTTCAATTGTCTAAAATGACCGGACTAATACGTGGCATATGTGTGCATACTATGTAGAACATGATTCTTACAAGCGCAATATCTAGGAAATAGTGGGTCTTAGAGAAAAAACATAGATACCATTTTTATAGAGAATTTTAAGATCTACAACTTTGCTCTGAGGTACTTTTTCGATACAACTTACCGTTTTCGAGAAAAATCCAAAAAACCTAAAATTTTGACCTTGGGCCCCGAATAAGTCCCTAAGCTCACATGGGACTGATGGGGACTTTTGACACTTTATTCCTTGTGGTAAACTGGTAAACCTAAGGTCTCTACGAAGATTTGGCTCTGTCGGAATTTTCTTTATTTCAATTGTCTAAAATGACCGGACTAATACGTGGCGTATGTGTGCATACTATGTAGAACATGATTCTTACAAGCGTAATATCTGGGAAATAGTGGGTCTTAGAGAAAAAATCATAGAGATCATTTTTATAGAGAATTTTAAGATCTACAACTTTGCTCTGAGGTACTTTTTCGATAAAACTTACCGTTTTCGAGAAAAATCCAAAAAACCTAAAATTTTGACCTTGGGCCCCGAATAAGTCCCTAAGCTCACATGGGACTGATGGGGACTTTTGACACTTTATTCCTTGTGGTAAACTGGTAAACCTAAGGTCTCTACGAAGATTTGGCTCTGTCGGAATTTTCTTTATTTCAATTGTCTAAAATGACCGGACTAATACGTGGCGTATGTGTGCATACTATGTAGAACATGATTCTTACAAGCGTAATATCTGGGAAATAGTGGGTCTTAGAGAAAAAATCATAGAGATCATTTTTATAGAGAATTTTAAGATCTACAACTTTGCTCTGAGGTACTTTTTCGATAAAACTTACCGTTTTCGAGAAAAATCCAAAAAACCTAAAATTTTGACCTTGGGCCCCGAATAAGTCCCTAAGCTCACATGGGACTGATGGGGACTTTTGACACTTTATTCCTTGTGGTAAACTGGTAAACCTAAGGTCTCTACGAAGATTTGGCTCTGTCGGAATTTTCTTTATTTCAATTGTCTAAAATGACCGGACTAATACGTGGCGTATGTGTGCATACTATGTAGAACATGATTCTTACAAGCGTAATATCTGGGAAATAGTGGGTCTTAGAGAAAAAATCATAGAGATCATTTTTATAGAGAATTTTAAGATCTACAACTTTGCTCTGAGGTACTTTTTCGATAAAACTTACCGTTTTCGAGAAAAATCCAAAAAACCTAAAATTTTGACCTTGGGCCCCGAATAAGTCCCTAAGCTCACATGGGACTGATGGGGACTTTTGACACTTTATTCCTTGTGGTAAACCTAAGGTCTCTACGAAGATTTGGCTCTGTCGGAATTTTCTTTATTTCAATTGTCTAAAATGACCGGACTAATACGTGGCGTATGTGTGCATACTATGTAGAACATGATTCTTACAAGCGTAATATCTGGGAAATAGTGGGTCTAAGAGAAAAAACATAGATACCATTTTTATAGAGAATTTTAAGATCTACAACTTTGCTCTGAGGTACTTTTTCGATAAAACTTACCGTTTTCGAGAAAAATCCAAAAAACCTAAAATTTTGACCTTGGGCCCCGAATAAGTCCCTAAGCTCACATGGGACTGATGGGGACTTTTGACACTTTATTCCTTGTGGTAAACTGGTAAACCTAAGGTCTCTACGAAGATTTGGCTCTGTCGGAATTTTCTTTATTTCAATTGTCTAAAATGACCGGACTAATACGTGGCATATGTGTGCATACTATGTAGAACATGATTCTTACAAGCGCAATATCTAGGAAATAGTGGGTCTTAGAGAAAAAACATAGATACCATTTTTATAGAGAATTTTAAGATCTACAACTTTGCTCTGAGGTACTTTTTCGATAAAACTTACCGTTTTCGAGAAAAATCCAAAAAACCTAAAATTTTGACCTTGGGCCCCGAATAAGTCCCTAAGCTCACATGGGACTGATGGGGACTTTTGACACTTTATTCCTTGTGGTAAACCTAAGGTCTCTACGAAGATTTGGCTCTGTCGGAATTTTCTTTATTTCAATTGTCTAAAATGACCGGACTAATACGTGGCGTATGTGTGCATACTATGTAGAACATGATTCTTACAAGCGTAATATCTGGGAAATAGTGGGTCTAAGAGAAAAAACATAGATACCATTTTTATAGAGAATTTTAAGATCTACAACTTTGCTCTGAGGTACTTTTTCGATACAACTTACCGTTTTCGAGAAAAATCCAAAAAACCTAAAATTTTGACCTTGGGCCCCGAATAAGTCCCTAAGCTCACATGGGACTGATGGGGACTTTTGACACTTTATTCCTTGTGGTAAACTGGTAAACCTAAGGTCTCTACGAAGATTTGGCTCTGTCGGAATTTTCTTTATTTCAATTGTCTAAAATGACCGGACTAATACGTGGCGTATGTGTGCATACTATGTAGAACATGATTCTTACAAGCGTAATATCTGGGAAATAGTGGGTCTTAGAGAAAAAACATAGATACCATTTTTATAGAGAATTTTAAGATCTACAACTTTGCTCTGAGGTACTTTTTCGATAAAACTTACCGTTTTCGAGAAAAATCCAAAAAACCTAAAATTTTGACCTTGGGCCCCGAATAAGTCCCTAAGCTCACATGGGACTGATGGGGACTTTTGACACTTTATTCCTTGTGGTAAACTGGTAAACCTAAGGTCTCTACGAAGATTTGGCTCTGTCGGAATTTTCTTTATTTCAATTGTCTAAAATGACCGGACTAATACGTGGCGTATGTGTGCATACTATGTAGAACATGATTCTTACAAGCGTAATATCTGGGAAATAGTGGGTCTTAGAGAAAAAATCATAGAGATCATTTTTATAGAGAATTTTAAGATCTACAACTTTGCTCTGAGGTACTTTTTCGATAAAACTTACCGTTTTCGAGAAAAATCCAAAAAACCTAAAATTTTGACCTTGGGCCCCGAATAAGTCCCTAAGCTCACATGGGACTGATGGGGACTTTTGACACTTTATTCCTTGTGGTAAACTGGTAAACCTAAGGTCTCTACGAAGATTTGGCTCTGTCGGAATTTTCTTTATTTCAATTGTCTAAAATGACCGGACTAATACGTGGCATATGTGTGCATACTATGTAGAACATGATTCTTACAAGCGCAATATCTAGGAAATAGTGGGTCTTAGAGAAAAAACATAGATACCATTTTTATAGAGAATTTTAAGATCTACAACTTTGCTCTGAGGTACTTTTTCGATACAACTTACCGTTTTCGAGAAAAATCCAAAAAACCTAAAATTTTGACCTTGGGCCCCGAATAAGTCCCTAAGCTCACATGGGACTGATGGGGACTTTTGACACTTTATTCCTTGTGGTAAACTGGTAAACCTAAGGTCTCTACGAAGATTTGGCTCTGTCGGAATTTTCTTTATTTCAATTGTCTAAAATGACCGGACTAATACGTGGCGTATGTGTGCATACTATGTAGAACATGATTCTTACAAGCGTAATATCTGGGAAATAGTGGGTCTTAGAGAAAAAATCATAGAGATCATTTTTATAGAGAATTTTAAGATCTACAACTTTGCTCTGAGGTACTTTTTCGATAAAACTTACCGTTTTCGAGAAAAATCCAAAAAACCTAAAATTTTGACCTTGGGCCCCGAATAAGTCCCTAAGCTCACATGGGACTGATGAGGACTTTTGACACTTTATTCCTTGTGGTAAACTGGTAAACCTAAGGTCTCTACGAAGATTTGGCTCTGTCGGAATTTTCTTTATTTCAATTGTCTAAAATGACCGGACTAATACGTGGCGTATGTGTGCATACTATGTAGAACATGATTCTTACAAGCGTAATATCTGGGAAATAGTGGGTCTTAGAGAAAAAATCATAGAGATCATTTTTATAGAGAATTTTAAGATCTACAACTTTGCTCTGAGGTACTTTTTCGATAAAACTTACCGTTTTCGAGAAAAATCCAAAAAACCTAAAATTTTGACCTTGGGCCCCGAATAAGTCCCTAAGCTCACATGGGACTGATGGGGACTTTTGACACTTTATTCCTTGTGGTAAACTGGTAAACCTAAGGTCTCTACGAAGATTTGGCTCTGTCGGAATTTTCTTTATTTCAATTGTCTAAAATGACCGGACTAATACGTGGCGTATGTGTGCATACTATGTAGAACATGATTCTTACAAGCGTAATATCTGGGAAATAGTGGGTCTTAGAGAAAAAATCATAGAGATCATTTTTATAGAGAATTTTAAGATCTACAACTTTGCTCTGAGGTACTTTTTCGATAAAACTTACCGTTTTCGAGAAAAATCCAAAAAACCTAAAATTTTGACCTTGGGCCCCGAATAAGTCCCTAAGCTCACATGGGACTGATGGGGACTTTTGACACTTTATTCCTTGTGGTAAACCTAAGGTCTCTACGAAGATTTGGCTCTGTCGGAATTTTCTTTATTTCAATTGTCTAAAATGACCGGACTAATACGTGGCGTATGTGTGCATACTATGTAGAACATGATTCTTACAAGCGTAATATCTGGGAAATAGTGGGTCTAAGAGAAAAAACATAGATACCATTTTTATAGAGAATTTTAAGATCTACAACTTTGCTCTGAGGTACTTTTTCGATACAACTTACCGTTTTCGAGAAAAATCCAAAAAACCTAAAATTTTGACCTTGGGCCCCGAATAAGTCCCTAAGCTCACATGGGACTGATGGGGACTTTTGACACTTTATTCCTTGTGGTAAACTGGTAAACCTAAGGTCTCTACGAAGATTTGGCTCTGTCGGAATTTTCTTTATTTCAATTGTCTAAAATGACCGGACTAATACGTGGCGTATGTGTGCATACTATGTAGAACATGATTCTTACAAGCGTAATATCTGGGAAATAGTGGGTCTAAGAGAAAAAACATAGATACCATTTTTATAGAGAATTTTAAGATCTACAACTTTGCTCTGAGGTACTTTTTCGATAAAACTTACCGTTTTCGAGAAAAATCCAAAAAACCTAAAATTTTGACCTTGGGCCCCGAATAAGTCCCTAAGCTCACATGGGACTGATGGGGACTTTTGACACTTTATTCCTTGTGGTAAACTGGTAAACCTAAGGTCTCTACGAAGATTTGGCTCTGTCGGAATTTTCTTTATTTCAATTGTCTAAAATGACCGGACTAATACGTGGCGTATGTGTGCATACTATGTAGAACATGATTCTTACAAGCGTAATATCTGGGAAATAGTGGGTCTTAGAGAAAAAATCATAGAGATCATTTTTATAGAGAATTTTAAGATCTACAACTTTGCTCTGAGGTACTTTTTCGATAAAACTTACCGTTTTCGAGAAAAATCCAAAAAACCTAAAATTTTGACCTTGGGCCCCGAATAAGTCCCTAAGCTCACATGGGACTGATGGGGACTTTTGACACTTTATTCCTTGTGGTAAACTGGTAAACCTAAGGTCTCTACGAAGATTTGGCTCTGTCGGAATTTTCTTTATTTCAATTGTCTAAAATGACCGGACTAATACGTGGCATATGTGTGCATACTATGTAGAACATGATTCTTACAAGCGCAATATCTAGGAAATAGTGGGTCTTAGAGAAAAAACATAGATACCATTTTTATAGAGAATTTTAAGATCTACAACTTTGCTCTGAGGTACTTTTTCGATACAACTTACCGTTTTCGAGAAAAATCCAAAAAACCTAAAATTTTGACCTTGGGCCCCGAATAAGTCCCTAAGCTCACATGGGACTGATGGGGACTTTTGACACTTTATTCCTTGTGGTAAACTGGTAAACCTAAGGTCTCTACGAAGATTTGGCTCTGTCGGAATTTTCTTTATTTCAATTGTCTAAAATGACCGGACTAATACGTGGCGTATGTGTGCATACTATGTAGAACATGATTCTTACAAGCGTAATATCTGGGAAATAGTGGGTCTAAGAGAAAAAACATAGATACCATTTTTATAGAGAATTTTAAGATCTACAACTTTGCTCTGAGGTACTTTTTCGATACAACTTACCGTTTTCGAGAAAAATCCAAAAAACCTAAAATTTTGACCTTGGGCCCCGAATAAGTCCCTAAGCTCACATGGGACTGATGGGGACTTTTGACACTTTATTCCTTGTGGTAAACTGGTAAACCTAAGGTCTCTACGAAGATTTGGCTCTGTCGGAATTTTCTTTATTTCAATTGTCTAAAATGACCGGACTAATACGTGGCATATGTGTGCATACTATGTAGAACATGATTCTTACAAGCGCAATATCTAGGAAATAGTGGGTCTTAGAGAAAAAACATAGATACCATTTTTATAGAGAATTTTAAGATCTACAACTTTGCTCTGAGGTACTTTTTCGATACAACTTACCGTTTTCGAGAAAAATCCAAAAAACCTAAAATTTTGACCTTGGGCCCCGAATAAGTCCCTAAGCTCACATGGGACTGATGGGGACTTTTGACACTTTATTCCTTGTGGTAAACTGGTAAACCTAAGGTCTCTACGAAGATTTGGCTCTGTCGGAATTTTCTTTATTTCAATTGTCTAAAATGACCGGACTAATACGTGGCGTATGTGTGCATACTATGTAGAACATGATTCTTACAAGCGTAATATCTGGGAAATAGTGGGTCTTAGAGAAAAAATCATAGGGATCATTTTTATAGAGAATTTTAAGATCTACAACTTTGCTCTGAGGTACTTTTTCGATAAAACTTACCGTTTTCGAGAAAAATCCAAAAAACCTAAAATTTTGACCTTGGGCCCCGAATAAGTCCCTAAGCTCACATGGGACTGATGGGGACTTTTGACACTTTATTCCTTGTGGTAAACCTAAGGTCTCTACGAAGATTTGGCTCTGTCGGAATTTTCTTTATTTCAATTGTCTAAAATGACCGGACTAATACGTGGCGTATGTGTGCATACTATGTAGAACATGATTCTTACAAGCGTAATATCTGGGAAATAGTGGGTCTAAGAGAAAAAACATAGATACCATTTTTATAGAGAATTTTAAGATCTACAACTTTGCTCTGAGGTACTTTTTCGATAAAACTTACCGTTTTCGAGAAAAATCCAAAAAACCTAAAATTTTGACCTTGGGCCCCGAATAAGTCCCTAAGCTCACATGGGACTGATGGGGACTTTTGACACTTTATTCCTTGTGGTAAACTGGTAAACCTAAGGTCTCTACGAAGATTTGGCTCTGTCGGAATTTTCTTTATTTCAATTGTCTAAAATGACCGGACTAATACGTGGCATATGTGTGCATACTATGTAGAACATGATTCTTACAAGCGCAATATCTAGGAAATAGTGGGTCTTAGAGAAAAAACATAGATACCATTTTTATAGAGAATTTTAAGATCTACAACTTTGCTCTGAGGTACTTTTTCGATAAAACTTACCGTTTTCGAGAAAAATCCAAAAAACCTAAAATTTTGACCTTGGGCCCCGAATAAGTCCCTAAGCTCACATGGGACTGATGGGGACTTTTGACACTTTATTCCTTGTGGTAAACTGGTAAACCTAAGGTCTCTACGAAGATTTGGCTCTGTCGGAATTTTCTTTATTTGAATTGTCTAAAATGACCGGACTAATACGTGGCATATGTGTGCATACTATGTAGAACATGATTCTTACAAGCGCAATATCTAGGAAATAGTGGGTCTTAGAGAAAAAACATAGATACCATTTTTATAGAGAATTTTAAGATCTACAACTTTGCTCTGAGGTACTTTTTCGATACAACTTACCGTTTTCGAGAAAAATCCAAAAAACCTAAAATTTTGACCTTGGGCCCCGAATAAGTCCCTAAGCTCACATGGGACTGATGGGGACTTTTGACACTTTATTCCTTGTGGTAAACTGGTAAACCTAAGGTCTCTACGAAGATTTGGCTCTGTCGGAATTTTCTTTATTTCAATTGTCTAAAATGACCGGACTAATACGTGGCGTATGTGTGCATACTATGTAGAACATGATTCTTACAAGCGTAATATCTGGGAAATAGTGGGTCTTAGAGAAAAAACATAGATACCATTTTTATAGAGAATTTTAAGATCTACAACTTTGCTCTGAGGTACTTTTTCGATAAAACTTACCGTTTTCGAGAAAAATCCAAAAAACCTAAAATTTTGACCTTGGGCCCCGAATAAGTCCCTAAGCTCACATGGGACTGATGGGGACTTTTGACACTTTATTCCTTGTGGTAAACTGGTAAACCTAAGGTCTCTACGAAGATTTGGCTCTGTCGGAATTTTCTTTATTTCAATTGTCTAAAATGACCGGACTAATACGTGGCGTATGTGTGCATACTATGTAGAACATGATTCTTACAAGCGCAATATCTAGGAAATAGTGGGTCTTAGAGAAAAAACATAGATACCATTTTTATAGAGAATTTTAAGATCTACAACTTTGCTCTGAGGTACTTTTTCGATACAACTTACCGTTTTCGAGAAAAATCCAAAAAACCTAAAATTTTGACCTTGGGCCCCGAATAAGTCCCTAAGCTCACATGGGACTGATGGGGACTTTTGACACTTTATTCCTTGTGGTAAACTGGTAAACCTAAGGTCTCTACGAAGATTTGGCTCTGTCGGAATTTTCTTTATTTCAATTGTCTAAAATGACCGGACTAATACGTGGCGTATGTGTGCATACTATGTAGAACATGATTCTTACAAGCGTAATATCTGGGAAATAGTGGGTCTTAGAGAAAAAATCATAGAGATCATTTTTATAGAGAATTTTAAGATCTACAACTTTGCTCTGAGGTACTTTTTCGATAAAACTTACCGTTTTCGAGAAAAATCCAAAAAACCTAAAATTTTGACCTTGGGCCCCGAATAAGTCCCTAAGCTCACATGGGACTGATGGGGACTTTTGACACTTTATTCCTTGTGGTAAACTGGTAAACCTAAGGTCTCTACGAAGATTTGGCTCTGTCGGAATTTTCTTTATTTCAATTGTCTAAAATGACCGGACTAATACGTGGCATATGTGTGCATACTATGTAGAACATGATTCTTACAAGCGCAATATCTAGGAAATAGTGGGTCTTAGAGAAAAAACATAGATACCATTTTTATAGAGAATTTTAAGATCTACAACTTTGCTCTGAGGTACTTTTTCGATACAACTTACCGTTTTCGAGAAAAATCCAAAAAACCTAAAATTTTGACCTTGGGCCCCGAATAAGTCCCTAAGCTCACATGGGACTGATGGGGACTTTTGACACTTTATTCCTTGTGGTAAACTGGTAAACCTAAGGTCTCTACGAAGATTTGGCTCTGTCGGAATTTTCTTTATTTCAATTGTCTAAAATGACCGGACTAATACGTGGCGTATGTGTGCATACTATGTAGAACATGATTCTTACAAGCGTAATATCTGGGAAATAGTGGGTCTTAGAGAAAAAATCATAGAGATCATTTTTATAGAGAATTTTAAGATCTACAACTTTGCTCTGAGGTACTTTTTCGATAAAACTTACCGTTTTCGAGAAAAATCCAAAAAACCTAAAATTTTGACCTTGGGCCCCGAATAAGTCCCTAAGCTCACATGGGACTGATGGGGACTTTTGACACTTTATTCCTTGTGGTAAACCTAAGGTCTCTACGAAGATTTGGCTCTGTCGGAATTTTCTTTATTTCAATTGTCTAAAATGACCGGACTAATACGTGGCGTATGTGTGCATACTATGTAGAACATGATTCTTACAAGCGTAATATCTGGGAAATAGTGGGTCTAAGAGAAAAAACATAGATACCATTTTTATAGAGAATTTTAAGATCTACAACTTTGCTCTGAGGTACTTTTTCGATAAAACTTACCGTTTTCGAGAAAAATCCAAAAAACCTAAAATTTTGACCTTGGGCCCCGAATAAGTCCCTAAGCTCACATGGGACTGATGGGGACTTTTGACACTTTATTCCTTGTGGTAAACTGGTAAACCTAAGGTCTCTACGAAGATTTGGCTCTGTCGGAATTTTCTTTATTTCAATTGTCTAAAATGACCGGACTAATACGTGGCATATGTGTGCATACTATGTAGAACATGATTCTTACAAGCGCAATATCTAGGAAATAGTGGGTCTTAGAGAAAAAACATAGATACCATTTTTATAGAGAATTTTAAGATCTACAACTTTGCTCTGAGGTACTTTTTCGATAAAACTTACCGTTTTCGAGAAAAATCCAAAAAACCTAAAATTTTGACCTTGGGCCCCGAATAAGTCCCTAAGCTCACATGGGACTGATGGGGACTTTTGACACTTTATTCCTTGTGGTAAACTGGTAAACCTAAGGTCTCTACGAAGATTTGGCTCTGTCGGAATTTTCTTTATTTCAATTGTCTAAAATGACCGGACTAATACGTGGCATATGTGTGCATACTATGTAGAACATGATTCTTACAAGCGCAATATCTAGGAAATAGTGGGTCTTAGAGAAAAAACATAGATACCATTTTTATAGAGAATTTTAAGATCTACAACTTTGCTCTGAGGTACTTTTTCGATACAACTTACCGTTTTCGAGAAAAATCCAAAAAACCTAAAATTTTGACCTTGGGCCCCGAATAAGTCCCTAAGCTCACATGGGACTGATGGGGACTTTTGACACTTTATTCCTTGTGGTAAACTGGTAAACCTAAGGTCTCTACGAAGATTTGGCTCTGTCGGAATTTTCTTTATTTCAATTGTCTAAAATGACCGGACTAATACGTGGCGTATGTGTGCATACTATGTAGAACATGATTCTTACAAGCGTAATATCTGGGAAATAGTGGGTCTTAGAGAAAAAACATAGATACCATTTTTATAGAGAATTTTAAGATCTACAACTTTGCTCTGAGGTACTTTTTCGATAAAACTTACCGTTTTCGAGAAAAATCCAAAAAACCTAAAATTTTGACCTTGGGCCCCGAATAAGTCCCTAAGCTCACATGGGACTGATGGGGACTTTTGACACTTTATTCCTTGTGGTAAACTGGTAAACCTAAGGTCTCTACGAAGATTTGGCTCTGTCGGAATTTTCTTTATTTCAATTGTCTAAAATGACCGGACTAATACGTGGCGTATGTGTGCATACTATGTAGAACATGATTCTTACAAGCGCAATATCTAGGAAATAGTGGGTCTTAGAGAAAAAACATAGATACCATTTTTATAGAGAATTTTAAGATCTACAACTTTGCTCTGAGGTACTTTTTCGATAAAACTTACCGTTTTCGAGAAAAATCCAAAAAACCTAAAATTTTGACCTTGGGCCCCGAATAAGTCCCTAAGCTCACATGGGACTGATGGGGACTTTTGACACTTTATTCCTTGTGGTAAACTGGTAAACCTAAGGTCTCTACGAAGATTTGGCTCTGTCGGAATTTTCTTTATTTCAATTGTCTAAAATGACCGGACTAATACGTGGCGTATGTGTGCATACTATGTAGAACATGATTCTTACAAGCGTAATATCTGGGAAATAGTGGGTCTTAGAGAAAAAATCATAGAGATCATTTTTATAGAGAATTTTAAGATCTACAACTTTGCTCTGAGGTACTTTTTCGATAAAACTTACCGTTTTCGAGAAAAATCCAAAAAACCTAAAATTTTGACCTTGGGCCCCGAATAAGTCCCTAAGCTCACATGGGACTGATGGGGACTTTTGACACTTTATTCCTTGTGGTAAACTGGTAAACCTAAGGTCTCTACGAAGATTTGGCTCTGTCGGAATTTTCTTTATTTCAATTGTCTAAAATGACCGGACTAATACGTGGCATATGTGTGCATACTATGTAGAACATGATTCTTACAAGCGCAATATCTAGGAAATAGTGGGTCTTAGAGAAAAAACATAGATACCATTTTTATAGAGAATTTTAAGATCTACAACTTTGCTCTGAGGTACTTTTTCGATACAACTTACCGTTTTCGAGAAAAATCCAAAAAACCTAAAATTTTGACCTTGGGCCCCTAATAAGTCCCTAAGCTCACATGGGCCTGATGGGGACTTTTGACACTTTATTCCTTGTGGTAAACTGGTAAACCTAAGGTCTCTACGAAGATTTGGCTCTGTCGGAATTTTCTTTATTTCAATTGTCTAAAATGACCGGACTAATACGTGGCGTATGTGTGCATACTATGTAGAACATGATTCTTACAAGCGTAATATCTGGGAAATAGTGGGTCTTAGAGAAAAAATCATAGAGATCATTTTTATAGAGAATTTTAAGATCTACAACTTTGCTCTGAGGTACTTTTTCGATAAAACTTACCGTTTTCGAGAAAAATCCAAAAAACCTAAAATTTTGACCTTGGGCCCCGAATAAGTCCCTAAGCTCACATGGGACTGATGGGGACTTTTGACACTTTATTCCTTGTGGTAAACCTAAGGTCTCTACGAAGATTTGGCTCTGTCGGAATTTTCTTTATTTCAATTGTCTAAAATGACCGGACTAATACGTGGCGTATGTGTGCATACTATGTAGAACATGATTCTTACAAGCGTAATATCTGGGAAATAGTGGGTCTAAGAGAAAAAACATAGATACCATTTTTATAGAGAATTTTAAGATCTACAACTTTGCTCTGAGGTACTTTTTCGATAAAACTTACCGTTTTCGAGAAAAATCCAAAAAACCTAAAATTTTGACCTTGGGCCCCGAATAAGTCCCTAAGCTCACATGGGACTGATGGGGACTTTTGACACTTTATTCCTTGTGGTAAACTGGTAAACCTAAGGTCTCTACGAAGATTTGGCTCTGTCGGAATTTTCTTTATTTCAATTGTCTAAAATGACCGGACTAATACGTGGCATATGTGTGCATACTATGTAGAACATGATTCTTACAAGCGCAATATCTAGGAAATAGTGGGTCTTAGAGAAAAAACATAGATACCATTTTTATAGAGAATTTTAAGATCTACAACTTTGCTCTGAGGTACTTTTTCGATAAAACTTACCGTTTTCGAGAAAAATCCAAAAAACCTAAAATTTTGACCTTGGGCCCCGAATAAGTCCCTAAGCTCACATGGGACTGATGGGGACTTTTGACACTTTATTCCTTGTGGTAAACTGGTAAACCTAAGGTCTCTACGAAGATTTGGCTCTGTCGGAATTTTCTTTATTTCAATTGTCTAAAATGACCGGACTAATACGTGGCATATGTGTGCATACTATGTAGAACATGATTCTTACAAGCGCAATATCTAGGAAATAGTGGGTCTTAGAGAAAAAACATAGATACCATTTTTATAGAGAATTTTAAGATCTACAACTTTGCTCTGAGGTACTTTTTCGATACAACTTACCGTTTTCGAGAAAAATCCAAAAAACCTAAAATTTTGACCTTGGGCCCCGAATAAGTCCCTAAGCTCACATGGGACTGATGGGGACTTTTGACACTTTATTCCTTGTGGTAAACTGGTAAACCTAAGGTCTCTACGAAGATTTGGCTCTGTCGGAATTTTCTTTATTTCAATTGTCTAAAATGACCGGACTAATACGTGGCGTATGTGTGCATACTATGTAGAACATGATTCTTACAAGCGTAATATCTGGGAAATAGTGGGTCTTAGAGAAAAAACATAGATACCATTTTTATAGAGAATTTTAAGATCTACAACTTTGCTCTGAGGTACTTTTTCGATAAAACTTACCGTTTTCGAGAAAAATCCAAAAAACCTAAAATTTTGACCTTGGGCCCCGAATAAGTCCCTAAGCTCACATGGGACTGATGGGGACTTTTGACACTTTATTCCTTGTGGTAAACTGGTAAACCTAAGGTCTCTACGAAGATTTGGCTCTGTCGGAATTTTCTTTATTTCAATTGTCTAAAATGACCGGACTAATACGTGGCATATGTGTGCATACTATGTAGAACATGATTCTTACAAGCGCAATATCTAGGAAATAGTGGGTCTTAGAGAAAAAACATAGATACCATTTTTATAGAGAATTTTAAGATCTACAACTTTGCTCTGAGGTACTTTTTCGATAAAACTTACCGTTTTCGAGAAAAATCCAAAAAACCTAAAATTTTGACCTTGGGCCCCGAATAAGTCCCTAAGCTCACATGGGACTGATGGGGACTTTTGACACTTTATTCCTTGTGGTAAACTGGTAAACCTAAGGTCTCTACGAAGATTTGGCTCTGTCGGAATTTTCTTTATTTCAATTGTCTAAAATGACCGGACTAATACGTGGCGTATGTGTGCATACTATGTAGAACATGATTCTTACAAGCGTAATATCTGGGAAATAGTGGGTCTAAGAGAAAAAACATAGATACCATTTTTATAGAGAATTTTAAGATCTACAACTTTGCTCTGAGGTACTTTTTCGATAAAACTTACCGTTTTCGAGAAAAATCCAAAAAACCTAAAATTTTGACCTTGGGCCCCGAATAAGTCCCTAAGCTCACATGGGACTGATGGGGACTTTTGACACTTTATTCCTTGTGGTAAACTGGTAAACCTAAGGTCTCTACGAAGATTTGGCTCTGTCGGAATTTTCTTTATTTCAATTGTCTAAAATGACCGGACTAATACGTGGCATATGTGTGCATACTATGTAGAACATGATTCTTACAAGCGCAATATCTAGGAAATAGTGGGTCTTAGAGAAAAAACATAGATACCATTTTTATAGAGAATTTTAAGATCTACAACTTTGCTCTGAGGTACTTTTTCGATAAAACTTACCGTTTTCGAGAAAAATCCAAAAAACCTAAAATTTTGACCTTGGGCCCCGAATAAGTCCCTAAGCTCACATGGGACTGATGGGGACTTTTGACACTTTATTCCTTGTGGTAAACTGGTAAACCTAAGGTCTCTACGAAGATTTGGCTCTGTCGGAATTTTCTTTATTTCAATTGTCTAAAATGACCGGACTAATACGTGGCATATGTGTGCATACTATGTAGAACATGATTCTTACAAGCGCAATATCTAGGAAATAGTGGGTCTTAGAGAAAAAACATAGATACCATTTTTATAGAGAATTTTAAGATCTACAACTTTGCTCTGAGGTACTTTTTCGATACAACTTACCGTTTTCGAGAAAAATCCAAAAAACCTAAAATTTTGACCTTGGGCCCCGAATAAGTCCCTAAGCTCACATGGGACTGATGGGGACTTTTGACACTTTATTCCTTGTGGTAAACTGGTAAACCTAAGGTCTCTACGAAGATTTGGCTCTGTCGGAATTTTCTTTATTTCAATTGTCTAAAATGACCGGACTAATACGTGGCATATGTGTGCATACTATGTAGAACATGATTCTTACAAGCGCAATATCTAGGAAATAGTGGGTCTTAGAGAAAAAACATAGATACCATTTTTATAGAGAATTTTAAGATCTACAACTTTGCGCTGAGGTACTTTTTCGATACAACTTACCGTTTTCGAGAAAAATCCAAAAAACCTAAAATTTTGACCTTGGGCCCCGAATAAGTCCCTAAGCTCACATGGGACTGATGGGGACTTTTGACACTTTATTCCTTGTGGTAAACTGGTAAACCTAAGGTCTCTACGAAGATTTGGCTCTGTCGGAATTTTCTTTATTTCAATTGTCTAAAATGACCGGACTAATACGTGGCGTATGTGTGCATACTATGTAGAACATGATTCTTACAAGCGTAATATCTGGGAAATAGTGGGTCTTAGAGAAAAAATCATAGAGATCATTTTTATAGAGAATTTTAAGATCTACAACTTTGCTCTGAGGTACTTTTTCGATAAAACTTACCGTTTTCGAGAAAAATCCAAAAAACCTAAAATTTTGACCTTGGGCCCCGAATAAGTCCCTAAGCTCACATGGGACTGATGGGGACTTTTGACACTTTATTCCTTGTGGTAAACCTAAGGTCTCTACGAAGATTTGGCTCTGTCGGAATTTTCTTTATTTCAATTGTCTAAAATGACCGGACTAATACGTGGCGTATGTGTGCATACTATGTAGAACATGATTCTTACAAGCGTAATATCTGGGAAATAGTGGGTCTAAGAGAAAAAACATAGATACCATTTTTATAGAGAATTTTAAGATCTACAACTTTGCTCTGAGGTACTTTTTCGATAAAACTTACCGTTTTCGAGAAAAATCCAAAAAACCTAAAATTTTGACCTTGGGCCCCGAATAAGTCCCTAAGCTCACATGGGACTGATGGGGACTTTTGACACTTTATTCCTTGTGGTAAACTGGTAAACCTAAGGTCTCTACGAAGATTTGGCTCTGTCGGAATTTTCTTTATTTCAATTGTCTAAAATGACCGGACTAATACGTGGCATATGTGTGCATACTATGTAGAACATGATTCTTACAAGCGCAATATCTAGGAAATAGTGGGTCTTAGAGAAAAAACATAGATACCATTTTTATAGAGAATTTTAAGATCTACAACTTTGCTCTGAGGTACTTTTTCGATAAAACTTACCGTTTTCGAGAAAAATCCAAAAAACCTAAAATTTTGACCTTGGGCCCCGAATAAGTCCCTAAGCTCACATGGGACTGATGGGGACTTTTGACACTTTATTCCTTGTGGTAAACTGGTAAACCTAAGGTCTCTACGAAGATTTGGCTCTGTCGGAATTTTCTTTATTTCAATTGTCTAAAATGACCGGACTAATACGTGGCATATGTGTGCATACTATGTAGAACATGATTCTTACAAGCGCAATATCTAGGAAATAGTGGGTCTTAGAGAAAAAACATAGATACCATTTTTATAGAGAATTTTAAGATCTACAACTTTGCTCTGAGGTACTTTTTCGATACAACTTACCGTTTTCGAGAAAAATCCAAAAAACCTAAAATTTTGACCTTGGGCCCCGAATAAGTCCCTAAGCTCACATGGGACTGATGGGGACTTTTGACACTTTATTCCTTGTGGTAAACTGGTAAACCTAAGGTCTCTACGAAGATTTGGCTCTGTCGGAATTTTCTTTATTTCAATTGTCTAAAATGACCGGACTAATACGTGGCATATGTGTGCATACTATATATAATAATCCTTTATTGGCATAAATGTAAATACACGACCGTTCGTACATTAGTGTTGTGACAAGTATAGAACAAAAAATAAAAACAAAGAAAACAAAAAAAAAAGACACCAGAATGAAACGGAAAATAAAAATATCCAAATTAATACAGCAAAAAATAAACAGTTCAAAAGTTCTTAGATCAAAAAAAAACAAAAAAAAACAAAAAAACAAAACAAAAAAAGGAAGCCTTTAACCCTGTCCTTTGCACTTCAATATTTTTTTCATGTACACAAAACCGGAGCCACTCTCATCCATAACCTTCTTCCAGTTTTTCGCCACTAACTTTTCCTCTTCGCTCCATTCACATTTCTTACAGCTTAACACCCAATGTTCCCAGAGCTCCTCCCCTTCTCCGCATACTCGACAAGTCCTATCTGTTGCAGCCATCCAATATCTTCTACCCCTTTCCTCACTACCGCACCTAAACCGGGCAATCGCTACCTGTGGGGCTTTAGGATTACCTAGATACTCTGGACATCTGCCAAAAACTTGGATTTTGCTGTAGTCTCTATTATAGGTACTCTCACCTATGTGTCTTTGTCTCTCTTGCAGCTCTATCTCCAGTAGTCTATCTGCCAGAATCCTTTCCACTAACATTCCCTCATTCATCATTCTCTCGATCTCTTCTTGGTTCCATCCCCCTCTTTCATACATACGCTTGCGCAGACATCCCCATTTTGTTTCCTTATTACTCCCTTTACCCTCCTTTCTTACCGCTTTCAAAACGTCTTTCACTATTCTTTCTTCTCCCGCACTATTCACTTTCCTTTCAAATTTAGCCACTCTCATAACCGCGGTGTTTGCCACCTTGTTAGAATTTGCTTCTTGTTGAACGATGTACCAGGGGGTGGACTTTTCTAGCTGCAGGGCCCTCTTTATGAACTGTAACTGCACTCTCTCTATGTCGTTTTCCTCTTTCACACCCCAAATTTCTGCCCCATACATCATAATACTACGTACGCACGCCTTCCATACAATCATTTTCGCCCTAAAATTTTCCCTCAAGTATACTCTCCATGTATCCCAGAGCCTGTTAGCAGCCACCCACGCTTTTTTTACTATATACTTGATATGTGCAGCGCACGACCCATTTTGTTGGAACATAAAGCCTAGGTATTTAAAACTGCTAACTTGTTCTATCTCACTCGCTTCCCATTCAAAACTCTCTTTCCTTGATCCCTTTCTCTTCCGAAACAGCATCCACTTTGTTTTCAGCACATTTACCTTTAACATTCGTTTTTTAAAAAACTTTTCCATTCGTACCAACACCTCTTTCATTTCCACTTTCGAACTTGCTAAGACAACGACGTCGTCCGCATAAGCTAGACTCCAAATCTTTTTCGTCCCTATTACTACCCCTCCCGCTTGACCCAAGCTTAGCGTTCTCTCGAGGTCCGCAATATATAGATTAAATAGTAGTGGACTTAACGGGCACCCTTGTTTTAACCCTTTCCTAACCTCAAATCTTTCAGATAGCCTTTCACCTACCTTCACTCTACACCATGTTCTCTCATATAGATGCTCAATGCTCTCCCTGATCTGTTGCGATATACCTTTCTCCCTCATATATTCCCACATTTTCTCTCTCACTACTGAGTCATATGCAGCTTTGAGGTCAACAAATACCGCGTACAATTTCCCCTTAGGTTTAGCTATTTCTCTTTGTATGATATAATTCAATATGTATATCTGTTCAGTTGTTCCGCGTCCTTTTCTGAAGCCAGCTTGTACCTCTGGGATTAGATTCCTTTTCTCTGCTTCTTCTTGTAACTTTTTTTCCAGTATCTTTGCATAGATCTTGTATGACGTGTCCATTAGAGTTATCCCCCTATAGCTTTCTAGTTCCTCCTTGTTACCTTGCTTAAAAACTGGTACAATAATTCCTTCCCTCCAACTGTCCGTAATTTGTTTGCTACCTTTGAAAAAGCAGTTAAGTTCACCACGAAGTCTCTCCTTCACAATTGGTGTGGCTAGACACCACGCCTCACTTGGCACCGAGTCTGGGCCTGGAGCTTTCTTTCTTTTGAGTGCTGACATAACCGTTTCAACCTCTTCCTCTGTAATCTCTTGTGATTGCGATTCCACTGGTCTAAAATCTCTCCATCTTTGCTCCCTAATTTCTGTCTCTCCGGCCAGCAACTCACAGAAGTGATTTTTCCACCTTTCTGTGCTAATTACTGATGAGATCTCTCTTTTTGGTTTCCTTGCAGCAATCAGTTTCCAAATATCCGACTCTCTGCTCAGCTGGCTGATTTTCTTTATTTGGCATTCCTCCCACTCTCGTTTCTTTCTCGTCTCTGCTTCTTTCATTTCTTTATTCTGTCTTTTGAGCTTTTCGAGTGTTGTTCTTCCTTCTCTCCAGGCTCTAAATTCGGCTCTAGTTCTTTTCTTTATACCTATTAGTTCCTCGTCTATCCAAGCATTTCCGCAATTTTTCTTTGGGTGTGATATTTTAACAATTAGTGCTTTCTTTATCATAGCAGTGAGTTTCGGTAGTTCCGCATATTCCACTCCATCCATTCTGTCTAAGTTTTCCTGGTATCGCGCAATAGCCGACTCATTCCACATCACCGTTTGTTTAACCACACCCTTGCTTTCCCCCCAGCTGTCTATCTCACCATACAGGGTAATTTCTAGTGGTAGATGGTCCGATTCCAGCCTTTCTCCTATTTTGAAAACATCGATACATCTTATGGCGTCTTCGTTGGCGATCCCGAAGTCAATGACCGAGGTACCGCCTCCACCAATATACGTTAACTCCCCTTTCCAATCGCCATTTGTGCACCCATTTAGCACATACCAGTTATGGTTCTCAACCCAGTCTAACCATTTTTTTCCCTCCTTGTTAACTGTTTTGTCTTTCGAAAGTCTAGCTATTTCCACCCCTTCTGCATCGAGACTTCCAGCTTGGAGTTCACCGATCCTCACATTCCAGTCTCCGATGATCAGTACTTTCTCTCCTGAATCCCTTGCCAGGCTTTTCTCAATGTATTTCATAATGCTCTCTAGATTGTTGTTGTTATAGACAGTAATTACTCTCCACTTATCTTCGCCTACTCGTACTGCTCTCTCTTGTACCCCTTCGATGTTCTCCATATCCATATTGTATTCTTTCTCCGCTACAAGCTTTATACCGGTAATTATCCCTCCCTTTGCTCTTCCCCTATTGGAGATCCTCTTTGCAGATTGACATTTCCATCTGTATTCCGCTGGCAGTAGGTTTCTTACTTCGTTCCAGTCCTTTTCTTCAACCCATGTTTCCGTTAGCCCTATCACGTGGAATTTCTGTAAGTATTGCTTAATAGATTTGCACTCCTCTCCTTTTAATCTTTTCTTTAGCCCTGCTATATTCCATGCTATTATTTTAAAGTTTTCCCTTCCCCCTTTATGCTCCCCCGTACTTCCATTAATGCTTAGTGAAAAAACAGCTCTTCCAGCGAACTTGTTACTGGGTTATACCTGTGCCATTTATTATCTATGAGGATCTTATTGTAGGCGACTTTTACTACCTTGCCTGCTTTCCTAAGATCAACTGCTTTCTGTCTTAAGATTGTTTGCATTTCTCTTTCCTTTTTTGTTAGATCATCATCGATATATATAGTAGTCCCCTGCAGTTTATGTTTCATTTTCATTAATTGTTTCTTTTCTTCCCATTTTTCGAACTTGACAATGATTGCTCTATCCCTTCCACCTATCTCCTTCCCCATTCTAAACATTTCCCTATATGTTGGGACTACATTAAGCTTCTCAGTAATTAAGCTTTTGACTTCATCTTCCCATTTATCACCTTCTTTGATTCCCTTAATTACTATATTGTTTTTTCTTTCCCTTTTATCCTTGTCCTCTTCGGCTTTGTCGATTTTCTCCATGGTTTTCTGCAACTCTACACCTTTTATCTCCCATGCGGCTTTATCCTCCTTAGCTTGGTTTTTAATGTATACCAGCTCCTCTTCGATTTTATTCATCCGCTCTTTAGTTTTCTCATTTTCCATTTTCATTTCATTTAGTTTTTCCATCACTTCCTTTTTCCATTTGTTATTTTCCGTCCTCTCCTCCTTTAGGCTCTCGTTTACAGCTTCTAGTTGTTTTCTCACCGCGTTCAATTCCTGAAAAATATCCTCCATCGTTGAACGTTGAGACAGACTGTTAATTGGGCTGTCCTCCTTTTTTCTTTTTGATCGCGGCGAATGAGCTACATGTTTTTTGCCCATAAATGGGTTGCGCTCCCGACTTTCACTATCAGTCGACATGACTTTATCTTTATACCCCCTACTCTCTGTGTTGATTAGCGGCGCACAGATTCAAAACACTCTACGTTTGTTATCCCCACACAATTTCTGCTCGCCTAATACTTTATTTAGACGACCGACTTCCAGTACGGGGGCCTGAATGCCTCTCGCAAATTTTGGGGCCTCTAGGGCTTCGCCAGAAAAACGACACTAGCGACTTGTTAGTGGTCGTTTGTTAAACTATATTTAACACACACGTGCGTACGGTACTCACTCCGAAACGAACATGTAGTATGTGTGCATACTATGTAGAACATGATTCTTACAAGCGCAATATCTAGGAAATAGTGGGTCTTAGAGAAAAAACATAGATACCATTTTTATAGAGAATTTTAAGATCTACAACTTTGCTCTGAGGTACTTTTTCGATACAACTTACCGTTTTCGAGAAAAATCCAAAAAACCTAAAATTTTGACCTTGGGCCCCGAATAAGTCCCTAAGCTCACATGGGACTGATGGGGACTTTTGACACTTTATTCCTTGTGGTAAACTGGTAAACCTAAGGTCTCTACGAAGATTTGGCTCTGTCGGAATTTTCTTTATTTCAATTGTCTAAAATGACCGGACTAATACGTGGCATATGTGTGCATACTATGTAGAACATGATTCTTACAAGCGCAATATCTAGGAAATAGTGGGTCTTAGAGAAAAAACATAGATACCATTTTTATAGAGAATTTTAAGATCTACAACTTTGCTCTGAGGTACTTTTTCGATACAACTTACCGTTTTCGAGAAAAATCCAAAAAACCTAAAATTTTGACCTTGGGCCCCGAATAAGTCCCTAAGCTCACATGGGACTGATGGGGACTTTTGACACTTTATTCCTTGTGGTAAACTGGTAAACCTAAGGTCTCTACGAAGATTTGGCTCTGTCGGAATTTTCTTTATTTCAATTGTCTAAAATGACCGGACTAATACGTGGCGTATGTGTGCATACTATGTAGAACATGATTCTTACAAGCGTAATATCTGGGAAATAGTGGGTCTTAGAGAAAAAATCATAAAGATCATTTTTATAGAGAATTTTAAGATCTACAACTTTGCTCTGAGGTACTTTTTCGATAAAACTTACCGTTTTCGAGAAAAATCCAAAAAACCTAAAATTTTGACCTTGGGCCCCGAATAAGTCCCTAAGCTCACATGGGACTGATGGGGACTTTTGACACTTTATTCCTTGTGGTAAACTGGTAAACCTAAGGTCTCTACGAAGATTTGGCTCTGTCGGAATTTTCTTTATTTCAATTGTCTAAAATGACCGGACTAATACGTGGCGTATGTGTGCATACTATGTAGAACATGATTCTTACAAGCGTAATATCTGGGAAATAGTGGGTCTTAGAGAAAAAATCATAGAGATCATTTTTATAGAGAATTTTAAGATCTACAACTTTGCTCTGAGGTACTTTTTCGATAAAACTTACCGTTTTCGAGAAAAATCCAAAAAACCTAAAATTTTGACCTTGGGCCCCGAATAAGTCCCTAAGCTCACATGGGACTGATGGGGACTTTTGACACTTTATTCCTTGTGGTAAACCTAAGGTCTCTACGAAGATTTGGCTCTGTCGGAATTTTCTTTATTTCAATTGTCTAAAATGACCGGACTAATACGTGGCGTATGTGTGCATACTATGTAGAACATGATTCTTACAAGCGTAATATCTGGGAAATAGTGGGTCTAAGAGAAAAAACATAGATACCATTTTTATAGAGAATTTTAAGATCTACAACTTTGCTCTGAGGTACTTTTTCGATAAAACTTACCGTTTTCGAGAAAAATCCAAAAAACCTAAAATTTTGACCTTGGGCCCCGAATAAGTCCCTAAGCTCACATGGGACTGATGGGGACTTTTGACACTTTATTCCTTGTGGTAAACTGGTAAACCTAAGGTCTCTACGAAGATTTGGCTCTGTCGGAATTTTCTTTATTTCAATTGTCTAAAATGACCGGACTAATACGTGGCATATGTGTGCATACTATGTAGAACATGATTCTTACAAGCGCAATATCTAGGAAATAGTGGGTCTTAGAGAAAAAACATAGATACCATTTTTATAGAGAATTTTAAGATCTACAACTTTGCTCTGAGGTACTTTTTCGATAAAACTTACCGTTTTCGAGAAAAATCCAAAAAACCTAAAATTTTGACCTTGGGCCCCGAATAAGTCCCTAAGCTCACATGGGACTGATGGGGACTTTTGACACTTTATTCCTTGTGGTAAACTGGTAAACCTAAGGTCTCTACGAAGATTTGGCTCTGTCGGAATTTTCTTTATTTCAATTGTCTAAAATGACCGGACTAATACGTGGCATATGTGTGCATACTATGTAGAACATGATTCTTACAAGCGCAATATCTAGGAAATAGTGGGTCTTAGAGAAAAAACATAGATACCATTTTTATAGAGAATTTTAAGATCTACAACTTTGCTCTGAGGTACTTTTTCGATACAACTTACCGTTTTCGAGAAAAATCCAAAAAACCTAAAATTTTGACCTTGGGCCCCGAATAAGTCCCTAAGCTCACATGGGACTGATGGGGACTTTTGACACTTTATTCCTTGTGGTAAACTGGTAAACCTAAGGTCTCTACGAAGATTTGGCTCTGTCGGAATTTTCTTTATTTCAATTGTCTAAAATGACCGGACTAATACGTGGCATATGTGTGCATACTATATATAATAATCCTTTATTGGCATAAATGTAAATACACGACCGTTCGTACATTAGTGTTGTGACAAGTATAGAACAAAAAATAAAAACAAAGAAAACAAAAAAAAAAGACACCAGAATGAAACGGAAAATAAAAATATCCAAATTAATACAGCAAAAAATAAACAGTTCAAAAGTTCTTAGATCAAAAAAAAACAAAAAAAAACAAAAAAACAAAACAAAAAAAGGAAGCCTTTAACCCTGTCCTTTGCACTTCAATATTTTTTTCATGTACACAAAACCGGAGCCACTCTCATCCATAACCTTCTTCCAGTTTTTCGCCACTAACTTTTCCTCTTCGCTCCATTCACATTTCTTACAGCTTAACACCCAATGTTCCCAGAGCTCCTCCCCTTCTCCGCATACTCGACAAGTCCTATCTGTTGCAGCCATCCAATATCTTCTACCCCTTTCCTCACTACCGCACCTAAACCGGGCAATCGCTACCTGTGGGGCTTTAGGATTACCTAGATACTCTGGACATCTGCCAAAAACTTGGATTTTGCTGTAGTCTCTATTATAGGTACTCTCACCTATGTGTCTTTGTCTCTCTTGCAGCTCTATCTCCAGTAGTCTATCTGCCAGAATCCTTTCCACTAACATTCCCTCATTCATCATTCTCTCGATCTCTTCTTGGTTCCATCCCCCTCTTTCATACATACGCTTGCGCAGACATCCCCATTTTGTTTCCTTATTACTCCCTTTACCCTCCTTTCTTACCGCTTTCAAAACGTCTTTCACTATTCTTTCTTCTCCCGCACTATTCACTTTCCTTTCAAATTTAGCCACTCTCATAACCGCGGTGTTTGCCACCTTGTTAGAATTTGCTTCTTGTTGAACGATGTACCAGGGGGTGGACTTTTCTAGCTGCAGGGCCCTCTTTATGAACTGTAACTGCACTCTCTCTATGTCGTTTTCCTCTTTCACACCCCAAATTTCTGCCCCATACATCATAATACTACGTACGCACGCCTTCCATACAATCATTTTCGCCCTAAAATTTTCCCTCAAGTATACTCTCCATGTATCCCAGAGCCTGTTAGCAGCCACCCACGCTTTTTTTACTATATACTTGATATGTGCAGCGCACGACCCATTTTGTTGGAACATAAAGCCTAGGTATTTAAAACTGCTAACTTGTTCTATCTAACTCGCTTCCCATTCAAAACTCTCTTTCCTTGATCCCGTTTTCTTCTGAAACAGCATCCACTTTGTTTTCAGCACATTTACCTTTAACATTCGTTTTTTAAAAAACTTTTCCATTCGTACCAACACCTCTTTCATTTCCACTTTCGAACTTGCTAAGACAACGACGTCGTCCGCATAAGCTAGACTCCAAATCTTTTTCGTCCCTATTACTACCCCTCCCGCTTGACCCAAGCTTAGCGTTCTCTCGAGGTCCGCAATATATAGATTAAATAGTAGTGGACTTAACGGGCACCCTTGTTTTAACCCTTTCCTAACCTCAAATCTTTCAGATAGCCTTTCACCTACCTTCACTCTACACCATGTTCTCTCATATAGATGCTCAATGCTCTCCCTGATCTGTTGCGATATACCTTTCTCCCTCATATATTCCCACATTTTCTCTCTCACTACTGAGTCATATGCAGCTTTGAGGTCAACAAATACCGCGTACAATTTCCCCTTAGGTTTAGCTATTTCTCTTTGTATGATATAATTCAATATGTATATCTGTTCAGTTGTTCCGCGTCCTTTTCTGAAGCCAGCTTGTACCTCTGGGATTAGATTCCTTTTCTCTGCTTCTTCTTGTAACTTTTTTTTCAGTATCTTTGCATAGATCTTATATGACGTGTCCATTAGAGTTATCCCCCTATAGCTTTCTAGTTCCTCCTTGTTACCTTGCTTAAAAACTGGTACAATAATTCCTTCCCTCCAACTGTCCGTAATTTGTTTGCTACCTTTGAAAAAGCAGTTAAGTTCACCACGAAGTCTCTCCTTCACAATTGGTGTGGCTAGACACCACGCCTCACTTGGCACCGAGTCTGGGCCTGGAGCTTTCTTTCTTTTGAGTGCTGACATAACCGTTTCAACCTCTTCCTCTGTAATCTCTTGTGATTGCGATTCCACTGGTCTAAAATCTCTCCATCTTTGCTCCCTAATTTCTGTCTCTCCGGCCAGCAACTCACAGAAGTGATTTTTCCACCTTTCTGTGCTAATTACTGATGAGATCTCTCTTTTTGGTTTCCTTGCAGCAATCAGTTTCCAAATATCCGACTCTCTGCTCAGCTGGCTGATTTTCTTTATTTGGCATTCCTCCCACTCTCGTTTCTTTCTCGTCTCTGCTTCTTTCATTTCTTTATTCTGTCTTTTGAGCTTTTCGAGTGTTGTTCTTCCTTCTCTCCAGGCTCTAAATTCGGCTCTAGTTCTTTTCTTTATACCTATTAGTTCCTCGTCTATCCAAGCATTTCCGCAATTTTTCTTTGGGTGTGATATTTTAACAATTAGTGCTTTCTTTATCATAGCAGTGAGTTTCGGTAGTTCCGCATATTCCACTCCATCCATTCTGTCTAAGTTTTCCTGGTATCGCGCAATAGCCGACTCATTCCACATCACCGTTTGTTTAACCACACCCTTGCTTTCCCCCCAGCTGTCTATCTCACCATACAGGGTAATTTCTAGTGGTAGATGGTCCGATTCCAGCCTTTCTCCTATTTTGAAAACATCGATACATCTTATGGCGTCTTCGTTGGCGATCCCGAAGTCAATGACCGAGGTACCGCCTCCACCAATATACGTTAACTCCCCTTTCCAATCGCCATTTGTGCACCCATTTAGCACATACCAGTTATGGTTCTCAACCCAGTCTAACCATTTTTTTCCCTCCTTGTTAACTGTTTTGTCTTTCGAAAGTCTAGCTATTTCCACCCCTTCTGCATCGAGACTTCCAGCTTGGAGTTCACCGATCCTCACATTCCAGTCTCCGATGATCAGTACTTTCTCTCCTGAATCCCTTGCCAGGCTTTTCTCAATGTATTTCATAATGCTCTCTAGATTGTTGTTGTTATAGACAGTAATTACTCTCCACTTATCTTCGCCTACTCGTACTGCTCTCTCTTGTACCCCTTCGATGTTCTCCATATCCATATTGTATTCTTTCTCCGCTACAAGCTTTATACCGGTAATTATCCCTCCCTTTGCTCTTCCCCTATTGGAGATCCTCTTTGCAGATTGACATTTCCATCTGTATTCCGCTGGCAGTAGGTTTCTTACTTCGTTCCAGTCCTTTTCTTCAACCCATGTTTCCGTTAGCCCTATCACGTGGAATTTCTGTAAGTATTGCTTAATAGATTTGCACTCCTCTCCTTTTAATCTTTTCTTTAGCCCTGCTATATTCCATGCTATTATTTTAAAGTTTTCCCTTCCCCCTTTATGCTCCCCCGTACTTCCATTAATGCTTAGTGAAAAAACAGCTCTTCCAGCGAACTTGTTACTGGGTTATACCTGTGCCATTTATTATCTATGAGGATCTTATTGTAGGCGACTTTTACTACCTTGCCTGCTTTCCTAAGATCAACTGCTTTCTGTCTTAAGATTGTTTGCATTTCTCTTTCCTTTTTTGTTAGATCATCATCGATATATATAGTAGTCCCCTGCAGTTTATGTTTCATTTTCATTAATTGTTTCTTTTCTTCCCATTTTTCGAACTTGACAATGATTGCTCTATCCCTTCCACCTATCTCCTTCCCCATTCTAAACATTTCCCTATATGTTGGGACTACATTAAGCTTCTCAGTAATTAAGCTTTTGACTTCATCTTCCCATTTATCACCTTCTTTGATTCCCTTAATTACTATATTGTTTTTTCTTTCCCTTTTATCCTTGTCCTCTTCGGCTTTGTCGATTTTCTCCATGGTTTTCTGCAACTCTACACCTTTTATCTCCCATGCGGCTTTATCCTCCTTAGCTTGGTTTTTAATGTATACCAGCTCCTCTTCGATTTTATTCATCCGCTCTTTAGTTTTCTCATTTTCCATTTTCATTTCATTTAGTTTTTCCATCACTTCCTTTTTCCATTTGTTATTTTCCGTCCTCTCCTCCTTTAGGCTCTCGTTTACAGCTTCTAGTTGTTTTCTCACCGCGTTCAATTCCTGAAAAATATCCTCCATCGTTGAACGTTGAGACAGACTGTTAATTGGGCTGTCCTCCTTTTTTCTTTTTGATCGCGGCGAATGAGCTACATGTTTTTTGCCCATAAATGGGTTGCGCTCCCGACTTTCACTATCAGTCGACATGACTTTATCTTTATACCCCCTACTCTCTGTGTTGATTAGCGGCGCACAGATTCAAAACACTCTACGTTTGTTATCCCCACACAATTTCTGCTCGCCTAATACTTTATTTAGACGACCGACTTCCAGTACGGGGGCCTGAATGCCTCTCGCAAATTTTGGGGCCTCTAGGGCTTCGCCAGAAAAACGACACTAGCGACTTGTTAGTGGTCGTTTGTTAAACTATATTTAACACACACGTGCGTACGGTACTCACTCCGAAACGAACATGTAGTATGTGTGCATACTATGTAGAACATGATTCTTACAAGCGCAATATCTAGGAAATAGTGGGTCTTAGAGAAAAAACATAGATACCATTTTTATAGAGAATTTTAAGATCTACAACTTTGTTTTGAGGCACTTTTTCGATACAACTTACCGTTTTCGAGAAAAATCCAAAAAACCTAAAATTTTGACCTTGGGCCCCTAATAAGTCCCTAAGCTCACATGGGACTGATGGGGACTTTTGACACTTTATTCCTTGTGGTAAACTGGTAAACCTAAGGTCTCTACGAAGATTTGGCTCTGTCGGAATTTTCTTTATTTCAATTGTCTAAAATGACCGGACTAATACGTGGCGTATGTGTGCATACTATGTAGAACATGATTCTTACAAGCGTAATATCTGGGAAATAGTGGGTCTTAGAGAAAAAACATAGATACCATTTTTATAGAGAATTTTAAGATCTACAACTTTGCTCTGAGGTACTTTTTCGATAAAACTTACCGTTTTCGAGAAAAATCCAAAAAACCTAAAATTTTGACCTTGGGCCCCGAATAAGTCCCTAAGCTCACATGGGACTGATGGGGACTTTTGACACTTTATTCCTTGTGGTAAACTGGTAAACCTAAGGTCTCTACGAAGATTTGGCTCTGTCGGAATTTTCTTTATTTCAATTGTCTAAAATGACCGGACTAATACGTGGCGTATGTGTGCATACTATGTAGAACATGATTCTTACAAGCGTAATATCTGGGAAATAGTGGGTCTTAGAGAAAAAATCATAGAGATCATTTTTATAGAGAATTTTAAGATCTACAACTTTGCTCTGAGGTACTTTTTCGATAAAACTTACCGTTTTCGAGAAAAATCCAAAAAACCTAAAATTTTGACCTTGGGCCCCGAATAAGTCCCTAAGCTCACATGGGACTGATGGGGACTTTTGACACTTTATTCCTTGTGGTAAACCTAAGGTCTCTACGAAGATTTGGCTCTGTCGGAATTTTCTTTATTTCAATTGTCTAAAATGACCGGACTAATACGTGGCGTATGTGTGCATACTATGTAGAACATGATTCTTACAAGCGTAATATCTGGGAAATAGTGGGTCTAAGAGAAAAAACATAGATACCATTTTTATAGAGAATTTTAAGATCTACAACTTTGCTCTGAGGTACTTTTTCGATACAACTTACCGTTTTCGAGAAAAATCCAAAAAACCTAAAATTTTGACCTTGGGCCCCGAATAAGTCCCTAAGCTCACATGGGACTGATGGGGACTTTTGACACTTTATTCCTTGTGGTAAACTGGTAAACCTAAGGTCTCTACGAAGATTTGGCTCTGTCGGAATTTTCTTTATTTCAATTGTCTAAAATGACCGGACTAATACGTGGCGTATGTGTGCATACTATGTAGAACATGATTCTTACAAGCGTAATATCTGGGAAATAGTGGGTCTAAGAGAAAAAACATAGATACCATTTTTATAGAGAATTTTAAGATCTACAACTTTGCTCTGAGGTACTTTTTCGATAAAACTTACCGTTTTCGAGAAAAATCCAAAAAACCTAAAATTTTGACCTTGGGCCCCGAATAAGTCCCTAAGCTCACATGGGACTGATGGGGACTTTTGACACTTTATTCCTTGTGGTAAACTGGTAAACCTAAGGTCTCTACGAAGATTTGGCTCTGTCGGAATTTTCTTTATTTCAATTGTCTAAAATGACCGGACTAATACGTGGCGTATGTGTGCATACTATGTAGAACATGATTCTTACAAGCGTAATATCTGGGAAATAGTGGGTCTTAGAGAAAAAATCATAGAGATCATTTTTATAGAGAATTTTAAGATCTACAACTTTGCTCTGAGGTACTTTTTCGATAAAACTTACCGTTTTCGAGAAAAATCCAAAAAACCTAAAATTTTGACCTTGGGCCCCGAATAAGTCCCTAAGCTCACATGGGACTGATGGGGACTTTTGACACTTTATTCCTTGTGGTAAACTGGTAAACCTAAGGTCTCTACGAAGATTTGGCTCTGTCGGAATTTTCTTTATTTCAATTGTCTAAAATGACCGGACTAATACGTGGCATATGTGTGCATACTATGTAGAACATGATTCTTACAAGCGCAATATCTAGGAAATAGTGGGTCTTAGAGAAAAAACATAGATACCATTTTTATAGAGAATTTTAAGATCTACAACTTTGCTCTGAGGTACTTTTTCGATACAACTTACCGTTTTCGAGAAAAATCCAAAAAACCTAAAATTTTGACCTTGGGCCCCGAATAAGTCCCTAAGCTCACATGGGACTGATGGGGACTTTTGACACTTTATTCCTTGTGGTAAACTGGTAAACCTAAGGTCTCTACGAAGATTTGGCTCTGTCGGAATTTTCTTTATTTCAATTGTCTAAAATGACCGGACTAATACGTGGCGTATGTGTGCATACTATGTAGAACATGATTCTTACAAGCGTAATATCTGGGAAATAGTGGGTCTTAGAGAAAAAATCATAGAGATCATTTTTATAGAGAATTTTAAGATCTACAACTTTGCTCTGAGGTACTTTTTCGATAAAACTTACCGTTTTCGAGAAAAATCCAAAAAACCTAAAATTTTGACCTTGGGCCCCGAATAAGTCCCTAAGCTCACATGGGACTGATGGGGACTTTTGACACTTTATTCCTTGTGGTAAACTGGTAAACCTAAGGTCTCTACGAAGATTTGGCTCTGTCGGAATTTTCTTTATTTCAATTGTCTAAAATGACCGGACTAATACGTGGCGTATGTGTGCATACTATGTAGAACATGATTCTTACAAGCGTAATATCTGGGAAATAGTGGGTCTTAGAGAAAAAATCATAGAGATCATTTTTATAGAGAATTTTAAGATCTACAACTTTGCTCTGAGGTACTTTTTCGATAAAACTTACCGTTTTCGAGAAAAATCCAAAAAACCTAAAATTTTGACCTTGGGCCCCGAATAAGTCCCTAAGCTCACATGGGACTGATGGGGACTTTTGACACTTTATTCCTTGTGGTAAACTGGTAAACCTAAGGTCTCTACGAAGATTTGGCTCTGTCGGAATTTTCTTTATTTCAATTGTCTAAAATGACCGGACTAATACGTGGCGTATGTGTGCATACTATGTAGAACATGATTCTTACAAGCGTAATATCTGGGAAATAGTGGGTCTTAGAGAAAAAATCATAGAGATCATTTTTATAGAGAATTTTAAGATCTACAACTTTGCTCTGAGGTACTTTTTCGATAAAACTTACCGTTTTCGAGAAAAATCCAAAAAACCTAAAATTTTGACCTTGGGCCCCGAATAAGTCCCTAAGCTCACATGGGACTGATGGGGACTTTTGACACTTTATTCCTTGTGGTAAACCTAAGGTCTCTACGAAGATTTGGCTCTGTCGGAATTTTCTTTATTTCAATTGTCTAAAATGACCGGACTAATACGTGGCGTATGTGTGCATACTATGTAGAACATGATTCTTACAAGCGTAATATCTGGGAAATAGTGGGTCTAAGAGAAAAAACATAGATACCATTTTTATAGAGAATTTTAAGATCTACAACTTTGCTCTGAGGTACTTTTTCGATAAAACTTACCGTTTTCGAGAAAAATCCAAAAAACCTAAAATTTTGACCTTGGGCCCCGAATAAGTCCCTAAGCTCACATGGGACTGATGGGGACTTTTGACACTTTATTCCTTGTGGTAAACTGGTAAACCTAAGGTCTCTACGAAGATTTGGCTCTGTCGGAATTTTCTTTATTTCAATTGTCTAAAATGACCGGACTAATACGTGGCATATGTGTGCATACTATGTAGAACATGATTCTTACAAGCGCAATATCTAGGAAATAGTGGGTCTTAGAGAAAAAACATAGATACCATTTTTATAGAGAATTTTAAGATCTACAACTTTGCTCTGAGGTACTTTTTCGATAAAACTTACCGTTTTCGAGAAAAATCCAAAAAACCTAAAATTTTGACCTTGGGCCCCGAATAAGTCCCTAAGCTCACATGGGACTGATGGGGACTTTTGACACTTTATTCCTTGTGGTAAACCTAAGGTCTCTACGAAGATTTGGCTCTGTCGGAATTTTCTTTATTTCAATTGTCTAAAATGACCGGACTAATACGTGGCGTATGTGTGCATACTATGTAGAACATGATTCTTACAAGCGTAATATCTGGGAAATAGTGGGTCTAAGAGAAAAAACATAGATACCATTTTTATAGAGAATTTTAAGATCTACAACTTTGCTCTGAGGTACTTTTTCGATACAACTTACCGTTTTCGAGAAAAATCCAAAAAACCTAAAATTTTGACCTTGGGCCCCGAATAAGTCCCTAAGCTCACATGGGACTGATGGGGACTTTTGACACTTTATTCCTTGTGGTAAACTGGTAAACCTAAGGTCTCTACGAAGATTTGGCTCTGTCGGAATTTTCTTTATTTCAATTGTCTAAAATGACCGGACTAATACGTGGCGTATGTGTGCATACTATGTAGAACATGATTCTTACAAGCGTAATATCTGGGAAATAGTGGGTCTTAGAGAAAAAACATAGATACCATTTTTATAGAGAATTTTAAGATCTACAACTTTGCTCTGAGGTACTTTTTCGATAAAACTTACCGTTTTCGAGAAAAATCCAAAAAACCTAAAATTTTGACCTTGGGCCCCGAATAAGTCCCTAAGCTCACATGGGACTGATGGGGACTTTTGACACTTTATTCCTTGTGGTAAACTGGTAAACCTAAGGTCTCTACGAAGATTTGGCTCTGTCGGAATTTTCTTTATTTCAATTGTCTAAAATGACCGGACTAATACGTGGCGTATGTGTGCATACTATGTAGAACATGATTCTTACAAGCGTAATATCTGGGAAATAGTGGGTCTTAGAGAAAAAAGCATAGAGATCATTTTTATAGAGAATTTTAAGATCTACAACTTTGCTCTGAGGTACTTTTTCGATAAAACTTACCGTTTTCGAGAAAAATCCAAAAAACCTAAAATTTTGACCTTGGGCCCCGAATAAGTCCCTAAGCTCACATGGGACTGATGGGGACTTTTGACACTTTATTCCTTGTGGTAAACTGGTAAACCTAAGGTCTCTACGAAGATTTGGCTCTGTCGGAATTTTCTTTATTTCAATTGTCTAAAATGACCGGACTAATACGTGGCATATGTGTGCATACTATGTAGAACATGATTCTTACAAGCGCAATATCTAGGAAATAGTGGGTCTTAGAGAAAAAACATAGATACCATTTTTATAGAGAATTTTAAGATCTACAACTTTGCTCTGAGGTACTTTTTCGATACAACTTACCGTTTTCGAGAAAAATCCAAAAAACCTAAAATTTTGACCTTGGGCCCCGAATAAGTCCCTAAGCTCACATGGGACTGATGGGGACTTTTGACACTTTATTCCTTGTGGTAAACTGGTAAACCTAAGGTCTCTACGAAGATTTGGCTCTGTCGGAATTTTCTTTATTTCAATTGTCTAAAATGACCGGACTAATACGTGGCGTATGTGTGCATACTATGTAGAACATGATTCTTACAAGCGTAATATCTGGGAAATAGTGGGTCTTAGAGAAAAAATCATAGAGATCATTTTTATAGAGAATTTTAAGATCTACAACTTTGCTCTGAGGTACTTTTTCGATAAAACTTACCGTTTTCGAGAAAAATCCAAAAAACCTAAAATTTTGACCTTGGGCCCCGAATAAGTCCCTAAGCTCACATGGGACTGATGGGGACTTTTGACACTTTATTCCTTGTGGTAAACTGGTAAACCTAAGGTCTCTACGAAGATTTGGCTCTGTCGGAATTTTCTTTATTTCAATTGTCTAAAATGACCGGACTAATACGTGGCGTATGTGTGCATACTATGTAGAACATGATTCTTACAAGCGTAATATCTGGGAAATAGTGGGTCTTAGAGAAAAAATCATAGAGATCATTTTTATAGAGAATTTTAAGATCTACAACTTTGCTCTGAGGTACTTTTTCGATAAAACTTACCGTTTTCGAGAAAAATCCAAAAAACCTAAAATTTTGACCTTGGGCCCCGAATAAGTCCCTAAGCTCACATGGGACTGATGGGGACTTTTGACACTTTATTCCTTGTGGTAAACTGGTAAACCTAAGGTCTCTACGAAGATTTGGCTCTGTCGGAATTTTCTTTATTTCAATTGTCTAAAATGACCGGACTAATACGTGGCGTATGTGTGCATACTATGTAGAACATGATTCTTACAAGCGTAATATCTGGGAAATAGTGGGTCTTAGAGAAAAAATCATAGAGATCATTTTTATAGAGAATTTTAAGATCTACAACTTTGCTCTGAGGTACTTTTTCGATAAAACTTACCGTTTTCGAGAAAAATCCAAAAAACCTAAAATTTTGACCTTGGGCCCCGAATAAGTCCCTAAGCTCACATGGGACTGATGGGGACTTTTGACACTTTATTCCTTGTGGTAAACCTAAGGTCTCTACGAAGATTTGGCTCTGTCGGAATTTTCTTTATTTCAATTGTCTAAAATGACCGGACTAATACGTGGCGTATGTGTGCATACTATGTAGAACATGATTCTTACAAGCGTAATATCTGGGAAATAGTGGGTCTAAGAGAAAAAACATAGATACCATTTTTATAGAGAATTTTAAGATCTACAACTTTGCTCTGAGGTACTTTTTCGATACAACTTACCGTTTTCGAGAAAAATCCAAAAAACCTAAAATTTTGACCTTGGGCCCCGAATAAGTCCCTAAGCTCACATGGGACTGATGGGGACTTTTGACACTTTATTCCTTGTGGTAAACTGGTAAACCTAAGGTCTCTACGAAGATTTGGCTCTGTCGGAATTTTCTTTATTTCAATTGTCTAAAATGACCGGACTAATACGTGGCGTATGTGTGCATACTATGTAGAACATGATTCTTACAAGCGTAATATCTGGGAAATAGTGGGTCTAAGAGAAAAAACATAGATACCATTTTTATAGAGAATTTTAAGATCTACAACTTTGCTCTGAAGTACTTTTTCGATAAAACTTACCGTTTTCGAGAAAAATCCAAAAAACCTAAAATTTTGACCTTGGGCCCCGAATAAGTCCCTAAGCTCACATGGGACTGATGGGGACTTTTGACACTTTATTCCTTGTGGTAAACTGGTAAACCTAAGGTCTCTACGAAGATTTGGCTCTGTCGGAATTTTCTTTATTTCAATTGTCTAAAATGACCGGACTAATACGTGGCGTATGTGTGCATACTATGTAGAACATGATTCTTACAAGCGTAATATCTGGGAAATAGTGGGTCTTAGAGAAAAAATCATAGAGATCATTTTTATAGAGAATTTTAAGATCTACAACTTTGCTCTGAGGTACTTTTTCGATAAAACTTACCGTTTTCGAGAAAAATCCAAAAAACCTAAAATTTTGACCTTGGGCCCCGAATAAGTCCCTAAGCTCACATGGGACTGATGGGGACTTTTGACACTTTATTCCTTGTGGTAAACTGGTAAACCTAAGGTCTCTACGAAGATTTGGCTCTGTCGGAATTTTCTTTATTTCAATTGTCTAAAATGACCGGACTAATACGTGGCATATGTGTGCATACTATGTAGAACATGATTCTTACAAGCGCAATATCTAGGAAATAGTGGGTCTTAGAGAAAAAACATAGATACCATTTTTATAGAGAATTTTAAGATCTACAACTTTGCTCTGAGGTACTTTTTCGATACAACTTACCGTTTTCGAGAAAAATCCAAAAAACCTAAAATTTTGACCTTGGGCCCCGAATAAGTCCCTAAGCTCACATGGGACTGATGGGGACTTTTGACACTTTATTCCTTGTGGTAAACTGGTAAACCTAAGGTCTCTACGAAGATTTGGCTCTGTCGGAATTTTCTTTATTTCAATTGTCTAAAATGACCGGACTAATACGTGGCGTATGTGTGCATACTATGTAGAACATGATTCTTACAAGCGTAATATCTGGGAAATAGTGGGTCTAAGAGAAAAAACATAGATACCATTTTTATAGAGAATTTTAAGATCTACAACTTTGCTCTGAGGTACTTTTTCGATAAAACTTACCGTTTTCGAGAAAAATCCAAAAAACCTAAAATTTTGACCTTGGGCCCCGAATAAGTCCCTAAGCTCACATGGGACTGATGGGGACTTTTGACACTTTATTCCTTGTGGTAAACTGGTAAACCTAAGGTCTCTACGAAGATTTGGCTCTGTCGGAATTTTCTTTATTTCAATTGTCTAAAATGACCGGACTAATACGTGGCGTATGTGTGCATACTATGTAGAACATGATTCTTACAAGCGTAATATCTGGGAAATAGTGGGTCTTAGAGAAAAAATCATAGAGATCATTTTTATAGAGAATTTTAAGATCTACAACTTTGCTCTGAGGTACTTTTTCGATAAAACTTACCGTTTTCGAGAAAAATCCAAAAAACCTAAAATTTTGACCTTGGGCCCCGAATAAGTCCCTAAGCTCACATGGGACTGATGGGGACTTTTGACACTTTATTCCTTGTGGTAAACTGGTAAACCTAAGGTCTCTACGAAGATTTGGCTCTGTCGGAATTTTCTTTATTTCAATTGTCTAAAATGACCGGACTAATACGTGGCATATGTGTGCATACTATGTAGAACATGATTCTTACAAGCGCAATATCTAGGAAATAGTGGGTCTTAGAGAAAAAACATAGATACCATTTTTATAGAGAATTTTAAGATCTACAACTTTGCTCTGAGGTACTTTTTCGATACAACTTACCGTTTTCGAGAAAAATCCAAAAAACCTAAAATTTTGACCTTGGGCCCCGAATAAGTCCCTAAGCTCACATGGGACTGATGGGGACTTTTGACACTTTATTCCTTGTGGTAAACTGGTAAACCTAAGGTCTCTACGAAGATTTGGCTCTGTCGGAATTTTCTTTATTTCAATTGTCTAAAATGACCGGACTAATACGTGGCGTATGTGTGCATACTATGTAGAACATGATTCTTACAAGCGTAATATCTGGGAAATAGTGGGTCTAAGAGAAAAAACATAGATACCATTTTTATAGAGAATTTTAAGATCTACAACTTTGCTCTGAGGTACTTTTTCGATACAACTTACCGTTTTCGAGAAAAATCCAAAAAACCTAAAATTTTGACCTTGGGCCCCGAATAAGTCCCTAAGCTCACATGGGACTGATGGGGACTTTTGACACTTTATTCCTTGTGGTAAACTGGTAAACCTAAGGTCTCTACGAAGATTTGGCTCTGTCGGAATTTTCTTTATTTCAATTGTCTAAAATGACCGGACTAATACGTGGCGTATGTGTGCATACTATGTAGAACATGATTCTTACAAGCGTAATATCTGGGAAATAGTGGGTCTTAGAGAAAAAACATAGATACCATTTTTATAGAGAATTTTAAGATCTACAACTTTGCTCTGAGGTACTTTTTCGATAAAACTTACCGTTTTCGAGAAAAATCCAAAAAACCTAAAATTTTGACCTTGGGCCCCGAATAAGTCCCTAAGCTCACATGGGACTGATGGGGACTTTTGACACTTTATTCCTTGTGGTAAACTGGTAAACCTAAGGTCTCTACGAAGATTTGGCTCTGTCGGAATTTTCTTTATTTCAATTGTCTAAAATGACCGGACTAATACGTGGCGTATGTGTGCATACTATGTAGAACATGATTCTTACAAGCGTAATATCTGGGAAATTGTGGGTCTTAGAGAAAAAATCATAGAGATCATTTTTATAGAGAATTTTAAGATCTACAACTTTGCTCTGAGGTACTTTTTCGATAAAACTTACCGTTTTCGAGAAAAATCCAAAAAACCTAAAATTTTGACCTTGGGCCCCGAATAAGTCCCTAAGCTCACATGGGACTGATGGGGACTTTTGACACTTTATTCCTTGTGGTAAACTGGTAAACCTAAGGTCTCTACGAAGATTTGGCTCTGTCGGAATTTTCTTTATTTCAATTGTCTAAAATGACCGGACTAATACGTGGCATATGTGTGCATACTATGTAGAACATGATTCTTACAAGCGCAATATCTAGGAAATAGTGGGTCTTAGAGAAAAAACATAGATACCATTTTTATAGAGAATTTTAAGATCTACAACTTTGCTCTGAGGTACTTTTTCGATACAACTTACCGTTTTCGAGAAAAATCCAAAAAACCTAAAATTTTGACCTTGGGCCCCGAATAAGTCCCTAAGCTCACATGGGACTGATGGGGACTTTTGACACTTTATTCCTTGTGGTAAACTGGTAAACCTAAGGTCTCTACGAAGATTTGGCTCTGTCGGAATTTTCTTTATTTCAATTGTCTAAAATGACCGGACTAATACGTGGCGTATGTGTGCATACTATGTAGAACATGATTCTTACAAGCGTAATATCTGGGAAATAGTGGGTCTTAGAGAAAAAATCATAGAGATCATTTTTATAGAGAATTTTAAGATCTACAACTTTGCTCTGAGGTACTTTTTCGATAAAACTTACCGTTTTCGAGAAAAATCCAAAAAACCTAAAATTTTGACCTTGGGCCCCGAATAAGTCCCTAAGCTCACATGGGACTGATGGGGACTTTTGACACTTTATTCCTTGTGGTAAACTGGTAAACCTAAGGTCTCTACGAAGATTTGGCTCTGTCGGAATTTTCTTTATTTCAATTGTCTAAAATGACCGGACTAATACGTGGCGTATGTGTGCATACTATGTAGAACATGATTCTTACAAGCGTAATATCTGGGAAATAGTGGGTCTTAGAGAAAAAATCATAGAGATCATTTTTATAGAGAATTTTAAGATCTACAACTTTGCTCTGAGGTACTTTTTCGATAAAACTTACCGTTTTCGAGAAAAATCCAAAAAACCTAAAATTTTGACCTTGGGCCCCGAATAAGTCCCTAAGCTCACATGGGACTGATGGGGACTTTTGACACTTTATTCCTTGTGGTAAACTGGTAAACCTAAGGTCTCTACGAAGATTTGGCTCTGTCGGAATTTTCTTTATTTCAATTGTCTAAAATGACCGGACTAATACGTGGCGTATGTGTGCATACTATGTAGAACATGATTCTTACAAGCGTAATATCTGGGAAATAGTGGGTCTTAGAGAAAAAATCATAGAGATCATTTTTATAGAGAATTTTAAGATCTACAACTTTGCTCTGAGGTACTTTTTCGATAAAACTTACCGTTTTCGAGAAAAATCCAAAAAACCTAAAATTTTGACCTTGGGCCCCGAATAAGTCCCTAAGCTCACATGGGACTGATGGGGACTTTTGACACTTTATTCCTTGTGGTAAACCTAAGGTCTCTACGAAGATTTGGCTCTGTCGGAATTTTCTTTATTTCAATTGTCTAAAATGACCGGACTAATACGTGGCGTATGTGTGCATACTATGTAGAACATGATTCTTACAAGCGTAATATCTGGGAAATAGTGGGTCTTAGAGAAAAAACATAGATACCATTTTTATAGAGAATTTTAAGATCTACAACTTTGCTCTGAGGTACTTTTTCGATAAAACTTACCGTTTTCGAGAAAAATCCAAAAAACCTAAAATTTTGACCTTGGGCCCCGAATAAGTCCCTAAGCTCACATGGGACTGATGGGGACTTTTGACACTTTATTCCTTGTGGTAAACTGGTAAACCTAAGGTCTCTACGAAGATTTGGCTCTGTCGGAATTTTCTTTATTTCAATTGTCTAAAATGACCGGACTAATACGTGGCATATGTGTGCATACTATGTAGAACATGATTCTTACAAGCGCAATATCTAGGAAATAGTGGGTCTTAGAGAAAAAACATACATACCATTTTTATAGAGAATTTTAAGATCTACAACTTTGCTCTGAGGTACTTTTTCGATAAAACTTACCGTTTTCGAGAAAAATCCAAAAAACCTAAAATTTTGACCTTGGGCCCCGAATAAGTCCCTAAGCTCACATGGGACTGATGGGGACTTTTGACACTTTATTCCTTGTGGTAAACTGGTAAACCTAAGGTCTCTACGAAGATTTGGCTCTGTCGGAATTTTCTTTATTTCAATTGTCTAAAATGACCGGACTAATACGTGGCATATGTGTGCATACTATGTAGAACATGATTCTTACAAGCGCAATATCTAGGAAATAGTGGGTCTTAGAGAAAAAACATAGATACCATTTTTATAGAGAATTTTAAGATCTACAACTTTGCTCTGAGGTACTTTTTCGATACAACTTACCGTTTTCGAGAAAAATCCAAAAAACCTAAAATTTTGACCTTGGGCCCCGAATAAGTCCCTAAGCTCACATGGGACTGATGGGGACTTTTGACACTTTATTCCTTGTGGTAAACTGGTAAACCTAAGGTCTCTACGAAGATTTGGCTCTGTCGGAATTTTCTTTATTTCAATTGTCTAAAATGACCGGACTAATACGTGGCGTATGTGTGCATACTATGTAGAACATGATTCTTACAAGCGTAATATCTGGGAAATAGTGGGTCTTAGAGAAAAAATCATAGAGATCATTTTTATAGAGAATTTTAAGATCTACAACTTTGCTCTGAGGTACTTTTTCGATAAAACTTACCGTTTTCGAGAAAAATCCAAAAAACCTAAAATTTTGACCTTGGGCCCCGAATAAGTCCCTAAGCTCACATGGGACTGATGGGGACTTTTGACACTTTATTCCTTGTGGTAAACCTAAGGTCTCTACGAAGATTTGGCTCTGTCGGAATTTTCTTTATTTCAATTGTCTAAAATGACCGGACTAATACGTGGCGTATGTGTGCATACTATGTAGAACATGATTCTTACAAGCGTAATATCTGGGAAATAGTGGGTCTAAGAGAAAAAACATAGATACCATTTTTATAGAGAATTTTAAGATCTACAACTTTGCTCTGAGGTACTTTTTCGATAAAACTTACCGTTTTCGAGAAAAATCCAAAAAACCTAAAATTTTGACCTTGGGCCCCGAATAAGTCCCTAAGCTCACATGGGACTGATGGGGACTTTTGACACTTTATTCCTTGTGGTAAACTGGTAAACCTAAGGTCTCTACGAAGATTTGGCTCTGTCGGAATTTTCTTTATTTCAATTGTCTAAAATGACCGGACTAATACGTGGCATATGTGTGCATACTATGTAGAACATGATTCTTACAAGCGCAATATCTAGGAAATAGTGGGTCTTAGAGAAAAAACATAGATACCATTTTTATAGAGAATTTTAAGATCTACAACTTTGCTCTGAGGTACTTTTTCGATAAAACTTACCGTTTTCGAGAAAAATCCAAAAAACCTAAAATTTTGACCTTGGGCCCCGAATAAGTCCCTAAGCTCACATGGGACTGATTGGGACTTTTGACACTTTATTCCTTGTGGTAAACTGGTAAACCTAAGGTCTCTACGAAGATTTGGCTCTGTCGGAATTTTCTTTATTTCAATTGTCTAAAATGACCGGACTAATACGTGGCATATGTGTGCATACTATGTAGAACATGATTCTTACAAGCGCAATATCTAGGAAATAGTGGGTCTTAGAGAAAAAACATAGATACCATTTTTATAGAGAATTTTAAGATCTACAACTTTGCTCTGAGGTACTTTTTCGATACAACTTACCGTTTTCGAGAAAAATCCAAAAAACCTAAAATTTTGACCTTGGGCCCCGAATAAGTCCCTAAGCTCACATGGGACTGATGGGGACTTTTGACACTTTATTCCTTGTGGTAAACTGGTAAACCTAAGGTCTCTACGAAGATTTGGCTCTGTCGGAATTTTCTTTATTTCAATTGTCTAAAATGACCGGACTAATACGTGGCATATGTGTGCATACTATGTAGAACATGATTCTTACAAGCGCAATATCTAGGAAATAGTGGGTCTTAGAGAAAAAACATAGATACCATTTTTATAGAGAATTTTAAGATCTACAACTTTGCTCTGAGGTACTTTTTCGATACAACTTACCGTTTTCGAGAAAAATCCAAAAAACCTAAAATTTTGACCTTGGGCCCCGAATAAGTCCCTAAGCTCACATGGGACTGATGGGGACTTTTGACACTTTATTCCTTGTGGTAAACTGGTAAACCTAAGGTCTCTACGAAGATTTGGCTCTGTCGGAATTTTCTTTATTTCAATTGTCTAAAATGACCGGACTAATACGTGGCGTATGTGTGCATACTATGTAGAACATGATTCTTACAAGCGTAATATCTGGGAAATAGTGGGTCTTAGAGAAAAAATCATAGAGATCATTTTTATAGAGAATTTTAAGATCTACAACTTTGCTCTGAGGTACTTTTTCGATAAAACTTACCGTTTTCGAGAAAAATCCAAAAAACCTAAAATTTTGACCTTGGGCCCCGAATAAGTCCCTAAGCTCACATGGGACTGATGGGGACTTTTGACACTTTATTCCTTGTGGTAAACTGGTAAACCTAAGGTCTCTACGAAGATTTGGCTCTGTCGGAATTTTCTTTATTTCAATTGTCTAAAATGACCGGACTAATACGTGGCATATGTGTGCATACTATGTAGAACATGATTCTTACAAGCGCAATATCTAGGAAATAGTGGGTCTTAGAGAAAAAACATAGATACCATTTTTATAGAGAATTTTAAGATCTACAACTTTGCTCTGAGGTACTTTTTCGATACAACTTACCGTTTTCGAGAAAAATCCAAAAAACCTAAAATTTTGACCTTGGGCCCCGAATAAGTCCCTAAGCTCACATGGGACTGATGGGGACTTTTGACACTTTATTCCTTGTGGTAAACTGGTAAACCTAAGGTCTCTACGAAGATTTGGCTCTGTCGGAATTTTCTTTATTTCAATTGTCTAAAATGACCGGACTAATACGTGGCGTATGTGTGCATACTATGTAGAACATGATTCTTACAAGCGTAATATCTGGGAAATAGTGGGTCTTAGAGAAAAAATCATAGAGATCATTTTTATAGAGAATTTTAAGATCTACAACTTTGCTCTGAGGTACTTTTTCGATAAAACTTACCGTTTTCGAGAAAAATCCAAAAAACCTAAAATTTTGACCTTGGGCCCCGAATAAGTCCCTAAGCTCACATGGGACTGATGGGGACTTTTGACACTTTATTCCTTGTGGTAAACTGGTAAACCTAAGGTCTCTACGAAGATTTGGCTCTGTCGGAATTTTCTTTATTTCAATTGTCTAAAATGACCGGACTAATACGTGGCGTATGTGTGCATACTATGTAGAACATGATTCTTACAAGCGTAATATCTGGGAAATAGTGGGTCTTAGAGAAAAAATCATAGAGATCATTTTTATAGAGAATTTTAAGATCTACAACTTTGCTCTGAGGTACTTTTTCGATAAAACTTACCGTTTTCGAGAAAAATCCAAAAAACCTAAAATTTTGACCTTGGGCCCCGAATAAGTCCCTAAGCTCACATGGGACTGATGGGGACTTTTGACACTTTATTCCTTGTGGTAAACTGGTAAACCTAAGGTCTCTACGAAGATTTGGCTCTGTCGGAATTTTCTTTATTTCAATTGTCTAAAATGACCGGACTAATACGTGGCGTATGTGTGCATACTATGTAGAACATGATTCTTACAAGCGTAATATCTGGGAAATAGTGGGTCTTAGAGAAAAAATCATAGAGATCATTTTTATAGAGAATTTTAAGATCTACAACTTTGCTCTGAGGTACTTTTTCGATAAAACTTACCGTTTTCGAGAAAAATCCAAAAAACCTAAAATTTTGACCTTGGGCCCCGAATAAGTCCCTAAGCTCACATGGGACTGATGGGGACTTTTGACACTTTATTCCTTGTGGTAAACCTAAGGTCTCTACGAAGATTTGGCTCTGTCGGAATTTTCTTTATTTCAATTGTCTAAAATGACCGGACTAATACGTGGCGTATGTGTGCATACTATGTAGAACATGATTCTTACAAGCGTAATATCTGGGAAATAGTGGGTCTTAGAGAAAAAACATAGATACCATTTTTATAGAGAATTTTAAGATCTACAACTTTGCTCTGAGGTACTTTTTCGATAAAACTTACCGTTTTCGAGAAAAATCCAAAAACCTAAAATTTTGACCTTGGGCCCCGAATAAGTCCCTAAGCTCACATGGGACTGATGGGGACTTTTGACACTTTATTCCTTGTGGTAAACTGGTAAACCTAAGGTCTCTACGAAGATTTGGCTCTGTCGGAATTTTCTTTATTTCAATTGTCTAAAATGACCGGACTAATACGTGGCATATGTGTGCATACTATGTAGAACATGATTCTTACAAGCGCAATATCTAGGAAATAGTGGGTCTTAGAGAAAAAACATAGATACCATTTTTATAGAGAATTTTAAGATCTACAACTTTGCTCTGAGGTACTTTTTCGATAAAACTTACCGTTTTCGAGAAAAATCCAAAAACCTAAAATTTTGACCTTGGGCCCCGAATAAGTCCCTAAGCTCACATGGGACTGATGGGGACTTTTGACACTTTATTCCTTGTGGTAAACCTAAGGTCTCTACGAAGATTTGGCTCTGTCGGAATTTTCTTTATTTCAATTGTCTAAAATGACCGGACTAATACGTGGCGTATGTGTGCATACTATGTAGAACATGATTCTTACAAGCGTAATATCTGGGAAATAGTGGGTCTTAGAGAAAAAACATAGATACCATTTTTATAGAGAATTTTAAGATCTACAACTTTGCTCTGAGGTACTTTTTCGATACAACTTACCGTTTTCGAGAAAAATCCAAAAAACCTAAAATTTTGACCTTGGGCCCCGAATAAGTCCCTAAGCTCACATGGGACTGATGGGGACTTTTGACACTTTATTCCTTGTGGTAAACTGGTAAACCTAAGGTCTCTACGAAGATTTGGCTCTGTCGGAATTTTCTTTATTTCAATTGTCTAAAATGACCGGACTAATACGTGGCGTATGTGTGCATACTATGTAGAACATGATTCTTACAAGCGTAATATCTGGGAAATAGTGGGTCTTAGAGAAAAAACATAGATACCATTTTTATAGAGAATTTTAAGATCTACAACTTTGCTCTGAGGTACTTTTTCGATAAAACTTACCGTTTTCGAGAAAAATCCAAAAAACCTAAAATTTTGACCTTGGGCCCCGAATAAGTCCCTAAGCTCACATGGGACTGATGGGGACTTTTGACACTTTATTCCTTGTGGTAAACTGGTAAACCTAAGGTCTCTACGAAGATTTGGCTCTGTCGGAATTTTCTTTATTTCAATTGTCTAAAATGACCGGACTAATACGTGCGTATGTGTGCATACTATGTAGAACATGATTCTTACAAGCGTAATATCTGGGAAATAGTGGGTCTTAGAGAAAAAATCATAGAGATCATTTTTATAGAGAATTTTAAGATCTACAACTTTGCTCTGAGGTACTTTTTCGATAAAACTTACCGTTTTCGAGAAAAATCCAAAAAACCTAAAATTTTGACCTTGGGCCCCGAATAAGTCCCTAAGCTCACATGGGACTGATGGGGACTTTTGACACTTTATTCCTTGTGGTAAACTGGTAAACCTAAGGTCTCTACGAAGATTTGGCTCTGTCGGAATTTTCTTTATTTCAATTGTCTAAAATGACCGGACTAATACGTGGCATATGTGTGCATACTATGTAGAACATGATTCTTACAAGCGCAATATCTAGGAAATAGTGGGTCTTAGAGAAAAAACATAGATACCATTTTTATAGAGAATTCTAAGATCTACAACTTTGCTCTGAGGTACTTTTTCGATAAAACTTACCGTTTTCGAGAAAAATCCAAAAAACCTAAAATTTTGACCTTGGGCCCCGAATAAGTCCCTAAGCTCACATGGGACTGATGGGGACTTTTGACACTTTATTCCTTGTGGTAAACTGGTAAACCTAAGGTCTCTACGAAGATTTGGCTCTGTCGGAATTTTCTTTATTTCAATTGTCTAAAATGACCGGACTAATACGTGGCGTATGTGTGCATACTATGTAGAACATGATTCTTACAAGCGTAATATCTGGGAAATAGTGGGTCTTAGAGAAAAAATCATAGAGATCATTTTTATAGAGAATTTTAAGATCTACAACTTTGCTCTGAGGTACTTTTTCGATAAAACTTACCGTTTTCGAGAAAAATCCAAAAAACCTAAAATTTTGACCTTGGGCCCCGAATAAGTCCCTAAGCTCACATGGGACTGATGGGGACTTTTGACACTTTATTCCTTGTGGTAAACTGGTAAACCTAAGGTCTCTACGAAGATTTGGCTCTGTCGGAATTTTCTTTATTTCAATTGTCTAAAATGACCGACTAATACGTGGCGTATGTGTGCATACTATGTAGAACATGATTCTTACAAGCGTAATATCTGGGAAATAGTGGGTCTTAGAGAAAAAATCATAGAGATCATTTTATAGAGAATTTTAAGATCTACAACTTTGCTCTGAGGTACTTTTTCGATAAAACTTACCGTTTTCGAGAAAAATCCAAAAAACCTAAAATTTTGACCTTGGGCCCCGAATAAGTCCCTAAGCTCACATGGGACTGATGGGGACTTTTGACACTTTATTCCTTGTGGTAAACTGGTAAACCTAAGGTCTCTACGAAGATTTGGCTCTGTCGGAATTTTCTTTATTTCAATTGTCTAAAATGACCGGACTAATACGTGGCGTATGTGTGCATACTATGTAGAACATGATTCTTACAAGCGTAATATCTGGGAAATAGTGGGTCTTAGAGAAAAAATCATAGAGATCATTTTTATAGAGAATTTTAAGATCTACAACTTTGCTCTGAGGTACTTTTTCGATAAAACTTACCGTTTTCGAGAAAAATCCAAAAAACCTAAAATTTTGACCTTGGGCCCCGAATAAGTCCCTAAGCTCACATGGGACTGATGGGGACTTTTGACACTTTATTCCTTGTGGTAAACCTAAGGTCTCTACGAAGATTTGGCTCTGTCGGAATTTTCTTTATTTCAATTGTCTAAAATGACCGGACTAATACGTGGCGTATGTGTGCATACTATGTAGAACATGATTCTTACAAGCGTAATATCTGGGAAATAGTGGGTCTTAGAGAAAAAACATAGATACCATTTTTATAGAGAATTTTAAGATCTACAACTTTGCTCTGAGGTACTTTTTCGATAAAACTTACCGTTTTCGAGAAAAATCCAAAAAACCTAAAATTTTGACCTTGGGCCCCGAATAAGTCCCTAAGCTCACATGGGACTGATGGGGACTTTTGACACTTTATTCCTTGTGGTAAACTGGTAAACCTAAGGTCTCTACGAAGATTTGGCTCTGTCGGAATTTTCTTTATTTCAATTGTCTAAAATGACCGGACTAATACGTGGCATATGTGTGCATACTATGTAGAACATGATTCTTACAAGCGCAATATCTAGGAAATAGTGGGTCTTAGAGAAAAAACATAGATACCATTTTTATAGAGAATTTTAAGATCTACAACTTTGCTCTGAGGTACTTTTTCGATAAAACTTACCGTTTTCGAGAAAAATCCAAAAAACCTAAAATTTTGACCTTGGGCCCCGAATAAGTCCCTAAGCTCACATGGGACTGATGGGGACTTTTGACACTTTATTCCTTGTGGTAAACTGGTAAACCTAAGGTCTCTACGAAGATTTGGCTCTGTCGGAATTTTCTTTATTTCAATTGTCTAAAATGACCGGACTAATACGTGGCATATGTGTGCATACTATGTAGAACATGATTCTTACAAGCGCAATATCTAGGAAATAGTGGGTCTTAGAGAAAAAACATAGATACCATTTTTATAGAGAATTTTAAGATCTACAACTTTGCTCTGAGGTACTTTTTCGATACAACTTACCGTTTTCGAGAAAAATCCAAAAAACCTAAAATTTTGACCTTGGGCCCCGAATAAGTCCCTAAGCTCACATGGGACTGATGGGGACTTTTGACACTTTATTCCTTGTGGTAAACTGGTAAACCTAAGGTCTCTACGAAGATTTGGCTCTGTCGGAATTTTCTTTATTTCAATTGTCTAAAATGACCGGACTAATACGTGGCATATGTGTGCATACTATGTAGAACATGATTCTTACAAGCGCAATATCTAGGAAATAGTGGGTCTTAGAGAAAAAACATAGATACCATTTTTATAGAGAATTTTAAGATCTACAACTTTGCTCTGAGGTACTTTTTCGATAAAACTTACCGTTTTCGAGAAAAATCCAAAAAACCTAAAATTTTGACCTTGGGCCCCGAATAAGTCCCTAAGCTCACATGGGACTGATGGGGACTTTTGACACTTTATTCCTTGTGGTAAACTGGTAAACCTAAGGTCTCTACGAAGATTTGGCTCTGTCGGAATTTTCTTTATTTCAATTGTCTAAAATGACCGGACTAATACGTGGCATATGTGTGCATACTATGTAGAACATGATTCTTACAAGCGCAATATCTAGGAAATAGTGGGTCTTAGAGAAAAAACATAGATACCATTTTTATAGAGAATTTTAAGATCTACAACTTTGCTCTGAGGTACTTTTTCGATACAACTTACCGTTTTCGAGAAAAATCCAAAAAACCTAAAATTTTGACCTTGGGCCCCGAATAAGTCCCTAAGCTCACATGGGACTGATGGGGACTTTTGACACTTTATTCCTTGTGGTAAACTGGTAAACCTAAGGTCTCTACGAAGATTTGGCTCTGTCGGAATTTTCTTTATTTCAATTGTCTAAAATGACCGGACTAATACGTGGCATATGTGTGCATACTATGTAGAACATGATTCTTACAAGCGCAATATCTAGGAAATAGTGGGTCTTAGAGAAAAAACATAGATACCATTTTTATAGAGAATTTTAAGATCTACAACTTTGCTCTGAGGTACTTTTTCGATACAACTTACCGTTTTCGAGAAAAATCCAAAAAACCTAAAATTTTGACCTTGGGCCCCGAATAAGTCCCTAAGCTCACATGGGACTGATGGGGACTTTTGACACTTTATTCCTTGTGGTAAACTGGTAAACCTAAGGTCTCTACGAAGATTTGGCTCTGTCGGAATTTTCTTTATTTCAATTGTCTAAAATGACCGGACTAATACGTGGCGTATGTGTGCATACTATGTAGAACATGATTCTTACAAGCGTAATATCTGGGAAATAGTGGGTCTAAGAGAAAAAACATAGATACCATTTTTATAGAGAATTTTAAGATCTACAACTTTGCTCTGAGGTACTTTTTCGATAAAACTTACCGTTTTCGAGAAAAATCCAAAAAACCTAAAATTTTGACCTTGGGCCCCGAATAAGTCCCTAAGCTCACATGGGACTGATGGGGACTTTTGACACTTTATTCCTTGTGGTAAACTGGTAAACCTAAGGTCTCTACGAAGATTTGGCTCTGTCGGAATTTTCTTTATTTCAATTGTCTAAAATGACCGGACTAATACGTGGCGTATGTGTGCATACTATGTAGAACATGATTCTTACAAGCGTAATATCTGGGAAATAGTGGGTCTTAGAGAAAAAATCATAGAGATCATTTTTATAGAGAATTTTAAGATCTACAACTTTGCTCTGAGGTACTTTTTCGATAAAACTTACCGTTTTCGAGAAAAATCCAAAAAACCTAAAATTTTGACCTTGGGCCCCGAATAAGTCCCTAAGCTCACATGGGACTGATGGGGACTTTTGACACTTTATTCCTTGTGGTAAACCTAAGGTCTCTACGAAGATTTGGCTCTGTCGGAATTTTCTTTATTTCAATTGTCTAAAATGACCGGACTAATACGTGGCGTATGTGTGCATACTATGTAGAACATGATTCTTACAAGCGTAATATCTGGGAAATAGTGGGTCTAAGAGAAAAAACATAGATACCATTTTTATAGAGAATTTTAAGATCTACAACTTTGCTCTGAGGTACTTTTTCGATACAACTTACCGTTTTCGAGAAAAATCCAAAAAAACCTAAAATTTTGACCTTGGGCCCCGAATAAGTCCCTAAGCTCACATGGGACTGATGGGGACTTTTGACACTTTATTCCTTGTGGTAAACTGGTAAACCTAAGGTCTCTACGAAGATTTGGCTCTGTCGGAATTTTCTTTATTTCAATTGTCTAAAATGACCGGACTAATACGTGGCGTATGTGTGCATACTATGTAGAACATGATTCTTACAAGCGTAATATCTGGGAAATAGTGGGTCTAAGAGAAAAAACATAGATACCATTTTTATAGAGAATTTTAAGATCTACAACTTTGCTCTGAGGTACTTTTTCGATAAAACTTACCGTTTTCGAGAAAAATCCAAAAAACCTAAAATTTTGACCTTGGGCCCCGAATAAGTCCCTAAGCTCACATGGGACTGATGGGGACTTTTGACACTTTATTCCTTGTGGTAAACTGGTAAACCTAAGGTCTCTACGAAGATTTGGCTCTGTCGGAATTTTCTTTATTTCAATTGTCTAAAATGACCGGACTAATACGTGGCGTATGTGTGCATACTATGTAGAACATGATTCTTACAAGCGTAATATCTGGGAAATAGTGGGTCTTAGAGAAAAAATCATAGAGATCATTTTTATAGAGAATTTTAAGATCTACAACTTTGCTCTGAGGTACTTTTTCGATAAAACTTACCGTTTTCGAGAAAAATCCAAAAAACCTAAAATTTTGACCTTGGGCCCCGAATAAGTCCCTAAGCTCACATGGGACTGATGGGGACTTTTGACACTTTATTCCTTGTGGTAAACCTAAGGTCTCTACGAAGATTTGGCTCTGTCGGAATTTTCTTTATTTCAATTGTCTAAAATGACCGGACTAATACGTGGCGTATGTGTGCATACTATGTAGAACATGATTCTTACAAGCGTAATATCTGGGAAATAGTGGGTCTAAGAGAAAAAACATAGATACCATTTTTATAGAGAATTTTAAGATCTACAACTTTGCTCTGAGGTACTTTTTCGATAAAACTTACCGTTTTCGAGAAAAATCCAAAAAACCTAAAATTTTGACCTTGGGCCCCGAATAAGTCCCTAAGCTCACATGGGACTGATGGGGACTTTTGACACTTTATTCCTTGTGGTAAACTGGTAAACCTAAGGTCTCTACGAAGATTTGGCTCTGTCGGAATTTTCTTTATTTCAATTGTCTAAAATGACCGGACTAATACGTGGCATATGTGTGCATACTATGTAGAACATGATTCTTACAAGCGCAATATCTAGGAAATAGTGGGTCTTAGAGAAAAAAAATAGATACTATTTTTATAGAGAATTTTAAGATCTACAACTTTGCTCTGAGGTACTTTTTCGATAAAACTTACCGTTTTCGAGAAAAATCCAAAATACCTAAAATTTTGACCTTGGGCCCCGAATAAGTCCCTAAGCTCACATGGGACTGATGGGGACTTTTGACACTTTATTCCTTGTGGTAAACCTAAGGTCTCTACGAAGATTTGGCTCTGTCGGAATTTTCTTTATTTCAATTGTCTAAAATGACCGGACTAATACGTGGCGTATGTGTGCATACTATGTAGAACATGATTCTTACAAGCGTAATATCTGGGAAATAGTGGGTCTAAGAGAAAAAACATAGATACCATTTTTATAGAGAATTTTAAGATCTACAACTTTGCTCTGAGGTACTTTTTCGATACAACTTACCGTTTTCGAGAAAAATCCAAAAAACCTAAAATTTTGACCTTGGGCCCCGAATAAGTCCCTAAGCTCACATGGGACTGATGGGGACTTTTGACACTTTATTCCTTGTGGTAAACTGGTAAACCTAAGGTCTCTACGAAGATTTGGCTCTGTCGGAATTTTCTTTATTTCAATTGTCTAAAATGACCGGACTAATACGTGGCGTATGTGTGCATACTATGTAGAACATGATTCTTACAAGCGTAATATCTGGGAAATAGTGGGTCTTAGAGAAAAAACATAGATACCATTTTTATAGAGAATTTTAAGATCTACAACTTTGCTCTGAGGTACTTTTTCGATAAAACTTACCGTTTTCGAGAAAAATCCAAAAAACCTAAAATTTTGACCTTGGGCCCCGAATAAGTCCCTAAGCTCACATGGGACTGATGGGGACTTTTGACACTTTATTCCTTGTGGTAAACTGGTAAACCTAAGGTCTCTACGAAGATTTGGCTCTGTCGGAATTTTCTTTATTTCAATTGTCTAAAATGACCGGACTAATACGTGGCGTATGTGTGCATACTATGTAGAACATGATTCTTACAAGCGTAATATCTGGGAAATAGTGGGTCTTAGAGAAAAAATCATAGAGATCATTTTTATAGAGAATTTTAAGATCTACAACTTTGCTCTGAGGTACTTTTTCGATAAAACTTACCGTTTTCGAGAAAAATCCAAAAAACCTAAAATTTTGACCTTGGCCCCGAATAAGTCCCTAAGCTCACATGGGACTGATGGGGACTTTTGACACTTTATTCCTTGTGGTAAACCTAAGGTTCTCTACGAAGATTTGGCTCTGTCGGAATTTTCTTTATTTCAATTGTCTAAAATGACCGGACTAATACGTGGCGTATGTGTGCATACTATGTAGAACATGATTCTTACAAGCGTAATATCTGGGAAATAGTGGGTCTAAGAGAAAAAAACATAGATACCATTTTTATAGAGAATTTTAAGATCTACAACTTTGCTCTGAGGTACTTTTTCGATAAAACTTACCGTTTTCGAGAAAAATCCAAAAAACCTAAAATTTTGACCTTGGCCCCGAATAAGTCCCTAAGCTCACATGGGACTGATGGGGACTTTTGACACTTTATTCCTTGTGGTAAACTGGTAAACCTAAGGTCTCTACGAAGATTTGGCTCTGTCGGAATTTTCTTTATTTCAATTGTCTAAAATGACCGGACTAATACGTGGCATATGTGTGCATACTATGTAGAACATGATTCTTACAAGCGCAATATCTAGGAAATAGTGGGTCTTAGAGAAAAAAAATAGATACTATTTTTATAGAGAATTTTAAGATCTACAACTTTGCTCTGAGGTACTTTTTCGATAAAACTTACCGTTTTCGAGAAAAATCCAAAATACCTAAAATTTTGACCTTGGGCCCCGAATAAGTCCCTAAGCTCACATGGGACTGATGGGGACTTTTGACACTTTATTCCTTGTGGTAAACTGGTAAACCTAAGGTCTCTACGAAGATTTGGCTCTGTCGGAATTTTCTTTATTTCAATTGTCTAAAATGACCGGACTAATACGTGGCGTATGTGTGCATACTATGTAGAACATGATTCTTACAAGCGTAATATCTGGGAAATATGGGTCTTAGAGAAAAAATCATAGAGATCATTTTTATAGAGAATTTTAAGATCTACAACTTTGCTTTGAGGTACTTTTTCGATAAAACTTACCGTTTTCGAGAAAAATCCAAAAAACCTAAAATTTTGACCTTGGGGCCCCGAATAAGTCCCTAAGCTCACATGGGACTGATGGGGACTTTTGACACTTTATTCCTTGTGGTAAACTGGTAAACCTAAGGTCTCTACGAAGATTTGGCTCTGTCGGAATTTTCTTTATTTCAATTGTCTAAAATGACCGGACTAATACGTGGCATATGTGTGCATACTATGTAGAACATGATTCTTACAAGCGCAATATCTAGGAAATAGTGGGTCTTAGAGAAAAAAAATAGATACTATTTTTATAGAGAATTTTAAGATCTACAACTTTGCTCTGAGGTACTTTTTCGATAAAACTTACCGTTTTCGAGAAAAATCCAAAATACCTAAAATTTTGACCTTGGGCCCCGAATAAGTCCCTAAGCTCACATGGGACTGATGGGGACTTTTGACACTTTATTCCTTGTGGTAAACCTAAGGTCTCTACGAAGATTTGGCTCTGTCGGAATTTTCTTTATTTCAATTGTCTAAAATGACCGGACTAATACGTGGCGTATGTGTGCATACTATGTAGAACATGATTCTTACAAGCGTAATATCTGGGAAATAGTGGGTCTAAGAGAAAAAACATAGATACCATTTTTATAGAGAATTTTAAGATCTACAACTTTGCTCTGAGGTACTTTTTCGATACAACTTACCGTTTTCGAGAAAAATCCAAAAAACCTAAAATTTTGACCTTGGGCCCCGAATAAGTCCCTAAGCTCACATGGGACTGATGGGGACTTTTGACACTTTATTCCTTGTGGTAAACTGGTAAACCTAAGGTCTCTACGAAGATTTGGCTCTGTCGGAATTTTCTTTATTTCAATTGTCTAAAATGACCGGACTAATACGTGGCGTATGTGTGCATACTATGTAGAACATGATTCTTACAAGCGTAATATCTGGGAAATAGTGGGTCTAAGAGAAAAAACATAGATACCATTTTTATAGAGAATTTTAAGATCTACAACTTTGCTCTGAGGTACTTTTTCGATAAAACTTACCGTTTTCGAGAAAAATCCAAAAAACCTAAAATTTTGACCTTGGGCCCCGAATAAGTCCCTAAGCTCACATGGGACTGATGGGGACTTTTGACACTTTATTCCTTGTGGTAAACTGGTAAACCTAAGGTCTCTACGAAGATTTGGCTCTGTCGGAATTTTCTTTATTTCAATTGTCTAAAATGACCGGACTAATACGTGGCGTATGTGTGCATACTATGTAGAACATGATTCTTACAAGCGTAATATCTGGGAAATAGTGGGTCTTAGAGAAAAAATCATAGAGATCATTTTTATAGAGAATTTTAAGATCTACAACTTTGCTCTGAGGTACTTTTTCGATAAAACTTACCGTTTTCGAGAAAAATCCAAAAAACCTAAAATTTTGACCTTGGGCCCCGAATAAGTCCCTAAGCTCACATGGGACTGATGGGGACTTTTGACACTTTATTCCTTGTGGTAAACCTAAGGTCTCTACGAAGATTTGGCTCTGTCGGAATTTTCTTTATTTCAATTGTCTAAAATGACCGGACTAATACGTGGCGTATGTGTGCATACTATGTAGAACATGATTCTTACAAGCGTAATATCTGGGAAATAGTGGGTCAAAGAGAAAAAACATAGATACCATTTTTATAGAGAATTTTAAGATCTACAACTTTGCTCTGAGGTACTTTTTCGATAAAACTTACCGTTTTCGAGAAAAATCCAAAAAACCTAAAATTTTGACCTTGGGCCCCGAATAAGTCCCTAAGCTCACATGGGACTGATGGGGACTTTTGACACTTTATTCCTTGTGGTAAACTGGTAAACCTAAGGTCTCTACGAAGATTTGGCTCTGTCGGAATTTTCTTTATTTCAATTGTCTAAAATGACCGGACTAATACGTGGCATATGTGTGCATACTATGTAGAACATGATTCTTACAAGCGCAATATCTAGGAAATAGTGGGTCTTAGAGAAAAAAAATAGATACTATTTTTATAGAGAATTTTAAGATCTACAACTTTGCTCTGAGGTACTTTTTCGATAAAACTTACCGTTTTCGAGAAAAATCCAAAATACCTAAAATTTTGACCTTGGGCCCCGAATAAGTCCCTAAGCTCACATGGGACTGATGGGGACTTTTGACACTTTATTCCTTGTGGTAAACTGGTAAACCTAAGGTCTCTACGAAGATTTGGCTCTGTCGGAATTTTCTTTATTTCAATTGTCTAAAATGACCGGACTAATACGTGGCGTATGTGTGCATACTATGTAGAACATGATTCTTACAAGCGTAATATCTGGGAAATAGTGGGTCTTAGAGAAAAAATCATAGAGATCATTTTTATAGAGAATTTTAAGATCTACAACTTTGCTTTGAGGTACTTTTTCGATAAAACTTACCGTTTTCGAGAAAAATCCAAAAAACCTAAAATTTTGACCTTGGGCCCCGAATAAGTCCCTAAGCTCACATGGGACTGATGGGGACTTTTGACACTTTATTCCTTGTGGTAAACCTAAGGTCTCTACGAAGATTTGGCTCTGTCGGAATTTTCTTTATTTCAATTGTCTAAAATGACCGGACTAATACGTGGCGTATGTGTGCATACTATGTAGAACATGATTCTTACAAGCGTAATATCTGGGAAATAGTGGGTCTTAGAGAAAAAACATAGATACCATTTTTATAGAGAATTTTAAGATCTACAACTTTGCTCTGAGGTACTTTTTCGATAAAACTTACCGTTTTCGAGAAAAATCCAAAAAACCTAAAATTTTGACCTTGGGCCCCGAATAAGTCCCTAAGCTCACATGGGACTGATGGGGACTTTTGACACTTTATTCCTTGTGGTAAACTGGTAAACCTAAGGTCTCTACGAAGATTTGGCTCTGTCGGAATTTTCTTTATTTCAATTGTCTAAAATGACCGGACTAATACGTGGCATATGTGTGCATACTATGTAGAACATGATTCTTACAAGCGCAATATCTAGGAAATAGTGGGTCTTAGAGAAAAAAAATTAATACCATTTTTATAGAGAATTTTAAGATCTACAACTTTGCTCTGAGGTACTTTTTCGATAAAACTTACCGTTTTCGAGAAAAATCCAAAAAACCTAAAATTTTGACCTTGGGCCCCGAATAAGTCCCTAAGCTCACATGGGACTGATGGGGACTTTTGACACTTTATTCCTTGTGGTAAACTGGTAAACCTAAGGTCTCTACGAAGATTTGGCTCTGTCGGAATTTTCTTTATTTCAATTGTCTAAAATGACCGGACTAATACGTGGCGTATGTGTGCATACTATGTAGAACATGATTCTTACAAGCGTAATATCTGGGAAATAGTGGGTCTTAGAGAAAAAATCATAGAGATCATTTTTATAGAGAATTTTAAGATCTACAACTTTGCTCTGAGGTACTTTTTCGATAAAACTTACCGTTTTTGAGAAAAATCCAAAAAACCTAAAATTTTGACCTTGGGCCCCGAATAAGTCCCTAAGCTCACATGGGACTGATGGGGACTTTTGACACTTTATTCCTTGTGGTAAACTGGTAAACCTAAGGTCTCTACGAAGATTTGGCTCTGTCGGAATTTTCTTTATTTCAATTGTCTAAAATGACCGGACTAATACGTGGCATATGTGTGCATACTATGTAGAACATGATTCTTACAAGCGCAATATCTAGGAAATAGTGGGTCTTAGAGAAAAAACATAGATACCATTTTTATAGAGAATTTTAAGATCTACAACTTTGCTCTGAGGTACTTTTTCGATAAAACTTACCGTTTTCGAGAAAAATCCAAAAAACCTAAAATTTTGACCTTGGGCCCCGAATAAGTCCCTAAGCTCACATGGGACTGATGGGGACTTTTGACACTTTATTCCTTGTGGTAAACTGGTAAACCTAAGGTCTCTACGAAGATTTGGCTCTGTCGGAATTTTCTTTATTTCAATTGTCTAAAATGACCGGACTAATACGTGGCATATGTGTGCATACTATGTAGAACATGATTCTTACAAGCGCAATATCTAGGAAATAGTGGGTCTTAGAGAAAAAACATAGATACCATTTTTATAGAGAATTTTAAGATCTACAACTTTGCTCTGAGGTACTTTTTCGATACAACTTACCGTTTTCGAGAAAAATCCAAAAAACCTAAAATTTTGACCTTGGGCCCCGAATAAGTCCCTAAGCTCACATGGGACTGATGGGGACTTTTGACACTTTATTCCTTGTGGTAAACTGGTAAACCTAAGGTCTCTACGAAGATTTGGCTCTGTCGGAATTTTCTTTATTTCAATTGTCTAAAATGACCGGACTAATACGTGGCATATGTGTGCATACTATGTAGAACATGATTCTTACAAGCGCAATATCTAGGAAATAGTGGGTCTTAGAGAAAAAACATAGATACCATTTTTATAGAGAATTTTAAGATCTACAACTTTGCTCTGAGGTACTTTTTCGATACAACTTACCGTTTTCGAGAAAAATCCAAAAAACCTAAAATTTTGACCTTGGGCCCCGAATAAGTCCCTAAGCTCACATGGGACTGATGGGGACTTTTGACACTTTATTCCTTGTGGTAAACTGGTAAACCTAAGGTCTCTACGAAGATTTGGCTCTGTCGGAATTTTCTTTATTTCAATTGTCTAAAATGACCGGACTAATACGTGGCATATGTGTGCATACTATGTAGAACATGATTCTTACAAGCGCAATATCTAGGAAATAGTGGGTCTTAGAGAAAAAACATAGATACCATTTTTATAGAGAATTTTAAGATCTACAACTTTGCTCTGAGGTACTTTTTCGATACAACTTACCGTTTTCGAGAAAAATCCAAAAAACCTAAAATTTTGACCTTGGGCCCCGAATAAGTCCCTAAGCTCACATGGGACTGATGGGGACTTTTGACACTTTATTCCTTGTGGTAAACTGGTAAACCTAAGGTCTCTACGAAGATTTGGCTCTGTCGGAATTTTCTTTATTTCAATTGTCTAAAATGACCGGACTAATACGTGGCGTATGTGTGCATACTATGTAGAACATGATTCTTACAAGCGTAATATCTGGGAAATAGTGGGTCTTAGAGAAAAAATCATAGAGATCATTTTTATAGAGAATTTTAAGATCTACAACTTTGCTCTGAGGTACTTTTTCGATAAAACTTACCGTTTTCGAGAAAAATCCAAAAAACCTAAAATTTTGACCTTGGGCCCCGAATAAGTCCCTAAGCTCACATGGGACTGATGGGGACTTTTGACACTTTATTCCTTGTGGTAAACTGGTAAACCTAAGGTCTCTACGAAGATTTGGCTCTGTCGGAATTTTCTTTATTTCAATTGTCTAAAATGACCGGACTAATACGTGGCGTATGTGTGCATACTATGTAGAACATGATTCTTACAAGCGTAATATCTGGGAAATAGTGGGTCTTAGAGAAAAAATCATAGAGATCATTTTTATAGAGAATTTTAAGATCTACAACTTTGCTCTGAGGTACTTTTTCGATAAAACTTACCGTTTTCGAGAAAAATCCAAAATACCTAAAATTTTGACCTTGGGCCCCGAATAAGTCCCTAAGCTCACATGGGACTGATGGGGACTTTTGACACTTTATTCCTTGTGGTAAACTGGTAAACCTAAGGTCTCTACGAAGATTTGGCTCTGTCGGAATTTTCTTTATTTCAATTGTCTAAAATGACCGGACTAATACGTGGCGTATGTGTGCATACTATGTAGAACATGATTCTTACAAGCGTAATATCTGGGAAATAGTGGGTCTTAGAGAAAAAATCATAGAGATCATTTTTATAGAGAATTTTAAGATCTACAACTTTGCTTTGAGGTACTTTTTCGATAAAACTTACCGTTTTCGAGAAAAATCCAAAAAACCTAAAATTTTGACCTTGGGCCCCGAATAAGTCCCTAAGCTCACATGGGACTGATGGGGACTTTTGACACTTTATTCCTTGTGGTAAACCTAAGGTCTCTACGAAGATTTGGCTCTGTCGGAATTTTCTTTATTTCAATTGTCTAAAATGACCGGACTAATACGTGGCGTATGTGTGCATACTATGTAGAACATGATTCTTACAAGCGTAATATCTGGGAAATAGTGGGTCTTAGAGAAAAAACATAGATACCATTTTTATAGAGAATTTTAAGATCTACAACTTTGCTCTGAGGTACTTTTTCGATAAAACTTACCGTTTTCGAGAAAAATCCAAAAAACCTAAAATTTTGACCTTGGGCCCCGAATAAGTCCCTAAGCTCACATGGGACTGATGGGGACTTTTGACACTTTATTCCTTGTGGTAAACTGGTAAACCTAAGGTCTCTACGAAGATTTGGCTCTGTCGGAATTTTCTTTATTTCAATTGTCTAAAATGACCGGACTAATACGTGGCATATGTGTGCATACTATGTAGAACATGATTCTTACAAGCGCAATATCTAGGAAATAGTGGGTCTTAGAGAAAAAAAATTAATACCATTTTTATAGAGAATTTTAAGATCTACAACTTTGCTCTGAGGTACTTTTTCGATAAAACTTACCGTTTTCGAGAAAAATCCAAAAAACCTAAAATTTTGACCTTGGGCCCCGAATAAGTCCCTAAGCTCACATGGGACTGATGGGGACTTTTGACACTTTATTCCTTGTGGTAAACTGGTAAACCTAAGGTCTCTACGAAGATTTGGCTCTGTCGGAATTTTCTTTATTTCAATTGTCTAAAATGACCGGACTAATACGTGGCGTATGTGTGCATACTATGTAGAACATGATTCTTACAAGCGTAATATCTGGGAAATAGTGGGTCTTAGAGAAAAAATCATAGAGATCATTTTTATAGAGAATTTTAAGATCTACAACTTTGCTCTGAGGTACTTTTTCGATAAAACTTACCGTTTTTGAGAAAAATCCAAAAAACCTAAAATTTTGACCTTGGGCCCCGAATAAGTCCCTAAGCTCACATGGGACTGATGGGGACTTTTGACACTTTATTCCTTGTGGTAAACTGGTAAACCTAAGGTCTCTACGAAGATTTGGCTCTGTCGGAATTTTCTTTATTTCAATTGTCTAAAATGACCGGACTAATACGTGGCATATGTGTGCATACTATGTAGAACATGATTCTTACAAGCGCAATATCTAGGAAATAGTGGGTCTTAGAGAAAAAACATAGATACCATTTTTATAGAGAATTTTAAGATCTACAACTTTGCTCTGAGGTACTTTTTCGATAAAACTTACCGTTTTCGAGAAAAATCCAAAAAACCTAAAATTTTGACCTTGGGCCCCGAATAAGTCCCTAAGCTCACATGGGACTGATGGGGACTTTTGACACTTTATTCCTTGTGGTAAACTGGTAAACCTAAGGTCTCTACGAAGATTTGGCTCTGTCGGAATTTTCTTTATTTCAATTGTCTAAAATGACCGGACTAATACGTGGCATATGTGTGCATACTATGTAGAACATGATTCTTACAAGCGCAATATCTAGGAAATAGTGGGTCTTAGAGAAAAAACATAGATACCATTTTTATAGAGAATTTTAAGATCTACAACTTTGCTCTGAGGTACTTTTTCGATACAACTTACCGTTTTCGAGAAAAATCCAAAAAACCTAAAATTTTGACCTTGGGCCCCGAATAAGTCCCTAAGCTCACATGGGACTGATGGGGACTTTTGACACTTTATTCCTTGTGGTAAACTGGTAAACCTAAGGTCTCTACGAAGATTTGGCTCTGTCGGAATTTTCTTTATTTCAATTGTCTAAAATGACCGGACTAATACGTGGCATATGTGTGCATACTATGTAGAACATGATTCTTACAAGCGCAATATCTAGGAAATAGTGGGTCTTAGAGAAAAAACATAGATACCATTTTTATAGAGAATTTTAAGATCTACAACTTTGCTCTGAGGTACTTTTTCGATACAACTTACCGTTTTCGAGAAAAATCCAAAAAACCTAAAATTTTGACCTTGGGCCCCGAATAAGTCCCTAAGCTCACATGGGACTGATGGGGACTTTTGACACTTTATTCCTTGTGGTAAACTGGTAAACCTAAGGTCTCTACGAAGATTTGGCTCTGTCGGAATTTTCTTTATTTCAATTGTCTAAAATGACCGGACTAATACGTGGCGTATGTGTGCATACTATGTAGAACATGATTCTTACAAGCGTAATATCTGGGAAATAGTGGGTCTTAGAGAAAAAATCATAGAGATCATTTTTATAGAGAATTTTAAGATCTACAACTTTGCTCTGAGGTACTTTTTCGATAAAACTTACCGTTTTCGAGAAAAATCCAAAAAACCTAAAATTTTGACCTTGGGCCCCGAATAAGTCCCTAAGCTCACATGGGACTGATGGGGACTTTTGACACTTTATTCCTTGTGGTAAACTGGTAAACCTAAGGTCTCTACGAAGATTTGGCTCTGTCGGAATTTTCTTTATTTCAATTGTCTAAAATGACCGGACTAATACGTGGCGTATGTGTGCATACTATGTAGAACATGATTCTTACAAGCGTAATATCTGGGAAATAGTGGGTCTTAGAGAAAAAATCATAGAGATCATTTTTATAGAGAATTTTAAGATCTACAACTTTGCTCTGAGGTACTTTTTCGATAAAACTTACCGTTTTCGAGAAAAATCCAAAAAACCTAAAATTTTGACCTTGGGCCCCGAATAAGTCCCTAAGCTCACATGGGACTGATGGGGACTTTTGACACTTTATTCCTTGTGGTAAACTGGTAAACCTAAGGTCTCTACGAAGATTTGGCTCTGTCGGAATTTTCTTTATTTCAATTGTCTAAAATGACCGGACTAATACGTGGCGTATGTGTGCATACTATGTAGAACATGATTCTTACAAGCGTAATATCTGGGAAATAGTGGGTCTTAGAGAAAAAATCATAGAGATCATTTTTATAGAGAATTTTAAGATCTACAACTTTGCTCTGAGGTACTTTTTCGATAAAACTTACCGTTTTCGAGAAAAATCCAAAAAACCTAAAATTTTGACCTTGGGCCCCGAATAAGTCCCTAAGCTCACATGGGACTGATGGGGCCTTTTGACACTTTATTCCTTGTGGTAAACCTAAGGTCTCTACGAAGATTTGGCTCTGTCGGAATTTTCTTTATTTCAATTGTCTAAAATGACCGGACTAATACGTGGCGTATGTGTGCATACTATGTAGAACATGATTCTTACAAGCGTAATATCTGGGAAATAGTGGGTCTTAGAGAAAAAATCATAGAGATCATTTTTATAGAGAATTTTAAGATCTACAACTTTGCTTTGAGGTACTTTTTCGATAAAACTTACCGTTTTCGAGAAAAATCCAAAAAACCTAAAATTTTGACCTTGGGCCCCGAATAAGTCCCTAAGCTCACATGGGACTGATGGGGACTTTTGACACTTTATTCCTTGTGGTAAACCTAAGGTCTCTACGAAGATTTGGCTCTGTCGGAATTTTCTTTATTTCAATTGTCTAAAATGACCGGACTAATACGTGGCGTATGTGTGCATACTATGTAGAACATGATTCTTACAAGCGTAATATCTGGGAAATAGTGGGTCTTAGAGAAAAAACATAGATACCATTTTTATAGAGAATTTTAAGATCTACAACTTTGCTCTGAGGTACTTTTTCGATAAAACTTACCGTTTTCGAGAAAAATCCAAAAAACCTAAAATTTTGACCTTGGGCCCCGAATAAGTCCCTAAGCTCACATGGGACTGATGGGGACTTTTGACACTTTATTCCTTGTGGTAAACTGGTAAACCTAAGGTCTCTACGAAGATTTGGCTCTGTCGGAATTTTCTTTATTTCAATTGTCTAAAATGACCGGACTAATACGTGGCATATGTGTGCATACTATGTAGAACATGATTCTTACAAGCGCAATATCTAGGAAATAGTGGGTCTTAGAGAAAAAAAATTAATACCATTTTTATAGAGAATTTTAAGATCTACAACTTTGCTCTGAGGTACTTTTTCGATAAAACTTACCGTTTTCGAGAAAAATCCAAAAAACCTAAAATTTTGACCTTGGGCCCCGAATAAGTCCCTAAGCTCACATGGGACTGATGGGGACTTTTGACACTTTATTCCTTGTGGTAAACTGGTAAACCTAAGGTCTCTACGAAGATTTGGCTCTGTCGGAATTTTCTTTATTTCAATTGTCTAAAATGACCGGACTAATACGTGGCGTATGTGTGCATACTATGTAGAACATGATTCTTACAAGCGTAATATCTGGGAAATAGTGGGTCTTAGAGAAAAAAGCATAGAGATCATTTTTATAGAGAATTTTAAGATCTACAACTTTGCTTTGAGGTACTTTTTTGATAAAACTTACCGTTTTCGAGAAAAATCCAAAAAACCTAAAATTTTGACCTTGGGCCCCGAATAAGTCCCTAAGCTCACATGGGACTGATGGGGACTTTTGACACTTTATTCCTTGTGGTAAACCTAAGGTCTCTACGAAGATTTGGCTCTGTCGGAATTTTCTTTATTTCAATTGTCTAAAATGACCGGACTAATACGTGGCGTATGTGTGCATACTATGTAGAACATGATTCTTACAAGCGTAATATCTGGGAAATAGTGGGTCTTAGAGAAAAAATCATAGAGATCATTTTTATAGAGAATTTTAAGATCTACAACTTTGCTCTGAGGTACTTTTTCGATAAAACTTACCGTTTTTGAGAAAAATCCAAAAAACCTAAAATTTTGACCTTGGGCCCCGAATAAGTCCCTAAGCTCACATGGGACTGATGGGGACTTTTGACACTTTATTCCTTGTGGTAAACTGGTAAACCTAAGGTCTCTACGAAGATTTGGCTCTGTCGGAATTTTCTTTATTTCAATTGTCTAAAATGACCGGACTAATACGTGGCATATGTGTGCATACTATGTAGAACATGATTCTTACAAGCGCAATATCTAGGAAATAGTGGGTCTTAGAGAAAAAACATAGATACCATTTTTATAGAGAATTTTAAGATCTACAACTTTGCTCTGAGGTACTTTTTCGATAAAACTTACCGTTTTCGAGAAAAATCCAAAAAACCTAAAATTTTGACCTTGGGCCCCGAATAAGTCCCTAAGCTCACATGGGACTGATGGGGACTTTTGACACTTTATTCCTTGTGGTAAACTGGTAAACCTAAGGTCTCTACGAAGATTTGGCTCTGTCGGAATTTTCTTTATTTCAATTGTCTAAAATGACCGGACTAATACGTGGCATATGTGTGCATACTATGTAGAACATGATTCTTACAAGCGCAATATCTAGGAAATAGTGGGTCTTAGAGAAAAAACATAGATACCATTTTTATAGAGAATTTTAAGATCTACAACTTTGCTCTGAGGTACTTTTTCGATACAACTTACCGTTTTCGAGAAAAATCCAAAAAACCTAAAATTTTGACCTTGGGCCCCGAATAAGTCCCTAAGCTCACATGGGACTGATGGGGACTTTTGACACTTTATTCCTTGTGGTAAACTGGTAAACCTAAGGTCTCTACGAAGATTTGGCTCTGTCGGAATTTTCTTTATTTCAATTGTCTAAAATGACCGGACTAATACGTGGCATATGTGTGCATACTATGTAGAACATGATTCTTACAAGCGCAATATCTAGGAAATAGTGGGTCTTAGAGAAAAAAAATTAATACCATTTTTATAGAGAATTTTAAGATCTACAACTTTGCTCTGAGGTACTTTTTCGATAAAACTTACCGTTTTCGAGAAAAATCCAAAAAACCTAAAATTTTGACCTTGGGCCCCGAATAAGTCCCTAAGCTCACATGGGACTGATGGGGACTTTTGACACTTTATTCCTTGTGGTAAACTGGTAAACCTAAGGTCTCTACGAAGATTTGGCTCTGTCGGAATTTTCTTTATTTCAATTGTCTAAAATGACCGGACTAATACGTGGCGTATGTGTGCATACTATGTAGAACATGATTCTTACAAGCGTAATATCTGGGAAATAGTGGGTCTTAGAGAAAAAAGCATAGAGATCATTTTTATAGAGAATTTTAAGATCTACAACTTTGCTCTGAGGTACTTTTTTGATAAAACTTACCGTTTTCGAGAAAAATCCAAAAAACCTAAAATTTTGACCTTGGGCCCCGAATAAGTCCCTAAGCTCACATGGGACTGATGGGGACTTTTGACACTTTATTCCTTGTGGTAAACCTAAGGTCTCTACGAAGATTTGGCTCTGTCGGAATTTTCTTTATTTCAATTGTCTAAAATGACCGGACTAATACGTGGCGTATGTGTGCATACTATGTAGAACATGATTCTTACAAGCGTAATATCTGGGAAATAGTGGGTCTTAGAGAAAAAATCATAGAGATCATTTTTATAGAGAATTTTAAGATCTACAACTTTGCTCTGAGGTACTTTTTCGATAAAACTTACCGTTTTTGAGAAAAATCCAAAAAACCTAAAATTTTGACCTTGGGCCCCGAATAAGTCCCTAAGCTCACATGGGACTGATGGGGACTTTTGACACTTTATTCCTTGTGGTAAACTGGTAAACCTAAGGTCTCTACGAAGATTTGGCTCTGTCGGAATTTTCTTTATTTCAATTGTCTAAAATGACCGGACTAATACGTGGCATATGTGTGCATACTATGTAGAACATGATTCTTACAAGCGCAATATCTAGGAAATAGTGGGTCTTAGAGAAAAAACATAGATACCATTTTTATAGAGAATTTTAAGATCTACAACTTTGCTCTGAGGTACTTTTTCGATAAAACTTACCGTTTTCGAGAAAAATCCAAAAAACCTAAAATTTTGACCTTGGGCCCCGAATAAGTCCCTAAGCTCACATGGGACTGATGGGGACTTTTGACACTTTATTCCTTGTGGTAAACTGGTAAACCTAAGGTCTCTACGAAGATTTGGCTCTGTCGGAATTTTCTTTATTTCAATTGTCTAAAATGACCGGACTAATACGTGGCATATGTGTGCATACTATGTAGAACATGATTCTTACAAGCGCAATATCTAGGAAATAGTGGGTCTTAGAGAAAAAACATAGATACCATTTTTATAGAGAATTTTAAGATCTACAACTTTGCTCTGAGGTACTTTTTCGATACAACTTACCGTTTTCGAGAAAAATCCAAAAAACCTAAAATTTTGACCTTGGGCCCCGAATAAGTCCCTAAGCTCACATGGGACTGATGGGGACTTTTGACACTTTATTCCTTGTGGTAAACTGGTAAACCTAAGGTCTCTACGAAGATTTGGCTCTGTCGGAATTTTCTTTATTTCAATTGTCTAAAATGACCGGACTAATACGTGGCATATGTGTGCATACTATGTAGAACATGATTCTTACAAGCGCAATATCTAGGAAATAGTGGGTCTTAGAGAAAAAACATAGATACCATTTTTATAGAGAATTTTAAGATCTACAACTTTGCTCTGAGGTACTTTTTCGATACAACTTACCGTTTTCGAGAAAAATCCAAAAAACCTAAAATTTTGACCTTGGGCCCCGAATAAGTCCCTAAGCTCACATGGGACTGATGGGGACTTTTGACACTTTATTCCTTGTGGTAAACTGGTAAACCTAAGGTCTCTACGAAGATTTGGCTCTGTCGGAATTTTCTTTATTTCAATTGTCTAAAATGACCGGACTAATACGTGGCGTATGTGTGCATACTATGTAGAACATGATTCTTACAAGCGTAATATCTGGGAAATAGTGGGTCTTAGAGAAAAAATCATAGAGATCATTTTTATAGAGAATTTTAAGATCTACAACTTTGCTCTGAGGTACTTTTTCGATAAAACTTACCGTTTTCGAGAAAAATCCAAAAAACCTAAAATTTTGACCTTGGGCCCCGAATAAGTCCCTAAGCTCACATGGGACTGATGGGGACTTTTGACACTTTATTCCTTGTGGTAAACTGGTAAACCTAAGGTCTCTACGAAGATTTGGCTCTGTCGGAATTTTCTTTATTTCAATTGTCTAAAATGACCGGACTAATACGTGGCGTATGTGTGCATACTATGTAGAACATGATTCTTACAAGCGTAATATCTGGGAAATAGTGGGTCTTAGAGAAAAAATCATAGAGATCATTTTTATAGAGAATTTTAAGATCTACAACTTTGCTCTGAGGTACTTTTTCGATAAAACTTACCGTTTTCGAGAAAAATCCAAAAAACCTAAAATTTTGACCTTGGGCCCCGAATAAGTCCCTAAGCTCACATGGGACTGATGGGGACTTTTGACACTTTATTCCTTGTGGTAAACTGGTAAACCTAAGGTCTCTACGAAGATTTGGCTCTGTCGGAATTTTCTTTATTTCAATTGTCTAAAATGACCGGACTAATACGTGGCGTATGTGTGCATACTATGTAGAACATGATTCTTACAAGCGTAATATCTGGGAAATAGTGGGTCTTAGAGAAAAAATCATAGAGATCATTTTTATAGAGAATTTTAAGATCTACAACTTTGCTCTGAGGTACTTTTTCGATAAAACTTACCGTTTTCGAGAAAAATCCAAAAAACCTAAAATTTTGACCTTGGGCCCCGAATAAGTCCCTAAGCTCACATGGGACTGATGGGGCCTTTTGACACTTTATTCCTTGTGGTAAACCTAAGGTCTCTACGAAGATTTGGCTCTGTCGGAATTTTCTTTATTTCAATTGTCTAAAATGACCGGACTAATACGTGGCGTATGTGTGCATACTATGTAGAACATGATTCTTACAAGCGTAATATCTGGGAAATAGTGGGTCTTAGAGAAAAAATCATAGAGATCATTTTTATAGAGAATTTTAAGATCTACAACTTTGCTCTGAGGTACTTTTTCGATAAAACTTACCGTTTTCGAGAAAAATCCAAAAAACCTAAAATTTTGACCTTGGGCCCCGAATAAGTCCCTAAGCTCACATGGGACTGATGGGGACTTTTGACACTTTATTCCTTGTGGTAAACCTAAGGTCTCTACGAAGATTTGGCTCTGTCGGAATTTTCTTTATTTCAATTGTCTAAAATGACCGGACTAATACGTGGCGTATGTGTGCATACTATGTAGAACATGATTCTTACAAGCGTAATATCTGGGAAATAGTGGGTCTTAGAGAAAAAACATAGATACCATTTTTATAGAGAATTTTAAGATCTACAACTTTGCTCTGAGGTACTTTTTCGATAAAACTTACCGTTTTCGAGAAAAATCCTAAAAACCTAAAATTTTGACCTTGGGCTCCGAATAAGTCCCTAAGCTCACATGGGACTGATGGGGACTTTTGACACTTTATTCCTTGTGGTAAACTGGTAAACCTAAGGTCTCTACGAAGATTTGGCTCTGTCGGAATTTTCTTTATTTCAATTGTCTAAAATGACCGGACTAATACGTGGCATATGTGTGCATACTATGTAGAACATGATTCTTACAAGCGCAATATCTAGGAAATAGTGGGTCTTAGAGAAAAAAAATTAATACCATTTTTATAGAGAATTTTAAGATCTACAACTTTGCTCTGAGGTACTTTTTCGATAAAACTTACCGTTTTCGAGAAAAATCCAAAAAACCTAAAATTTTGACCTTGGGCCCCGAATAAGTCCCTAAGCTCACATGGGACTGATGGGGACTTTTGACACTTTATTCCTTGTGGTAAACTGGTAAACCTAAGGTCTCTACGAAGATTTGGCTCTGTCGGAATTTTCTTTATTTCAATTGTCTAAAATGACCGGACTAATACGTGGCGTATGTGTGCATACTATGTAGAACATGATTCTTACAAGCGTAATATCTGGGAAATAGTGGGTCTTAGAGAAAAAAGCATAGAGATCATTTTTATAGAGAATTTTAAGATCTACAACTTTGCTCTGAGGTACTTTTTTGATAAAACTTACCGTTTTCGAGAAAAATCCAAAAAACCTAAAATTTTGACCTTGGGCCCCGAATAAGTCCCTAAGCTCACATGGGACTGATGGGGACTTTTGACACTTTATTCCTTGTGGTAAACCTAAGGTCTCTACGAAGATTTGGCTCTGTCGGAATTTTCTTTATTTCAATTGTCTAAAATGACCGGACTAATACGTGGCGTATGTGTGCATACTATGTAGAACATGATTCTTACAAGCGTAATATCTGGGAAATAGTGGGTCTTAGAGAAAAAATCATAGAGATCATTTTTATAGAGAATTTTAAGATCTACAACTTTGCTCTGAGGTACTTTTTCGATAAAACTTACCGTTTTTGAGAAAAATCCAAAAAACCTAAAATTTTGACCTTGGGCCCCGAATAAGTCCCTAAGCTCACATGGGACTGATGGGGACTTTTGACACTTTATTCCTTGTGGTAAACTGGTAAACCTAAGGTCTCTACGAAGATTTGGCTCTGTCGGAATTTTCTTTATTTCAATTGTCTAAAATGACCGGACTAATACGTGGCATATGTGTGCATACTATGTAGAACATGATTCTTACAAGCGCAATATCTAGGAAATAGTGGGTCTTAGAGAAAAAACATAGATACCATTTTTATAGAGAATTTTAAGATCTACAACTTTGCTCTGAGGTACTTTTTCGATAAAACTTACCGTTTTCGAGAAAAATCCAAAAAACCTAAAATTTTGACCTTGGGCCCCGAATAAGTCCCTAAGCTCACATGGGACTGATGGGGACTTTTGACACTTTATTCCTTGTGGTAAACTGGTAAACCTAAGGTCTCTACGAAGATTTGGCTCTGTCGGAATTTTCTTTATTTCAATTGTCTAAAATGACCGGACTAATACGTGGCATATGTGTGCATACTATGTAGAACATGATTCTTACAAGCGCAATATCTAGGAAATAGTGGGTCTTAGAGAAAAAACATAGATACCATTTTTATAGAGAATTTTAAGATCTACAACTTTGCTCTGAGGTACTTTTTCGATACAACTTACCGTTTTCGAGAAAAATCCAAAAAACCTAAAATTTTGACCTTGGGCCCCGAATAAGTCCCTAAGCTCACATGGGACTGATGGGGACTTTTGACACTTTATTCCTTGTGGTAAACTGGTAAACCTAAGGTCTCTACGAAGATTTGGCTCTGTCGGAATTTTCTTTATTTCAATTGTCTAAAATGACCGGACTAATACGTGGCATATGTGTGCATACTATGTAGAACATGATTCTTACAAGCGCAATATCTAGGAAATAGTGGGTCTTAGAGAAAAAACATAGATACCATTTTTATAGAGAATTTTAAGATCTACAACTTTGCTCTGAGGTACTTTTTCGATACAACTTACCGTTTTCGAGAAAAATCCAAAAAACCTAAAATTTTGACCTTGGGCCCCGAATAAGTCCCTAAGCTCACATGGGACTGATGGGGACTTTTGACACTTTATTCCTTGTGGTAAACTGGTAAACCTAAGGTCTCTACGAAGATTTGGCTCTGTCGGAATTTTCTTTATTTCAATTGTCTAAAATGACCGGACTAATACGTGGCGTTTGTGTGCATACTATGTAGAACATGATTCTTACAAGCGTAATATCTGGGAAATAGTGGGTCTTAGAGAAAAAATCATAGAGATCATTTTTATAGAGAATTTTAAGATCTACAACTTTGCTCTGAGGTACTTTTTCGATAAAACTTACCGTTTTCGAGAAAAATCCAAAAAACCTAAAATTTTGACCTTGGGCCCCGAATAAGTCCCTAAGCTCACATGGGACTGATGGGGACTTTTGACACTTTATTCCTTGTGGTAAACTGGTAAACCTAAGGTCTCTACGAAGATTTGGCTCTGTCGGAATTTTCTTTATTTCAATTGTCTAAAATGACCGGACTAATACGTGGCGTATGTGTGCATACTATGTAGAACATGATTCTTACAAGCGTAATATCTGGGAAATAGTGGGTCTTAGAGAAAAAATCATAGAGATCATTTTTATAGAGAATTTTAAGATCTACAACTTTGCTCTGAGGTACTTTTTCGATAAAACTTACCGTTTTCGAGAAAAATCCAAAAAACCTAAAATTTTGACCTTGGGCCCCGAATAAGTCCCTAAGCTCACATGGGACTGATGGGGACTTTTGACACTTTATTCCTTGTGGTAAACTGGTAAACCTAAGGTCTCTACGAAGATTTGGCTCTGTCGGAATTTTCTTTATTTCAATTGTCTAAAATGACCGGACTAATACGTGGCGTATGTGTGCATACTATGTAGAACATGATTCTTACAAGCGTAATATCTGGGAAATAGTGGGTCTTAGAGAAAAAATCATAGAGATCATTTTTATAGAGAATTTTAAGATCTACAACTTTGCTCTGAGGTACTTTTTCGATAAAACTTACCGTTTTCGAGAAAAATCCAAAAAACCTAAAATTTTGACCTTGGGCCCCGAATAAGTCCCTAAGCTCACATGGGACTGATGGGGCCTTTTGACACTTTATTCCTTGTGGTAAACCTAAGGTCTCTACGAAGATTTGGCTCTGTCGGAATTTTCTTTATTTCAATTGTCTAAAATGACCGGACTAATACGTGGCGTATGTGTGCATACTATGTAGAACATGATTCTTACAAGCGTAATATCTGGGAAATAGTGGGTCTAAGAGAAAAAACATAGATACCATTTTTATAGAGAATTTTAAGATCTACAACTTTGCTCTGAGGTACTTTTTCGATAAAACTTACCGTTTTCGAGAAAAATCCAAAAAACCTAAAATTTTGACCTTGGGCCCCGAATAAGTCCCTAAGCTCACATGGGACTGATGGGGACTTTTGACACTTTATTCCTTGTGGTAAACTGGTAAACCTAAGGTCTCTACGAAGATTTGGCTCTGTCGGAATTTTCTTTATTTCAATTGTCTAAAATGACCGGACTAATACGTGGCATATGTGTGCATACTATGTAGAACATGATTCTTACAAGCGCAATATCTAGGAAATAGTGGGTCTTAGAGAAAAAACATAGATACCATTTTTATAGAGAATTTTAAGATCTACAACTTTGCTCTGAGGTACTTTTTCGATACAACTTACCGTTTTCGAGAAAAATCCAAAAAACCTAAAATTTTGACCTTGGGCCCCGAATAAGTCCCTAAGCTCACATGGGACTGATGGGGACTTTTGACACTTTATTCCTTGTGGTAAACTGGTAAACCTAAGGTCTCTACGAAGATTTGGCTCTGTCGGAATTTTCTTTATTTCAATTGTCTAAAATGACCGGACTAATACGTGGCGTATGTGTGCATACTATGTAGAACATGATTCTTACAAGCGTAATATCTGGGAAATAGTGGGTCTTAGAGAAAAAATCATAGAGATCATTTTTATAGAGAATTTTAAGATCTACAACTTTGCTCTGAGGTACTTTTTCGATAAAACTTACCGTTTTCGAGAAAAATCCAAAAAACCTAAAATTTTGACCTTGGGCCCCGAATAAGTCCCTAAGCTCACATGGGACTGATGGGGACTTTTGACACTTTATTCCTTGTGGTAAACTGGTAAACCTAAGGTCTCTACGAAGATTTGGCTCTGTCGGAATTTTCTTTATTTCAATTGTCTAAAATGACCGGACTAATACGTGGCGTATGTGTGCATACTATGTAGAACATGATTCTTACAAGCGTAATATCTGGGAAATAGTGGGTCTTAGAGAAAAAATCATAGAGATCATTTTTATAGAGAATTTTAAGATCTACAACTTTGCTCTGAGGTACTTTTTCGATAAAACTTACCGTTTTCGAGAAAAATCCAAAAAACCTAAAATTTTGACCTTGGGCCCCGAATAAGTCCCTAAGCTCACATGGGACTGATGGGGACTTTTGACACTTTATTCCTTGTGGTAAACTGGTAAACCTAAGGTCTCTACGAAGATTTGGCTCTGTCGGAATTTTCTTTATTTCAATTGTCTAAAATGACCGGACTAATACGTGGCGTATGTGTGCATACTATGTAGAACATGATTCTTACAAGCGTAATATCTGGGAAATAGTGGGTCTTAGAGAAAAAATCATAGAGATCATTTTTATAGAGAATTTTAAGATCTACAACTTTGCTCTGAGGTACTTTTTCGATAAAACTTACCGTTTTCGAGAAAAATCCAAAAAACCTAAAATTTTGACCTTGGGCCCCGAATAAGTCCCTAAGCTCACATGGGACTGATGGGGACTTTTGACACTTTATTCCTTGTGGTAAACCTAAGGTCTCTACGAAGATTTGGCTCTGTCGGAATTTTCTTTATTTCAATTGTCTAAAATGACCGGACTAATACGTGGCGTATGTGTGCATACTATGTAGAACATGATTCTTACAAGCGTAATATCTGGGAAATAGTGGGTCTAAGAGAAAAAACATAGATACCATTTTTATAGAGAATTTTAAGATCTACAACTTTGCTCTGAGGTACTTTTTCGATAAAACTTACCGTTTTCGAGAAAAATCCAAAAAACCTAAAATTTTGACCTTGGGCCCCGAATAAGTCCCTAAGCTCACATGGGACTGATGGGGACTTTTGACACTTTATTCCTTGTGGTAAACTGGTAAACCTAAGGTCTCTACGAAGATTTGGCTCTGTCGGAATTTTCTTTATTTCAATTGTCTAAAATGACCGGACTAATACGTGGCATATGTGTGCATACTATGTAGAACATGATTCTTACAAGCGCAATATCTAGGAAATAGTGGGTCTTAGAGAAAAAACATAGATACCATTTTTATAGAGAATTTTAAGATCTACAACTTTGCTCTGAGGTACTTTTTCGATAAAACTTACCGTTTTCGAGAAAAATCCAAAAAACCTAAAATTTTGACCTTGGGCCCCGAATAAGTCCCTAAGCTCACATGGGACTGATGGGGACTTTTGACACTTTATTCCTTGTGGTAAACTGGTAAACCTAAGGTCTCTACGAAGATTTGGCTCTGTCGGAATTTTCTTTATTTCAATTGTCTAAAATGACCGGACTAATACGTGGCATATGTGTGCATACTATGTAGAACATGATTCTTACAAGCGCAATATCTAGGAAATAGTGGGTCTTAGAGAAAAAACATAGATACCATTTTTATAGAGAATTTTAAGATCTACAACTTTGCTCTGAGGTACTTTTTCGATACAACTTACCGTTTTCGAGAAAAATCCAAAAAACCTAAAATTTTGACCTTGGGCCCCGAATAAGTCCCTAAGCTCACATGGGACTGATGGGGACTTTTGACACTTTATTCCTTGTGGTAAACTGGTAAACCTAAGGTCTCTACGAAGATTTGGCTCTGTCGGAATTTTCTTTATTTCAATTGTCTAAAATGACCGGACTAATACGTGGCATATGTGTGCATACTATGTAGAACATGATTCTTACAAGCGCAATATCTAGGAAATAGTGGGTCTTAGAGAAAAAACATAGATACCATTTTTATAGAGAATTTTAAGATCTACAACTTTGCTCTGAGGTACTTTTTCGATACAACTTACCGTTTTCGAGAAAAATCCAAAAAACCTAAAATTTTGACCTTGGGCCCCGAATAAGTCCCTAAGCTCACATGGGACTGATGGGGACTTTTGACACTTTATTCCTTGTGGTAAACTGGTAAACCTAAGGTCTCTACGAAGATTTGGCTCTGTCGGAATTTTCTTTATTTCAATTGTCTAAAATGACCGGACTAATACGTGGCGTATGTGTGCATACTATGTAGAACATGATTCTTACAAGCGTAATATCTGGGAAATAGTGGGTCTTAGAGAAAAAATCATAGAGATCATTTTTATAGAGAATTTTAAGATCTACAACTTTGCTCTGAGGTACTTTTTCGATAAAACTTACCGTTTTCGAGAAAAATCCAAAAAACCTAAAATTTTGACCTTGGGCCCCGAATAAGTCCCTAAGCTCACATGGGACTGATGGGGACTTTTGACACTTTATTCCTTGTGGTAAACTGGTAAACCTAAGGTCTCTACGAAGATTTGGCTCTGTCGGAATTTTCTTTATTTCAATTGTCTAAAATGACCGGACTAATACGTGGCGTATGTGTGCATACTATGTAGAACATGATTCTTACAAGCGTAATATCTGGGAAATAGTGGGTCTTAGAGAAAAAATCATAGAGATCATTTTTATAGAGAATTTTAAGATCTACAACTTTGCTCTGAGGTACTTTTTCGATAAAACTTACCGTTTTCGAGAAAAATCCAAAAAACCTAAAATTTTGACCTTGGGCCCCGAATAAGTCCCTAAGCTCACATGGGACTGATGGGGACTTTTGACACTTTATTCCTTGTGGTAAACTGGTAAACCTAAGGTCTCTACGAAGATTTGGCTCTGTCGGAATTTTCTTTATTTCAATTGTCTAAAATGACCGGACTAATACGTGGCGTATGTGTGCATACTATGTAGAACATGATTCTTACAAGCGTAATATCTGGGAAATAGTGGGTCTTAGAGAAAAAATCATAGAGATCATTTTTATAGAGAATTTTAAGATCTACAACTTTGCTCTGAGGTACTTTTTCGATAAAACTTACCGTTTTCGAGAAAAATCCAAAAAACCTAAAATTTTGACCTTGGGCCCCGAATAAGTCCCTAAGCTCACATGGGACTGATGGGGCCTTTTGACACTTTATTCCTTGTGGTAAACCTAAGGTCTCTACGAAGATTTGGCTCTGTCGGAATTTTCTTTATTTCAATTGTCTAAAATGACCGGACTAATACGTGGCGTATGTGTGCATACTATGTAGAACATGATTCTTACAAGCGTAATATCTGGGAAATAGTGGGTCTAAGAGAAAAAACATAGATACCATTTTTATAGAGAATTTTAAGATCTACAACTTTGCTCTGAGGTACTTTTTCGATAAAACTTACCGTTTTCGAGAAAAATCCAAAAAACCTAAAATTTTGACCTTGGGCCCCGAATAAGTCCCTAAGCTCACATGGGACTGATGGGGACTTTTGACACTTTATTCCTTGTGGTAAACTGGTAAACCTAAGGTCTCTACGAAGATTTGGCTCTGTCGGAATTTTCTTTATTTCAATTGTCTAAAATGACCGGACTAATACGTGGCATATGTGTGCATACTATGTAGAACATGATTCTTACAAGCGCAATATCTAGGAAATAGTGGGTCTTAGAGAAAAAACATAGATACCATTTTTATAGAGAATTTTAAGATCTACAACTTTGCTCTGAGGCACTTTTTCGATACAACTTACCGTTTTCGAGAAAAATCCAAAAAACCTAAAATTTTGACCTTGGGCCCCTAATAAGTCCCTAAGCTCACATGGGCCTGATGGGGACTTTTGACACTTTATTCCTTGTGGTAAACTGGTAAACCTAAGGTCTCTACGAAGATTTGGCTCTGTCGGAATTTTCTTTATTTCAATTGTCTAAAATGACCGGACTAATACGTGGCGTATGTGTGCATACTATGTAGAACATGATTCTTACAAGCGTAATATCTGGGAAATAGTGGGTCTTAGAGAAAAAATCATAGAGATCATTTTTATAGAGAATTTTAAGATCTACAACTTTGCTCTGAGGTACTTTTTCGATAAAACTTACCGTTTTCGAGAAAAATCCAAAAAACCTAAAATTTTGACCTTGGGCCCCGAATAAGTCCCTAAGCTCACATGGGACTGATGGGGACTTTTGACACTTTATTCCTTGTGGTAAACTGGTAAACCTAAGGTCTCTACGAAGATTTGGCTCTGTCGGAATTTTCTTTATTTCAATTGTCTAAAATGACCGGACTAATACGTGGCGTATGTGTGCATACTATGTAGAACATGATTCTTACAAGCGTAATATCTGGGAAATAGTGGGTCTTAGAGAAAAAATCATAGAGATCATTTTTATAGAGAATTTTAAGATCTACAACTTTGCTCTGAGGTACTTTTTCGATAAAACTTACCGTTTTCGAGAAAAATCCAAAAAACCTAAAATTTTGACCTTGGGCCCCGAATAAGTCCCTAAGCTCACATGGGACTGATGGGGACTTTTGACACTTTATTCCTTGTGGTAAACCTAAGGTCTCTACGAAGATTTGGCTCTGTCGGAATTTTCTTTATTTCAATTGTCTAAAATGACCGGACTAATACGTGGCGTATGTGTGCATACTATGTAGAACATGATTCTTACAAGCGTAATATCTGGGAAATAGTGGGTCTAAGAGAAAAAACATAGATACCATTTTTATAGAGAATTTTAAGATCTACAACTTTGCTCTGAGGTACTTTTTCGATAAAACTTACCGTTTTCGAGAAAAATCCAAAAAACCTAAAATTTTGACCTTGGGCCCCGAATAAGTCCCTAAGCTCACATGGGACTGATGGGGACTTTTGACACTTTATTCCTTGTGGTAAACTGGTAAACCTAAGGTCTCTACGAAGATTTGGCTCTGTCGGAATTTTCTTTATTTCAATTGTCTAAAATGACCGGACTAATACGTGGCATATGTGTGCATACTATGTAGAACATGATTCTTACAAGCGCAATATCTGGGAAATAGTGGGTCTTAGAGAAAAAACATAGATACCATTTTTATAGAGAATTTTAAGATCTACAACTTTGCTCTGAGGTACTTTTTCGATAAAACTTACCGTTTTCGAGAAAAATCCAAAAAACCTAAAATTTTGACCTTGGGCCCCGAATAAGTCCCTAAGCTCACATGGGACTGATGGGGACTTTTGACACTTTATTCCTTGTGGTAAACTGGTAAACCTAAGGTCTCTACGAAGATTTGGCTCTGTCGGAATTTTCTTTATTTCAATTGTCTAAAATGACCGGACTAATACGTGGCATATGTGTGCATACTATGTAGAACATGATTCTTACAAGCGCAATATCTAGGAAATAGTGGGTCTTAGAGAAAAAACATAGATACCATTTTTATAGAGAATTTTAAGATCTACAACTTTGCTCTGAGGTACTTTTTCGATACAACTTACCGTTTTCGAGAAAAATCCAAAAAACCTAAAATTTTGACCTTGGGCCCCGAATAAGTCCCTAAGCTCACATGGGACTGATGGGGACTTTTGACACTTTATTCCTTGTGGTAAACTGGTAAACCTAAGGTCTCTACGAAGATTTGGCTCTGTCGGAATTTTCTTTATTTCAATTGTCTAAAATGACCGGACTAATACGTGGCATATGTGTGCATACTATGTAGAACATGATTCTTACAAGCGCAATATCTAGGAAATAGTGGGTCTTAGAGAAAAAACATAGATACCATTTTTATAGAGAATTTTAAGATCTACAACTTTGCTCTGAGGTACTTTTTCGATACAACTTACCGTTTTCGAGAAAAATCCAAAAAACCTAAAATTTTGACCTTGGGCCCCGAATAAGTCCCTAAGCTCACATGGGACTGATGGGGACTTTTGACACTTTATTCCTTGTGGTAAACTGGTAAACCTAAGGTCTCTACGAAGATTTGGCTCTGTCGGAATTTTCTTTATTTCAATTGTCTAAAATGACCGGACTAATACGTGGCATATGTGTGCATACTATGTAGAACATGATTCTTACAAGCGCAATATCTAGGAAATAGTGGGTCTTAGAGAAAAAACATAGATACCATTTTTATAGAGAATTTTAAGATCTACAACTTTGCTTTGAGGTACTTTTTCGATACAACTTACCGTTTTCGAGAAAAATCCAAAAAACCTAAAATTTTGACCTTGGGCCCCGAATAAGTCCCTAAGCTCACATGGGCCTGATGGGGACTTTTGACACTTTATTCCTTGTGGTAAACTGGTAAACCTAAGGTCTCTACGAAGATTTGGCTCTGTCGGAATTTTCTTTATTTCAATTGTCTAAAATGACCGGACTAATACGTGGCGTATGTGTGCATACTATGTAGAACATGATTCTTACAAGCGTAATATCTGGGAAATAGTGGGTCTTAGAGAAAAAATCATAGAGATCATTTTTATAGAGAATTTTAAGATCTACAACTTTGCTCTGAGGTACTTTTTCGATAAAACTTACCGTTTTCGAGAAAAATCCAAAAAACCTAAAATTTTGACCTTGGGCCCCGAATAAGTCCCTAAGCTCACATGGGACTGATGGGGACTTTTGACACTTTATTCCTTGTGGTAAACTGGTAAACCTAAGGTCTCTACGAAGATTTGGCTCTGTCGGAATTTTCTTTATTTCAATTGTCTAAAATGACCGGACTAATACGTGGCGTATGTGTGCATACTATGTAGAACATGATTCTTACAAGCGTAATATCTGGGAAATAGTGGGTCTTAGAGAAAAAATCATAGAGATCATTTTTATAGAGAATTTTAAGATCTACAACTTTGCTCTGAGGTACTTTTTCGATAAAACTTACCGTTTTCGAGAAAAATCCAAAAAACCTAAAATTTTGACCTTGGGCCCCGAATAAGTCCCTAAGCTCACATGGGACTGATGGGGACTTTTGACACTTTATTCCTTGTGGTAAACCTAAGGTCTCTACGAAGATTTGGCTCTGTCGGAATTTTCTTTATTTCAATTGTCTAAAATGACCGGACTAATACGTGGCGTATGTGTGCATACTATGTAGAACATGATTCTTACAAGCGTAATATCTGGGAAATAGTGGGTCTTAGAGAAAAAACATAGATACCATTTTTATAGAGAATTTTAAGATCTACAACTTTGCTCTGAGGTACTTTTTCGATAAAACTTACCGTTTTCGAGAAAAATCCAAAAAACCTAAAATTTTGACCTTGGGCCCCGAATAAGTCCCTAAGCTCACATGGGACTGATGGGGACTTTTGACACTTTATTCCTTGTGGTAAACTGGTAAACCTAAGGTCTCTACGAAGATTTGGCTCTGTCGGAATTTTCTTTATTTCAATTGTCTAAAATGACCGGACTAATACGTGGCATATGTGTGCATACTATGTAGAACATGATTCTTACAAGCGCAATATCTAGGAAATAGTGGGTCTTAGAGAAAAAACATAGATACCATTTTTATAGAGAATTTTAAGATCTACAACTTTGCTCTGAGGTACTTTTTCGATACAACTTACCGTTTTCGAGAAAAATCCAAAAAACCTAAAATTTTGACCTTGGGCCCCGAATAAGTCCCTAAGCTCACATGGGACTGATGGGGACTTTTGACACTTTATTCCTTGTGGTAAACTGGTAAACCTAAGGTCTCTACGAAGATTTGGCTCTGTCGGAATTTTCTTTATTTCAATTGTCTAAAATGACCGGACTAATACGTGGCATATGTGTGCATACTATGTAGAACATGATTCTTACAAGCGCAATATCTAGGAAATAGTGGGTCTTAGAGAAAAAACATAGATACCATTTTTATAGCGAATTTTAAGATCTACAACTTTGCTCTGAGGTACTTTTTCGATACAACTTACCGTTTTCGAGAAAAATCCAAAAAACCTAAAATTTTGACCTTGGGCCCCGAATAAGTCCCTAAGCTCACATGGGACTGATGGGGACTTTTGACACTTTATTCCTTGTGGTAAACTGGTAAACCTAAGGTCTCTACGAAGATTTGGCTCTGTCGGAATTTTCTTTATTTCAATTGTCTAAAATGACCGGACTAATACGTGGCGTATGTGTGCATACTATGTAGAACATGATTCTTACAAGCGTAATATCTGGGAAATAGTGGGTCTTAGAGAAAAAATCATAGAGATCATTTTTATAGAGAATTTTAAGATCTACAACTTTGCTCTGAGGTACTTTTTCGATAAAACTTACCGTTTTCGAGAAAAATCCAAAAAACCTAAAATTTTGACCTTGGGCCCCGAATAAGTCCCTAAGCTCACATGGGACTGATGGGGACTTTTGACACTTTATTCCTTGTGGTAAACTGGTAAACCTAAGGTCTCTACGAAGATTTGGCTCTGTCGGAATTTTCTTTATTTCAATTGTCTAAAATGACCGGACTAATACGTGGCGTATGTGTGCATACTATGTAGAACATGATTCTTACAAGCGTAATATCTGGGAAATAGTGGGTCTTAGAGAAAAAATCATAGAGATCATTTTTATAGAGAATTTTAAGATCTACAACTTTGCTCTGAGGTACTTTTTCGATAAAACTTACCGTTTTCGAGAAAAATCCAAAAAACCTAAAATTTTGACCTTGGGCCCCGAATAAGTCCCTAAGCTCACATGGGACTGATGGGGACTTTTGACACTTTATTCCTTGTGGTAAACCTAAGGTCTCTACGAAGATTTGGCTCTGTCGGAATTTTCTTTATTTCAATTGTCTAAAATGACCGGACTAATACGTGGCGTATGTGTGCATACTATGTAGAACATGATTCTTACAAGCGTAATATCTGGGAAATAGTGGGTCTAAGAGAAAAAACATAGATACCATTTTTATAGAGAATTTTAAGATCTACAACTTTGCTCTGAGGTACTTTTTCGATAAAACTTACCGTTTTCGAGAAAAATCCAAAAAACCTAAAATTTTGACCTTGGGCCCCGAATAAGTCCCTAAGCTCACATGGGACTGATGGGGACTTTTGACACTTTATTCCTTGTGGTAAACTGGTAAACCTAAGGTCTCTACGAAGATTTGGCTCTGTCGGAATTTTCTTTATTTCAATTGTCTAAAATGACCGGACTAATACGTGGCATATGTGTGCATACTATGTAGAACATGATTCTTACAAGCGCAATATCTAGGAAATAGTGGGTCTTAGAGAAAAAACATAGATACCATTTTTATAGAGAATTTTAAGATCTACAACTTTGCTCTGAGGTACTTTTTCGATAAAACTTACCGTTTTCGAGAAAAATCCAAAAAACCTAAAATTTTGACCTTGGGCCCCGAATAAGTCCCTAAGCTCACATGGGACTGATGGGGACTTTTGACACTTTATTCCTTGTGGTAAACTGGTAAACCTAAGGTCTCTACGAAGATTTGGCTCTGTCGGAATTTTCTTTATTTCAATTGTCTAAAATGACCGGACTAATACGTGGCATATGTGTGCATACTATGTAGAACATGATTCTTACAAGCGCAATATCTAGGAAATAGTGGGTCTTAGAGAAAAAACATAGATACCATTTTTATAGAGAATTTTAAGATCTACAACTTTGCTCTGAGGTACTTTTTCGATACAACTTACCGTTTTCGAGAAAAATCCAAAAAACCTAAAATTTTGACCTTGGGCCCCGAATAAGTCCCTAAGCTCACATGGGACTGATGGGGACTTTTGACACTTTATTCCTTGTGGTAAACTGGTAAACCTAAGGTCTCTACGAAGATTTGGCTCTGTCGGAATTTTCTTTATTTCAATTGTCTAAAATGACCGGACTAATACGTGGCATATGTGTGCATACTATGTAGAACATGATTCTTACAAGCGCAATATCTAGGAAATAGTGGGTCTTAGAGAAAAAACATAGATACCATTTTTATAGAGAATTTTAAGATCTACAACTTTGCTCTGAGGTACTTTTTCGATACAACTTACCGTTTTCGAGAAAAATCCAAAAAACCTAAAATTTTGACCTTGGGCCCCGAATAAGTCCCTAAGCTCACATGGGACTGATGGGGACTTTTGACACTTTATTCCTTGTGGTAAACTGGTAAACCTAAGGTCTCTACGAAGATTTGGCTCTGTCGGAATTTTCTTTATTTCAATTGTCTAAAATGACCGGACTAATACGTGGCGTATGTGTGCATACTATGTAGAACATGATTCTTACAAGCGTAATATCTGGGAAATAGTGGGTCTTAGAGAAAAAATCATAGAGATCATTTTTATAGAGAATTTTAAGATCTACAACTTTGCTCTGAGGTACTTTTTCGATAAAACTTACCGTTTTCGAGAAAAATCCAAAAAACCTAAAATTTTGACCTTGGGCCCCGAATAAGTCCCTAAGCTCACATGGGACTGATGGGGACTTTTGACACTTTATTCCTTGTGGTAAACTGGTAAACCTAAGGTCTCTACGAAGATTTGGCTCTGTCGGAATTTTCTTTATTTCAATTGTCTAAAATGACCGGACTAATACGTGGCGTATGTGTGCATACTATGTAGAACATGATTCTTACAAGCGTAATATCTGGGAAATAGTGGGTCTTAGAGAAAAAATCATAGAGATCATTTTTATAGAGAATTTTAAGATCTACAACTTTGCTCTGAGGTACTTTTTCGATAAAACTTACCGTTTTCGAGAAAAATCCAAAAAACCTAAAATTTTGACCTTGGGCCCCGAATAAGTCCCTAAGCTCACATGGGACTGATGGGGACTTTTGACACTTTATTCCTTGTGGTAAACCTAAGGTCTCTACGAAGATTTGGCTCTGTCGGAATTTTCTTTATTTCAATTGTCTAAAATGACCGGACTAATACGTGGCGTATGTGTGCATACTATGTAGAACATGATTCTTACAAGCGTAATATCTGGGAAATAGTGGGTCTAAGAGAAAAAAACATAGATACCATTTTTATAGAGAATTTTAAGATCTACAACTTTGCTCTGAGGTACTTTTTCGATAAAACTTACCGTTTTCGAGAAAAATCCAAAAAACCTAAAATTTTGACCTTGGGCCCCGAATAAGTCCCTAAGCTCACATGGGACTGATGGGGACTTTTGACACTTTATTCCTTGTGGTAAACTGGTAAACCTAAGGTCTCTACGAAGATTTGGCTCTGTCGGAATTTTCTTTATTTCAATTGTCTAAAATGACCGGACTAATACGTGGCATATGTGTGCATACTATGTAGAACATGATTCTTACAAGCGCAATATCTAGGAAATAGTGGGTCTTAGAGAAAAAAAATAGATACTATTTTTATAGAGAATTTTAAGATCTACAACTTTGCTCTGAGGTACTTTTTCGATAAAACTTACCGTTTTCGAGAAAAATCCAAAATACCTAAAATTTTGACCTTGGGCCCCGAATAAGTCCCTAAGCTCACATGGGACTGATGGGGACTTTTGACACTTTATTCCTTGTGGTAAACTGGTAAACCTAAGGTCTCTACGAAGATTTGGCTCTGTCGGAATTTTCTTTATTTCAATTGTCTAAAATGACCGGACTAATACGTGGCGTATGTGTGCATACTATGTAGAACATGATTCTTACAAGCGTAATATCTGGGAAATAGTGGGTCTTAGAGAAAAAATCATAGAGATCATTTTTATAGAGAATTTTAAGATCTACAACTTTGCTTTGAGGTACTTTTTCGATAAAACTTACCGTTTTCGAGAAAAATCCAAAAAACCTAAAATTTTGACCTTGGGCCCCGAATAAGTCCCTAAGCTCACATGGGACTGATGGGGACTTTTGACACTTTATTCCTTGTGGTAAACCTAAGGTCTCTACGAAGATTTGGCTCTGTCGGAATTTTCTTTATTTCAATTGTCTAAAATGACCGGACTAATACGTGGCGTATGTGTGCATACTATGTAGAACATGATTCTTACAAGCGTAATATCTGGGAAATAGTGGGTCTTAGAGAAAAAAGCATAGAGATCATTTTTATAGAGAATTTTAAGATCTACAACTTTGCTCTGAGGTACTTTTTTGATAAAACTTACCGTTTTCGAGAAAAATCCAAAAAACCTAAAATTTTGACCTTGGGCCCCGAATAAGTCCCTAAGCTCACATGGGACTGATGGGGACTTTTGACACTTTATTCCTTGTGGTAAACCTAAGGTCTCTACGAAGATTTGGCTCTGTCGGAATTTTCTTTATTTCAATTGTCTAAAATGACCGGACTAATACGTGGCGTATGTGTGCATACTATGTAGAACATGATTCTTACAATCGTAATATCTGGGAAATAGTGGGTCTTAGAGAAAAAATCATAGAGATCATTTTTATAGAGAATTTTAAGATCTACAACTTTGCTCTGAGGTACTTTTTCGATAAAACTTACCGTTTTTGAGAAAAATCCAAAAAACCTAAAATTTTGACCTTGGGCCCCGAATAAGTCCCTAAGCTCACATGGGACTGATGGGGACTTTTGACACTTTATTCCTTGTGGTAAACTGGTAAACCTAAGGTCTCTACGAAGATTTGGCTCTGTCGGAATTTTCTTTATTTCAATTGTCTAAAATGACCGGACTAATACGTGGCATATGTGTGCATACTATGTAGAACATGATTCTTACAAGCGCAATATCTAGGAAATAGTGGGTCTTAGAGAAAAAACATAGATACCATTTTTATAGAGAAATTTAAGATCTACAACTTTGCTCTGAGGTACTTTTTCGATAAAACTTACCGTTTTCGAGAAAAATCCAAAAAACCTAAAATTTTGACCTTGGGCCCCGAATAAGTCCCTAAGCTCACATGGGACTGATGGGGACTTTTGACACTTTATTCCTTGTGGTAAACTGGTAAACCTAAGGTCTCTACGAAGATTTGGCTCTGTCGGAATTTTCTTTATTTCAATTGTCTAAAATGACCGGACTAATACGTGGCATATGTGTGCATACTATGTAGAACATGATTCTTACAAGCGCAATATCTAGGAAATAGTGGGTCTTAGAGAAAAAACATAGATACCATTTTTATAGAGAATTTTAAGATCTACAACTTTGCTCTGAGGTACTTTTTCGATACAACTTACCGTTTTCGAGAAAAATCCAAAAAACCTAAAATTTTGACCTTGGGCCCCGAATAAGTCCCTAAGCTCACATGGACTGATGGGGACTTTTGACACTTTATTCCTTGTGGTAAACTGGTAAACCTAAGGTCTCTACGAAGATTTGGCTCTGTCGGAATTTTCTTTATTTCAATTGTCTAAAATGACCGGACTAATACGTGGCATATGTGTGCATACTATGTAGAACATGATTCTTACAAGCGCAATATCTAGGAAATAGTGGGTCTTAGAGAAAAAACATAGATACCATTTTTATAGAGAATTTTAAGATCTACAACTTTGCTCTGAGGTACTTTTTCGATACAACTTACCGTTTTCGAGAAAAATCCAAAAACCTAAAATTTTGACCTTGGGCCCCGAATAAGTCCCTAAGCTCACATGGGACTGATGGGGACTTTTGACACTTTATTCCTTGTGGTAAACTGGTAAACCTAAGGTCTCTACGAAGATTTGGCTCTGTCGGAATTTTCTTTATTTCAATTGTCTAAAATGACCGGACTAATACGTGGCGTATGTGTGCATACTATGTAGAACATGATTCTTACAAGCGTAATATCTGGGAAATAGTGGGTCTTAGAGAAAAAAATCATAGAGATCATTTTTATAGAGAATTTTAAGATCTACAACTTTGCTCTGAGGTACTTTTTCGATAAAACTTACCGTTTTCGAGAAAAATCCAAAAAACCTAAAATTTTGACCTTGGGCCCCGAATAAGTCCCTAAGCTCACATGGGACTGATGGGGACTTTTGACACTTTATTCCTTGTGGTAAACCTAAGGTCTCTACGAAGATTTGGCTCTGTCGGAATTTTCTTTATTTCAATTGTCTAAAATGACCGGACTAATACGTGGCGTATGTGTGCATACTATGTAGAACATGATTCTTACAAGCGTAATATCTGGGAAATAGTGGGTCTAAGAGAAAAAACATAGATACCATTTTTATAGAGAATTTTAAGATCTACAACTTTGCTCTGAGGTACTTTTTCGATTAAAACTTACCGTTTTCGAGAAAAATCCAAAAACCTAAAATTTTGACCTTGGGCCCCGAATAAGTCCCTAAGCTCACATGGGACTGATGGGGACTTTTGACACTTTATTCCTTGTGGTAAACTGGTAAACCTAAGGTCTCTACGAAGATTTGGCTCTGTCGGAATTTTCTTTATTTCAATTGTCTAAAATGACCGGACTAATACGTGGCGTATGTGTGCATACTATGTAGAACATGATTCTTACAAGCGTAATATCTGGGAAATAGTGGGTCTTAGAGAAAAAAGCATAGAGATCATTTTTATAGAGAATTTTAAGATCTACAACTTTGCTCTGAGGTACTTTTTGATAAAACTTACCGTTTTCGAGAAAAATCCAAAAAACCTAAAATTTTGACCTTGGGCCCCGAATAAGTCCCTAAGCTCACATGGGACTGATGGGGACTTTTGACACTTTATTCCTTGTGGTAAACCTAAGGTCTCTACGAAGATTTGGCTCTGTCGGAATTTTCTTTATTTCAATTGTCTAAAATGACCGGACTAATACGTGGCGTATGTGTGCATACTATGTAGAACATGATTCTTACAATCGTAATATCTGGGAAATAGTGGGTCTTAGAGAAAAAATCATAGAGATCATTTTTATAGAGAATTTTAAGATCTACAACTTTGCTCTGAGGTACTTTTTCGATAAAACTTACCGTTTTCGAGAAAAATCCAAAAAACCTAAAATTTTGACCTTGGGCCCCGAATAAGTCCCTAAGCTCACATGGGACTGATGGGGACTTTTGACACTTTATTCCTTGTGGTAAACTGGTAAACCTAAGGTCTCTACGAAGATTTGGCTCTGTCGGAATTTTCTTTATTTCAATTGTCTAAAATGACCGGACTAATACGTGGCATATGTGTGCATACTATGTAGAACATGATTCTTACAAGCGCAATATCTAGGAAATAGTGGGTCTTAGAGAAAAAACATAGATACCATTTTTATAGAGAATTTTAAGATCTACAACTTTGCTCTGAGGTACTTTTTCGATAAAACTTACCGTTTTCGAGAAAAATCCAAAAAACCTAAAATTTTGACCTTGGGCCCCGAATAAGTCCCTAAGCTCACATGGGACTGATGGGGACTTTTGACACTTTATTCCTTGTGGTAAACTGGTAAACCTAAGGTCTCTACGAAGATTTGGCTCTGTCGGAATTTTCTTTATTTCAATTGTCTAAAATGACCGGACTAATACGTGGCATATGTGTGCATACTATGTAGAACATGATTCTTACAAGCGCAATATCTAGGAAATAGTGGGTCTTAGAGAAAAAAACATAGATACCATTTTTATAGAGAATTTTAAGATCTACAACTTTGCTCTGAGGTACTTTTTCGATACAACTTACCGTTTTCGAGAAAATCCAAAAAACCTAAAATTTTGACCTTGGGCCCCGAATAAGTCCCTAAGCTCACATGGGACTGATGGGGACTTTTGACACTTTATTCCTTGTGGTAAACTGGTAAACCTAAGGTCTCTACGAAGATTTGGCTCTGTCGGAATTTTCTTTATTTCAATTGTCTAAAATGACCGGACTAATACGTGGCATATGTGTGCATACTATGTAGAACATGATTCTTACAAGCGCAATATCTAGGAAATAGTGGGTCTTAGAGAAAAAACATAGATACCATTTTTATAGAGAATTTTAAGATCTACAACTTTGCTCTGAGGTACTTTTTCGATACAACTTACCGTTTTCGAGAAAAATCCAAAAAACCTAAAATTTTGACCTTGGGCCCCGAATAAGTCCCTAAGCTCACATGGGACTGATGGGGACTTTTGACACTTTATTCCTTGTGGTAAACTGGTAAACCTAAGGTCTCTACGAAGATTTGGCTCTGTCGGAATTTTCTTTATTTCAATTGTCTAAAATGACCGGACTAATACGTGGCGTATGTGTGCATACTATGTAGAACATGATTCTTACAAGCGTAATATCTGGGAAATAGTGGGTCTTAGAGAAAAAATCATAGAGATCATTTTTATAGAGAATTTTAAGATCTACAACTTTGCTCTGAGGTACTTTTTCGATAAAACTTACCGTTTTCGAGAAAAATCCAAAAAACCTAAATTTTGACCTTGGGCCCCGAATAAGTCCCTAAGCTCACATGGGACTGATGGGGACTTTTGACACTTTATTCCTTGTGGTAAACTGGTAAACCTAAGGTCTCTACGAAGATTTGGCTCTGTCGGAATTTTCTTTATTTCAATTGTCTAAAATGACCGGACTAATACGTGGCGTATGTGTGCATACTATGTAGAACATGATTCTTACAAGCGTAATATCTGGGAAATAGTGGGTCTTAGAGAAAAAATCATAGAGATCATTTTTATAGAGAATTTTAAGATCTACAACTTTGCTCTGAGGTACTTTTTCGATAAAACTTACCGTTTTCGAGAAAAATCCAAAAAACCTAAAATTTTGACCTTGGGCCCCGAATAAGTCCCTAAGCTCACATGGGACTGATGGGGACTTTTGACACTTTATTCCTTGTGGTAAACCTAAGGTCTCTACGAAGATTTGGCTCTGTCGGAATTTTCTTTATTTCAATTGTCTAAAATGACCGGACTAATACGTGGCGTATGTGTGCATACTATGTAGAACATGATTCTTACAAGCGTAATATCTGGGAAATAGTGGGTCTTAGAGAAAAAACATAGATACCATTTTTATAGAGAATTTTAAGATCTACAACTTTGCTCTGAGGTACTTTTTCGATAAAACTTACCGTTTTCGAGAAAAATCCAAAAAACCTAAAATTTTGACCTTGGGCCCCGAATAAGTCCCTAAGCTCACATGGGACTGATGGGGACTTTTGACACTTTATTCCTTGTGGTAAACTGGTAAACCTAAGGTCTCTACGATGATTTGGCTCTGTCGGAATTTTCTTTATTTCAATTGTCTAAAATGACCGGACTAATACGTGGCATATGTGTGCATACTATGTAGAACATGATTCTTACAAGCGCAATATCTAGGAAATAGTGGGTCTTAGAGAAAAAAAATAGATACTATTTTTATAGAGAATTTTAAGATCTACAACTTTGCTCTGAGGTACTTTTTCGATAAAACTTACCGTTTTCGAGAAAAATCCAAAATACCTAAAATTTTGACCTTGGGCCCCGAATAAGTCCCTAAGCTCACATGGGACTGATGGGGACTTTTGACACTTTATTCCTTGTGGTAAACTGGTAAACCTAAGGTCTCTACGAAGATTTGGCTCTGTCGGAATTTTCTTTATTTCAATTGTCTAAAATGACCGGACTAATACGTGGCGTATGTGTGCATACTATGTAGAACATGATTCTTACAAGCGTAATATCTGGGAAATAGTGGGTCTTAGAGAAAAAATCATAGAGATCATTTTTATAGAGAATTTTAAGATCTACAACTTTGCTTTGAGGTACTTTTTCGATAAAACTTACCGTTTTCGAGAAAAATCCAAAAAACCTAAAATTTTGACCTTGGGCCCCGAATAAGTCCCTAAGCTCACATGGACTGATGGGGACTTTTGACACTTTATTCCTTGTGGTAAACCTAAGGTCTCTACGAAGATTTGGCTCTGTCGGAATTTTCTTTATTTCAATTGTCTAAAATGACCGGACTAATACGTGGCGTATGTGTGCATACTATGTAGAACATGATTCTTACAAGCGTAATATCTGGGAAATAGTGGGTCTTAGAGAAAAAATCATAGAGATCATTTTTATAGAGAATTTTAAGATCTACAACTTTGCTCTGAGGTACTTTTTCGATAAAACTTACCGTTTTTGAGAAAAATCCAAAAAACCTAAAATTTTGACCTTGGGCCCCGAATAAGTCCCTAAGCTCACATGGGACTGATGGGGACTTTTGACACTTTATTCCTTGTGGTAAACTGGTAAACCTAAGGTCTCTACGAAGATTTGGCTCTGTCGGAATTTTCTTTATTTCAATTGTCTAAAATGACCGGACTAATACGTGGCATATGTGTGCATACTATGTAGAACATGATTCTTACAAGCGCAATATCTAGGAAATAGTGGGTCTTAGAGAAAAAAAATAGATACTATTTTTATAGAGAATTTTAAGATCTACAACTTTGCTCTGAGGTACTTTTTCGATAAAACTTACCGTTTTCGAGAAAAATCCAAAATACCTAAAATTTTGACCTTGGGCCCCGAATAAGTCCCTAAGCTCACATGGGACTGATGGGGACTTTTGACACTTTATTCCTTGTGGTAAACTGGTAAACCTAAGGTCTCTACGAAGATTTGGCTCTGTCGGAATTTTCTTTATTTCAATTGTCTAAAATGACCGGACTAATACGTGGCGTATGTGTGCATACTATGTAGAACATGATTCTTACAAGCGTAATATCTGGGAAATAGTGGGTCTTAGAGAAAAAATCATAGAGATCATTTTTATAGAGAATTTTAAGATCTACAACTTTGCTTTGAGGTACTTTTTCGATAAAACTTACCGTTTTCGAGAAAAATCCAAAAAACCTAAAATTTTGACCTTGGGCCCCGAATAAGTCCCTAAGCTCACATGGGACTGATGGGGACTTTTGACACTTTATTCCTTGTGGTAAACCTAAGGTCTCTACGAAGATTTGGCTCTGTCGGAATTTTCTTTATTTCAATTGTCTAAAATGACCGGACTAATACGTGGCGTATGTGTGCATACTATGTAGAACATGATTCTTACAAGCGTAATATCTGGGAAATAGTGGGTCTTAGAGAAAAAATCATAGAGATCATTTTTATAGAGAATTTTAAGATCTACAACTTTGCTCTGAGGTACTTTTTCGATAAAACTTACCGTTTTTGAGAAAAATCCAAAAAACCTAAAATTTTGACCTTGGGCCCCGAATAAGTCCCTAAGCTCACATGGGACTGATGGGGACTTTTGACACTTTATTCCTTGTGGTAAACTGGTAAACCTAAGGTCTCTACGAAGATTTGGCTCTGTCGGAATTTTCTTTATTTCAATTGTCTAAAATGACCGGACTAATACGTGGCATATGTGTGCATACTATGTAGAACATGATTCTTACAAGCGCAATATCTAGGAAATAGTGGGTCTTAGAGAAAAAACATAGATACCATTTTTATAGAGAATTTTAAGATCTACAACTTTGCTCTGAGGTACTTTTTCGATAAAACTTACCGTTTTCGAGAAAAATCCAAAAAACCTAAAATTTTGACCTTGGGCCCCGAATAAGTCCCTAAGCTCACATGGGACTGATGGGGACTTTTGACACTTTATTCCTTGTGGTAAACTGGTAAACCTAAGGTCTCTACGAAGATTTGGCTCTGTCGGAATTTTCTTTATTTCAATTGTCTAAAATGACCGGACTAATACGTGGCATATGTGTGCATACTATGTAGAACATGATTCTTACAAGCGCAATATCTAGGAAATAGTGGGTCTTAGAGAAAAACATAGATACCATTTTTATAGAGAATTTTAAGATCTACAACTTTGCTCTGAGGTACTTTTTCGATACAACTACCGTTTTCGAGAAAAATCCAAAAAACCTAAAATTTTGACCTTGGGCCCCGAATAAGTCCCTAAGCTCACATGGGACTGATGGGGACTTTTGACACTTTATTCCTTGTGGTAAACTGGTAAACCTAAGGTCTCTACGAAGATTTGGCTCTGTCGGAATTTTCTTTATTTCAATTGTCTAAAATGACCGGACTAATACGTGGCATATGTGTGCATACTATGTAGAACATGATTCTTACAAGCGCAATATCTAGGAAATAGTGGGTCTTAGAGAAAAAACATAGATACCATTTTTATAGAGAATTTTAAGATCTACAACTTTGCTCTGAGGTACTTTTTCGATACAACTTACCGTTTTCGAGAAAAATCCAAAAAACCTAAAATTTTGACCTTGGGCCCCGAATAAGTCCCTAAGCTCACATGGACTGATGGGGACTTTTGACACTTTATTCCTTGTGGTAAACTGGTAAACCTAAGGTCTCTACGAAGATTTGGCTCTGTCGGAATTTTCTTTATTTCAATTGTCTAAAATGACCGGACTAATACGTGGCATATGTGTGCATACTATGTAGAACATGATTCTTACAAGCGCAATATCTAGGAAATAGTGGGTCTTAGAGAAAAAAAATAGATACTATTTTTATAGAGAATTTTAAGATCTACAACTTTGCTCTGAGGTACTTTTTCGATAAAACTTACCGTTTTCGAGAAAAATCCAAAAAAACCTAAAATTTTGACCTTGGGCCCCGAATAAGTCCCTAAGCTCACATGGGACTGATGGGGACTTTTGACACTTTATTCCTTGTGGTAAACTGGTAAACCTAAGGTCTCTACGAAGATTTGGCTCTGTCGGAATTTTCTTTATTTCAATTGTCTAAAATGACCGGACTAATACGTGGCGTATGTGTGCATACTATGTAGAACATGATTCTTACAAGCGTAATATCTGGGAAATAGTGGGTCTTAGAGAAAAAATCATAGAGATCATTTTTATAGAGAATTTTAAGATCTACAACTCTGCTCTGAGGTACTTTTTCGATAAAACTTACCGTTTTCGAGAAAAATCCAAAAAACCTAAAATTTTGACCTTGGGCCCCGAATAAGTCCCTAAGCTCACATGGGACTGATGGGGACTTTTGACACTTTATTCCTTGTGGTAAACCTAAGGTCTCTACGAAGATTTGGCTCTGTCGGAATTTTCTTTATTTCAATTGTCTAAAATGACCGGACTAATACGTGGCGTATGTGTGCATACTATGTAGAACATGATTCTTACAAGCGTAATATCTGGGAAATAGTGGGTCTAAGAGAAAAAACATAGATACCATTTTTATAGAGAATTTTAAGATCTACAACTTTGCTCTGAGGTACTTTTTCGATAAAACTTACCGTTTTCGAGAAAAATCCAAAAAACCTAAAATTTTGACCTTGGGCCCCGAATAAGTCCCTAAGCTCACATGGGACTGATGGGGACTTTTGACACTTTATTCCTTGTGGTAAACTGGTAAACCTAAGGTCTCTACGAAGATTTGGCTCTGTCGGAATTTTCTTTATTTCAATTGTCTAAAATGACCGGACTAATACGTGGCATATGTGTGCATACTATGTAGAACATGATTCTTACAAGCGCAATATCTAGGAAATAGTGGGTCTTAGAGAAAAAAAATAGATACTATTTTTATAGAGAATTTTAAGATCTACAACTTTGCTCTGAGGTACTTTTTCGATAAAACTTACCGTTTTCGAGAAAAATCCAAAATACCTAAAATTTTGACCTTGGGCCCCGAATAAGTCCCTAAGCTCACATGGGACTGATGGGGACTTTTGACACTTTATTCCTTGTGGTAAACTGGTAAACCTAAGGTCTCTACGAAGATTTGGCTCTGTCGGAATTTTCTTTATTTCAATTGTCTAAAATGACCGGACTAATACGTGGCGTATGTGTGCATACTATGTAGAACATGATTCTTACAAGCGTAATATCTGGGAAATAGTGGGTCTTAGAGAAAAAATCATAGAGATCATTTTTATAGAGAATTTTAAGATCTACAACTTTGCTTTGAGGTACTTTTTCGATAAAACTTACCGTTTTCGAGAAAAATCCAAAAAACCTAAAATTTTGACCTTGGGCCCCGAATAAGTCCCTAAGCTCACATGGGACTGATGGGGACTTTTGACACTTTATTCCTTGTGGTAAACCTAAGGTCTCTACGAAGATTTGGCTCTGTCGGAATTTTCTTTATTTCAATTGTCTAAAATGACCGGACTAATACGTGGCGTATGTGTGCATACTATGTAGAACATGATTCTTACAAGCGTAATATCTGGGAAATAGTGGGTCTTAGAGAAAAAATCATAGAGATCATTTTTATAGAGAATTTTAAGATCTACAACTTTGCTCTGAGGTACTTTTTCGATAAAACTTACCGTTTTTGAGAAAAATCCAAAAAACCTAAAATTTTGACCTTGGGCCCCGAATAAGTCCCTAAGCTCACATGGGACTGATGGGGACTTTTGACACTTTATTCCTTGTGGTAAACTGGTAAACCTAAGGTCTCTACGAAGATTTGGCTCTGTCGGAATTTTCTTTATTTCAATTGTCTAAAATGACCGGACTAATACGTGGCATATGTGTGCATACTATGTAGAACATGATTCTTACAAGCGCAATATCTAGGAAATAGTGGGTCTTAGAGAAAAAACATAGATACCATTTTTATAGAGAATTTTAAGATCTACAACTTTGCTCTGAGGTACTTTTTCGATAAAACTTACCGTTTTCGAGAAAAATCCAAAAAACCTAAAATTTTGACCTTGGGCCCCGAATAAGTCCCTAAGCTCACATGGGACTGATGGGGACTTTTGACACTTTATTCCTTGTGGTAAACTGGTAAACCTAAGGTCTCTACGAAGATTTGGCTCTGTCGGAATTTTCTTTATTTCAATTGTCTAAAATGACCGGACTAATACGTGGCATATGTGTGCATACTATGTAGAACATGATTCTTACAAGCGCAATATCTAGGAAATAGTGGGTCTTAGAGAAAAAACATAGATACCATTTTTATAGAGAATTTTAAGATCTACAACTTTGCTCTGAGGTACTTTTTCGATACAACTTACCGTTTTCGAGAAAAATCCAAAAAACCTAAAATTTTGACCTTGGGCCCCGAATAAGTCCCTAAGCTCACATGGGACTGATGGGGACTTTTGACACTTTATTCCTTGTGGTAAACTGGTAAACCTAAGGTCTCTACGAAGATTTGGCTCTGTCGGAATTTTCTTTATTTCAATTGTCTAAAATGACCGGACTAATACGTGGCATATGTGTGCATACTATGTAGAACATGATTCTTACAAGCGCAATATCTAGGAAATAGTGGGTCTTAGAGAAAAAACATAGATACCATTTTTATAGAGAATTTTAAGATCTACAACTTTGCTCTGAGGTACTTTTTCGATACAACTTACCGTTTTCGAGAAAAATCCAAAAAACCTAAAATTTTGACCTTGGGCCCCGAATAAGTCCCTAAGCTCACATGGGACTGATGGGGACTTTTGACACTTTATTCCTTGTGGTAAACTGGTAAACCTAAGGTCTCTACGAAGATTTGGCTCTGTCGGAATTTTCTTTATTTCAATTGTCTAAAATGACCGGACTAATACGTGGCATATGTGTGCATACTATGTAGAACATGATTCTTACAAGCGCAATATCTAGGAAATAGTGGGTCTTAGAGAAAAAAAATAGATACTATTTTTATAGAGAATTTTAAGATCTACAACTTTGCTCTGAGGTACTTTTTCGATAAAACTTACCGTTTTCGAGAAAAATCCAAAAAACCTAAAATTTTGACCTTGGGCCCCGAATAAGTCCCTAAGCTCACATGGGACTGATGGGGACTTTTGACACTTTATTCCTTGTGGTAAACTGGTAAACCTAAGGTCTCTACGAAGATTTGGCTCTGTCGGAATTTTCTTTATTTCAATTGTCTAAAATGACCGGACTAATACGTGGCGTATGTGTGCATACTATGTAGAACATGATTCTTACAAGCGTAATATCTGGGAAATAGTGGGTCTTAGAGAAAAAATCATAGAGATCATTTTTATAGAGAATTTTAAGATCTACAACTCTGCTCTGAGGTACTTTTTCGATAAAACTTACCGTTTTCGAGAAAAATCCAAAAAACCTAAAATTTTGACCTTGGGCCCCGAATAAGTCCCTAAGCTCACATGGGACTGATGGGGACTTTTGACACTTTATTCCTTGTGGTAAACCTAAGGTCTCTACGAAGATTTGGCTCTGTCGGAATTTTCTTTATTTCAATTGTCTAAAATGACCGGACTAATACGTGGCGTATGTGTGCATACTATGTAGAACATGATTCTTACAAGCGTAATATCTGGGAAATAGTGGGTCTTAGAGAAAAAACATAGATACCATTTTTATAGAGAATTTTAAGATCTACAACTTTGCTCTGAGGTACTTTTTCGATAAAACTTACCGTTTTCGAGAAAAATCCAAAAAACCTAAAATTTTGACCTTGGGCCCCGAATAAGTCCCTAAGCTCACATGGGACTGATGGGGACTTTTGACACTTTATTCCTTGTGGTAAACTGGTAAACCTAAGGTCTCTACGAAGATTTGGCTCTGTCGGAATTTTCTTTATTTCAATTGTCTAAAATGACCGGACTAATACGTGGCGTATGTGTGCATACTATGTAGAACATGATTCTTACAAGCGTAATATCTGGGAAATAGTGGGTCTTAGAGAAAAAATCATAGAGATCATTTTTATAGAGAATTTTAAGATCTACAACTCTGCTCTGAGGTACTTTTTCGATAAAACTTACCGTTTTCGAGAAAAATCCAAAAAACCTAAAATTTTGACCTTGGGCCCCGAATAAGTCCCTAAGCTCACATGGGACTGATGGGGACTTTTGACACTTTATTCCTTGTGGTAAACCTAAGGTCTCTACGAAGATTTGGCTCTGTCGGAATTTTCTTTATTTCAATTGTCTAAAATGACCGGACTAATACGTGGCGTATGTGTGCATACTATGTAGAACATGATTCTTACAAGCGTAATATCTGGGAAATAGTGGGTCTAAGAGAAAAAACATAGATACCATTTTTATAGAGAATTTTAAGATCTACAACTTTGCTCTGAGGTACTTTTTCGATAAAACTTACCGTTTTCGAGAAAAATCCAAAAAACCTAAAATTTTGACCTTGGGCCCCGAATAAGTCCCTAAGCTCACATGGGACTGATGGGGACTTTTGACACTTTATTCCTTGTGGTAAACTGGTAAACCTAAGGTCTCTACGAAGATTTGGCTCTGTCGGAATTTTCTTTATTTCAATTGTCTAAAATGACCGGACTAATACGTGGCATATGTGTGCATACTATGTAGAACATGATTCTTACAAGCGCAATATCTAGGAAATAGTGGGTCTTAGAGAAAAAAAATAGATACTATTGTTATAGAGAATTTTAAGATCTACAACTTTGCTCTGAGGTACTTTTTCGATAAAACTTACCGTTTTCGAGAAAAATCCAAAATACCTAAAATTTTGACCTTGGGCCCCGAATAAGTCCCTAAGCTCACATGGGACTGATGGGGACTTTTGACACTTTATTCCTTGTGGTAAACTGGTAAACCTAAGGTCTCTACGAAGATTTGGCTCTGTCGGAATTTTCTTTATTTCAATTGTCTAAAATGACCGGACTAATACGTGGCGTATGTGTGCATACTATGTAGAACATGATTCTTACAAGCGTAATATCTGGGAAATAGTGGGTCTTAGAGAAAAAATCATAGAGATCATTTTTATAGAGAATTTTAAGATCTACAACTTTGCTTTGAGGTACTTTTTCGATAAAACTTACCGTTTTCGAGAAAAATCCAAAAAACCTAAAATTTTGACCTTGGGCCCCGAATAAGTCCCTAAGCTCACATGGGACTGATGGGGACTTTTGACACTTTATTCCTTGTGGTAAACCTAAGGTCTCTACGAAGATTTGGCTCTGTCGGAATTTTCTTTATTTCAATTGTCTAAAATGACCGGACTAATACGTGGCGTATGTGTGCATACTATGTAGAACATGATTCTTACAAGCGTAATATCTGGGAAATAGTGGGTCTTAGAGAAAAAATCATAGAGATCATTTTTATAGAGAATTTTAAGATCTACAACTTTGCTCTGAGGTACTTTTTCGATAAAACTTACCGTTTTTGAGAAAAATCCAAAAAACCTAAAATTTTGACCTTGGGCCCCGAATAAGTCCCTAAGCTCACATGGGACTGATGGGGACTTTTGACACTTTATTCCTTGTGGTAAACTGGTAAACCTAAGGTCTCTACGAAGATTTGGCTCTGTCGGAATTTTCTTTATTTCAATTGTCTAAAATGACCGGACTAATACGTGGCATATGTGTGCATACTATGTAGAACATGATTCTTACAAGCGCAATATCTAGGAAATAGTGGGTCTTAGAGAAAAAACATAGATACCATTTTTATAGAGAATTTTAAGATCTACAACTTTGCTCTGAGGTACTTTTTCGATACAACTTACCGTTTTCGAGAAAAATCCAAAAAACCTAAAATTTTGACCTTGGGCCCCGAATAAGTCCCTAAGCTCACATGGGACTGATGGGGACTTTTGACACTTTATTCCTTGTGGTAAACTGGTAAACCTAAGGTCTCTACGAAGATTTGGCTCTGTCGGAATTTTCTTTATTTCAATTGTCTAAAATGACCGGACTAATACGTGGCATATGTGTGCATACTATGTAGAACATGATTCTTACAAGCGCAATATCTAGGAAATAGTGGGTCTTAGAGAAAAAACATAGATACCATTTTTATAGAGAATTTTAAGATCTACAACTTTGCTCTGAGGTACTTTTTCGATACAACTTACCGTTTTCGAGAAAAATCCAAAAAACCTAAAATTTTGACCTTGGGCCCCGAATAAGTCCCTAAGCTCACATGGGACTGATGGGGACTTTTGACACTTTATTCCTTGTGGTAAACTGGTAAACCTAAGGTCTCTACGAAGATTTGGCTCTGTCGGAATTTTCTTTATTTCAATTGTCTAAAATGACCGGACTAATACGTGGCATATGTGTGCATACTATGTAGAACATGATTCTTACAAGCGCAATATCTAGGAAATAGTGGGTCTTAGAGAAAAAAAATAGATACTATTTTTATAGAGAATTTTAAGATCTACAACTTTGCTCTGAGGTACTTTTTCGATAAAACTTACCGTTTTCGAGAAAAATCCAAAAAACCTAAAATTTTGACCTTGGGCCCCGAATAAGTCCCTAAGCTCACATGGGACTGATGGGGACTTTTGACACTTTATTCCTTGTGGTAAACTGGTAAACCTAAGGTCTCTACGAAGATTTGGCTCTGTCGGAATTTTCTTTATTTCAATTGTCTAAAATGACCGGACTAATACGTGGCGTATGTGTGCATACTATGTAGAACATGATTCTTACAAGCGTAATATCTGGGAAATAGTGGGTCTTAGAGAAAAAATCATAGAGATCATTTTTATAGAGAATTTTAAGATCTACAACTCTGCTCTGAGGTACTTTTTCGATAAAACTTACCGTTTTCGAGAAAAATCCAAAAAACCTAAAATTTTGACCTTGGGCCCCGAATAAGTCCCTAAGCTCACATGGGACTGATGGGGACTTTTGACACTTTATTCCTTGTGGTAAACCTAAGGTCTCTACGAAGATTTGGCTCTGTCGGAATTTTCTTTATTTCAATTGTCTAAAATGACCGGACTAATACGTGGCGTATGTGTGCATACTATGTAGAACATGATTCTTACAAGCGTAATATCTGGGAAATAGTGGGTCTTAGAGAAAAAACATAGATACCATTTTTATAGAGAATTTTAAGATCTACAACTTTGCTCTGAGGTACTTTTTCGATAAAACTTACCGTTTTCGAGAAAAATCCAAAAAACCTAAAATTTTGACCTTGGGCCCCGAATAAGTCCCTAAGCTCACATGGGACTGATGGGGACTTTTGACACTTTATTCCTTGTGGTAAACTGGTAAACCTAAGGTCTCTACGAAGATTTGGCTCTGTCGGAATTTTCTTTATTTCAATTGTCTAAAATGACCGGACTAATACGTGGCATATGTGTGCATACTATGTAGAACATGATTCTTACAAGCGCAATATCTAGGAAATAGTGGGTCTTAGAGAAAAAACATAGATACCATTTTTATAGAGAATTTTAAGATCTACAACTTTGCTCTGAGGTACTTTTTCGATACAACTTACCGTTTTCGAGAAAAATCCAAAAAACCTAAAATTTTGACCTTGGGCCCCGAATAAGTCCCTAAGCTCACATGGGACTGATGGGGACTTTTGACACTTTATTCCTTGTGGTAAACTGGTAAACCTAAGGTCTCTACGAAGATTTGGCTCTGTCGGAATTTTCTTTATTTCAATTGTCTAAAATGACCGGACTAATACGTGGCATATGTGTGCATACTATGTAGAACATGATTCTTACAAGCGCAATATCTAGGAAATAGTGGGTCTTAGAGAAAAAACATAGATACCATTTTTATAGAGAATTTTAAGATCTACAACTTTGCTCTGAGGTACTTTTTCGATAAAACTTACCGTTTTCGAGAAAAATCCAAAATACCTAAAATTTTGACCTTGGGCCCCGAATAAGTCCCTAAGCTCACATGGGACTGATGGGGACTTTTGACACTTTATTCCTTGTGGTAAACTGGTAAACCTAAGGTCTCTACGAAGATTTGGCTCTGTCGGAATTTTCTTTATTTCAATTGTCTAAAATGACCGGACTAATACGTGGCGTATGTGTGCATACTATGTAGAACATGATTCTTACAAGCGTAATATCTGGGAAATAGTGGGTCTTAGAGAAAAAATCATAGAGATCATTTTTATAGAGAATTTTAAGATCTACAACTTTGCTTTGAGGTACTTTTTCGATAAAACTTACCGTTTTCGAGAAAAATCCAAAAAACCTAAAATTTTGACCTTGGGCCCCGAATAAGTCCCTAAGCTCACATGGGACTGATGGGGACTTTTGACACTTTATTCCTTGTGGTAAACCTAAGGTCTCTACGAAGATTTGGCTCTGTCGGAATTTTCTTTATTTCAATTGTCTAAAATGACCGGACTAATACGTGGCGTATGTGTGCATACTATGTAGAACATGATTCTTACAAGCGTAATATCTGGGAAATAGTGGGTCTTAGAGAAAAAATCATAGAGATCATTTTTATAGAGAATTTTAAGATCTACAACTTTGCTCTGAGGTACTTTTTCGATAAAACTTACCGTTTTTGAGAAAAATCCAAAAAACCTAAAATTTTGACCTTGGGCCCCGAATAAGTCCCTAAGCTCACATGGGACTGATGGGGACTTTTGACACTTTATTCCTTGTGGTAAACTGGTAAACCTAAGGTCTCTACGAAGATTTGGCTCTGTCGGAATTTTCTTTATTTCAATTGTCTAAAATGACCGGACTAATACGTGGCATATGTGTGCATACTATGTAGAACATGATTCTTACAAGCGCAATATCTAGGAAATAGTGGGTCTTAGAGAAAAAACATAGATACCATTTTTATAGAGAATTTTAAGATCTACAACTTTGCTCTGAGGTACTTTTTCGATACAACTTACCGTTTTCGAGAAAAATCCAAAAAACCTAAAATTTTGACCTTGGGCCCCGAATAAGTCCCTAAGCTCACATGGGACTGATGGGGACTTTTGACACTTTATTCCTTGTGGTAAACTGGTAAACCTAAGGTCTCTACGAAGATTTGGCTCTGTCGGAATTTTCTTTATTTCAATTGTCTAAAATGACCGGACTAATACGTGGCATATGTGTGCATACTATGTAGAACATGATTCTTACAAGCGCAATATCTAGGAAATAGTGGGTCTTAGAGAAAAAACATAGATACCATTTTTATAGAGAATTTTAAGATCTACAACTTTGCTCTGAGGTACTTTTTCGATACAACTTACCGTTTTCGAGAAAAATCCAAAAAACCTAAAATTTTGACCTTGGGCCCCGAATAAGTCCCTAAGCTCACATGGGACTGATGGGGACTTTTGACACTTTATTCCTTGTGGTAAACTGGTAAACCTAAGGTCTCTACGAAGATTTGGCTCTGTCGGAATTTTCTTTATTTCAATTGTCTAAAATGACCGGACTAATACGTGGCATATGTGTGCATACTATGTAGAACATGATTCTTACAAGCGCAATATCTAGGAAATAGTGGGTCTTAGAGAAAAAAAATAGATACTATTTTTATAGAGAATTTTAAGATCTACAACTTTGCTCTGAGGTACTTTTTCGATAAAACTTACCGTTTTCGAGAAAAATCCAAAAAACCTAAAATTTTGACCTTGGGCCCCGAATAAGTCCCTAAGCTCACATGGGACTGATGGGGACTTTTGACACTTTATTCCTTGTGGTAAACTGGTAAACCTAAGGTCTCTACGAAGATTTGGCTCTGTCGGAATTTTCTTTATTTCAATTGTCTAAAATGACCGGACTAATACGTGGCGTATGTGTGCATACTATGTAGAACATGATTCTTACAAGCGTAATATCTGGGAAATAGTGGGTCTTAGAGAAAAAATCATAGAGATCATTTTTATAGAGAATTTTAAGATCTACAACTCTGCTCTGAGGTACTTTTTCGATAAAACTTACCGTTTTCGAGAAAAATCCAAAAAACCTAAAATTTTGACCTTGGGCCCCGAATAAGTCCCTAAGCTCACATGGGACTGATGGGGACTTTTGACACTTTATTCCTTGTGGTAAACCTAAGGTCTCTACGAAGATTTGGCTCTGTCGGAATTTTCTTTATTTCAATTGTCTAAAATGACCGGACTAATACGTGGCGTATGTGTGCATACTATGTAGAACATGATTCTTACAAGCGTAATATCTGGGAAATAGTGGGTCTTAGAGAAAAAACATAGATACCATTTTTATAGAGAATTTTAAGATCTACAACTTTGCTCTGAGGTACTTTTTCGATAAAACTTACCGTTTTCGAGAAAAATCCAAAAAACCTAAAATTTTGACCTTGGGCCCCGAATAAGTCCCTAAGCTCACATGGGACTGATGGGGACTTTTGACACTTTATTCCTTGTGGTAAACTGGTAAACCTAAGGTCTCTACGAAGATTTGGCTCTGTCGGAATTTTCTTTATTTCAATTGTCTAAAATGACCGGACTAATACGTGGCATATGTGTGCATACTATGTAGAACATGATTCTTACAAGCGCAATATCTAGGAAATAGTGGGTCTTAGAGAAAAAACATAGATACCATTTTTATAGAGAATTTTAAGATCTACAACTTTGCTCTGAGGTACTTTTTCGATACAACTTACCGTTTTCGAGAAAAATCCAAAAAACCTAAAATTTTGACCTTGGGCCCCGAATAAGTCCCTAAGCTCACATGGGACTGATGGGGACTTTTGACACTTTATTCCTTGTGGTAAACTGGTAAACCTAAGGTCTCTACGAAGATTTGGCTCTGTCGGAATTTTCTTTATTTCAATTGTCTAAAATGACCGGACTAATACGTGGCATATGTGTGCATACTATGTAGAACATGATTCTTACAAGCGCAATATCTAGGAAATAGTGGGTCTTAGAGAAAAAACATAGATACCATTTTTATAGAGAATTTTAAGATCTACAACTTTGCTCTGAGGTACTTTTTCGATACAACTTACCGTTTTCGAGAAAAATCCAAAAAACCTAAAATTTTGACCTTGGGCCCCGAATAAGTCCCTAAGCTCACATGGGACTGATGGGGACTTTTGACACTTTATTCCTTGTGGTAAACTGGTAAACCTAAGGTCTCTACGAAGATTTGGCTCTGTCGGAATTTTCTTTATTTCAATTGTCTAAAATGACCGGACTAATACGTGGCATATGTGTGCATACTATGTAGAACATGATTCTTACAAGCGCAATATCTAGGAAATAGTGGGTCTTAGAGAAAAAAAATAGATACTATTTTTATAGAGAATTTTAAGATCTACAACTTTGCTCTGAGGTACTTTTTCGATAAAACTTACCGTTTTCGAGAAAAATCCAAAAAACCTAAAATTTTGACCTTGGGCCCCGAATAAGTCCCTAAGCTCACATGGGACTGATGGGGACTTTTGACACTTTATTCCTTGTGGTAAACTGGTAAACCTAAGGTCTCTACGAAGATTTGGCTCTGTCGGAATTTTCTTTATTTCAATTGTCTAAAATGACCGGACTAATACGTGGCGTATGTGTGCATACTATGTAGAACATGATTCTTACAAGCGTAATATCTGGGAAATAGTGGGTCTTAGAGAAAAAATCATAGAGATCATTTTTATAGAGAATTTTAAGATCTACAACTCTGCTCTGAGGTACTTTTTCGATAAAACTTACCGTTTTCGAGAAAAATCCAAAAAACCTAAAATTTTGACCTTGGGCCCCGAATAAGTCCCTAAGCTCACATGGGACTGATGGGGACTTTTGACACTTTATTCCTTGTGGTAAACCTAAGGTCTCTACGAAGATTTGGCTCTGTCGGAATTTTCTTTATTTCAATTGTCTAAAATGACCGGACTAATACGTGGCGTATGTGTGCATACTATGTAGAACATGATTCTTACAAGCGTAATATCTGGGAAATAGTGGGTCTTAGAGAAAAAACATAGATACCATTTTTATAGAGAATTTTAAGATCTACAACTTTGCTTTGAGGTACTTTTTCGATAAAACTTACCGTTTTCGAGAAAAATCCAAAAAACCTAAAATTTTGACCTTGGGCCCCGAATAAGTCCCTAAGCTCACATGGGACTGATGGGGACTTTTGACACTTTATTCCTTGTGGTAAACTGGTAAACCTAAGGTCTCTACGAAGATTTGGCTCTGTCGGAATTTTCTTTATTTCAATTGTCTAAAATGACCGGACTAATACGTGGCGTATGTGTGCATACTATGTAGAACATGATTCTTACAAGCGTAATATCTGGGAAATAGTGGGTCTTAGAGAAAAAATCATAGAGATCATTTTTATAGAGAATTTTAAGATCTACAACTTTGCTCTGAGGTACTTTTTCGATAAAACTTACCGTTTTCGAGAAAAATCCAAAAAACCTAAAATTTTGACCTTGGGCCCCGAATAAGTCCCTAAGCTCACATGGGACTGATGGGGACTTTTGACACTTTATTCCTTGTGGTAAACTGGTAAACCTAAGGTCTCTACGAAGATTTGGCTCTGTCGGAATTTTCTTTATTTCAATTGTCTAAAATGACCGGACTAATACGTGGCGTATGTGTGCATACTATGTAGAACATGATTCTTACAAGCGTAATATCTGGGAAATAGTGGGTCTTAGAGAAAAAATCATAGAGATCATTTTTATAGAGAATTTTAAGATCTACAACTTTGCTCTGAGGTACTTTTTCGATAAAACTTACCGTTTTCGAGAAAAATCCAAAAAACCTAAAATTTTGACCTTGGGCCCCGAATAAGTCCCTAAGCTCACATGGGACTGATGGGGACTTTTGACACTTTATTCCTTGTGGTAAACCTAAGGTCTCTACGAAGATTTGGCTCTGTCGGAATTTTCTTTATTTCAATTGTCTAAAATGACCGGACTAATACGTGGCGTATGTGTGCATACTATGTAGAACATGATTCTTACAAGCGTAATATCTGGGAAATAGTGGGTCTTAGAGAAAAAACATAGATACCATTTTTATAGAGAATTTTAAGATCTACAACTTTGCTCTGAGGTACTTTTTCGATAAAACTTACCGTTTTCGAGAAAAATCCAAAAAACCTAAAATTTTGACCTTGGGCCCCGAATAAGTCCCTAAGCTCACATGGGACTGATGGGGACTTTTGACACTTTATTCCTTGTGGTAAACTGGTAAACCTAAGGTCTCTACGAAGATTTGGCTCTGTCGGAATTTTCTTTATTTCAATTGTCTAAAATGACCGGACTAATACGTGGCATATGTGTGCATACTATGTAGAACATGATTCTTACAAGCGCAATATCTAGGAAATAGTGGGTCTTAGAGAAAAAAAATAGATACCATTTTTATAGAGAATTTTAAGATCTACAACTTTGCTCTGAGGTACTTTTTCGATAAAACTTACCGTTTTCGAGAAAAATCCAAAAAACCTAAAATTTTGACCTTGGGCCCCGAATAAGTCCCTAAGCTCACATGGGACTGATGGGGACTTTTGACACTTTATTCCTTGTGGTAAACTGGTAAACCTAAGGTCTCTACGAAGATTTGGCTCTGTCGGAATTTTCTTTATTTCAATTGTCTAAAATGACCGGACTAATACGTGGCGTATGTGTGCATACTATGTAGAACATGATTCTTACAAGCGTAATATCTGGGAAATAGTGGGTCTTAGAGAAAAAATCATAGAGATCATTTTTATAGAGAATTTTAAGATCTACAACTTTGCTCTGAGGTACTTTTTCGATAAAACTTACCGTTTTCGAGAAAAATCCAAAAAACCTAAAATTCTGACCTTGGGCCCCGAATAAGTCCCTAAGCTCACATGGGACTGATGGGGACTTTTGACACTTTATTCCTTGTGGTAAACTGGTAAACCTAAGGTCTCTACGAAGATTTGGCTCTGTCGGAATTTTCTTTATTTCAATTGTCTAAAATGACCGGACTAATACGTGGCGTATGTGTGCATACTATGTAGAACATGATTCTTACAAGCGTAATATCTGGGAAATAGTGGGTCTTAGAGAAAAAATCATAGAGATCATTTTTATAGAGAATTTTAAGATCTACAACTTTGCTCTGAGGTACTTTTTCGATAAAACTTACCGTTTTCGAGAAAAATCCAAAAAACCTAAAATTTTGACCTTGGGCCCCGAATAAGTCCCTAAGCTCACATGGGACTGATGGGGACTTTTGACACTTTATTCCTTGTGGTAAACCTAAGGTCTCTACGAAGATTTGGCTCTGTCGGAATTTTCTTTATTTCAATTGTCTAAAATGACCGGACTAATACGTGGCGTATGTGTGCATACTATGTAGAACATGATTCTTACAAGCGTAATATCTGGGAAATAGTGGGTCTTAAAGAAAAAATCATAGAGATCATTTTTATAGAGAATTTTAAGATCTACAACTTTGCTCTGAGGTACTTTTTGGATAAAACTTACCGTTTTCGAGAAAAATCCAAAAAACCTAAAATTTTGACCTTGGGCCCCGAATAAGTCCCTAAGCTCACATGGGACTGATGGGGACTTTTGACACTTTATTCCTTGTGGTAAACTGGTAAACCTAAGGTCTCTACGAAGATTTGACTCTGTCGGAATTTTCTTTATTTCAATTGTCTAAAATGACCGGACTAATACGTGGCATATGTGTGCATACTATGTAGAACATGATTCTTACAAGCGCAATATCTAGGAAATAGTGGGTCTTAGAGAAAAAACATAGATACCATTTTTATAGAGAATTTTAAGATCTACAACTTTGCTCTGAGGTACTTTTTCGATAAAACTTACCGTTTTCGAGAAAAATCCAAAAAACCTAAAATTTTGACCTTGGGCCCCGAATAAGTCCCTAAGCTCACATGGGACTGATGGGGACTTTTGACACTTTATTCCTTGTGGTAAACTGGTAAACCTAAGGTCGCTACAGGCCCCGCATAATGATTTACCATTCCTCGTTGAAAGCATGACTCCACCAGATTCAAAATTTATTAACAGAAAACTTATACCAAATTTAAACGACAAAGAAAAATATATTGTTCATTACAGAAATTTAAAGCAAGCAATAAACCATGGACTGAAAATTACAAAAAATCATAGAATTATAAAGTTTGAACAATCTGATTGGCTAAAACAATATATTGACCTAAACACTACTTTACAACAGACCGCAAAAAATGATTTCGAAAAAGACTTTTTCAAATTAATGAACAACAGCGTATTCGGCAAAACCATGAAGAATGTGAATAAACGAGTGGATGTAGAACTTGTTAATCATTGGGATAATATTGGTCGTAAACTTGGCGCGGAAACACTTCTCGCTAAACCGAACATGAGAAGTGTTTCCACGTTTACAGAAAATTTAGTCGCGATCCAATTTAACAAGTTAAAAGTTTGTTATAACAAACCGATTTATGTGGGGTTTGCTGTTTTGGATTTGTCAAAATTGCTAATGTATGAGTTTTTTTATAATTTTTTGAAGCTTAAGTATGGTGAAAAAGTTGCTCTGTGCTATTGCGACACCGACAGTCTCATTTTATTGGTCGAAACTGATGATATTTATGTTGATATCTAAGAGAACATAAAAAAATTTGATACCAGCAATTTTAGACCTGATAACGTTTTTAACATGCCGCTGAAAAATAAATCTATGCTAGGCCTAATGAAGTACGTGTTGGGAGGCGAGATTATGTTAGAATTTGTTGGGATAAGAGCGAAGATGTATGCTCATTGTACAGATAGAGATAGAGTTAATTGGAATAAAAAGGCCAAAGGTGTGAAAAAAAGTGTGGTAGATAGAGATATTAGTGGTGAGGATTATAGACAATGTATGTTAACCGGGGAAAATATATATATCGCAAGCAGCAAATATTTAGAAGCTACAAACACGTCATATATACAATAGAACAGAATAAAATTGCATTGAGTAGTAACGACGATAAACGTTACATTTGTCCGAACGGCGTAAATACTCTCGCATGGGGGAATTCTAGAATACCATAACTGTAAATAAAGCTATCTATATTTATCACTGAACCATTAAATTCATTCATAATGTTTATATTATATATTTGTCACTGTAATTGTAAATAACTAGCTACCCTTTTCTTAAAACTACTAGAAATGCTCAGTTGTTATTCCATAAAGTAATTTTTGTATTGTAACTATTAATAATAATAATATATATATATATATATATATATATATATATATATATATATATATATATATATATATATATTTATATATTATATATATATATATATATATATATATATATATATAAATATATATATATATATATATATATATATATATATATATATATTTATATATATTGTAAATTATGTTCATATGTTCTTTTTCAACTTAAGCGCTTGAGGGATGTATTATTGATAAGAAAATACTTCAACACACAGGAAATAAGAAACGTAGTCTAATCAATTCATTATTTTTAATCGTTGAATTTTTTTCAATGAGTGACAAGGAGAAAACATGAAGAATAGAGATGTAAAATTATAAAAATGTATTAAAATAATTTTACTAATACAAACCTCGAGAATGTTCGGGTACTAGCATTGATAATTATAATCTCAAACTCTAAATCTAAATTAGTTTGTAACCAGGCGGTGACAAGTGACAAGTCGACATCAAGCGGTGACAAGTCGACATCAAGCTTTAAATTCATCGTTAGTTGTTAAAATAGTTTACATTAAGATGGTTAAAATACAGGTCGGGATACTCCATAATTGTATCTACTATAAAGTTGAGGCTAATGAAAATATTAGTAAAGACGTAGAAGAGGTGTTGAAATATATAGTGGATTATTACACAGAAGCAGTTTTTCCAAATATAGATATATCTATAGTGTTTACAGACGACGCAGAATTATTGTTTGAACCTGACGACAATCCAATTAGCTATATTGGACGGTGGTGGGAAAATAAATTAATATATCTGTTATTCCCAACAAAAATTGTTTACTATATATATAGAGAGGATTACGATGTGCTTCATTCTTTAATAGAAAATAAGACAGCTTATCCAAAATGTTATTATATGCCAATAAAGGTGGACCGATTTACTATAGTGTTGATGAAAGTCCGGTATATTCCTTGAAAGATATTTTAAATGGATATATGGTGAATGATTTGATGAGGGAAAGAGAATATAATAAGAAATCTTAAAGGTATCAACTGATGTGTTTAAACTCTCAAAAGTGATAGTAAACCTCCAACCATCGAACTTGTTTCTTATCTGATGCGTTGGAGATCTGAATGGCGTTGATGGTTTGAATAGGTAGGTATCTACATTATCTGATGAAAGTTCTTTCGGTGTAAATTTTCTATTCACACTGAATCCTTGAACATCGATGATAAATCGTCTAGTCATATGGACGATATGCTTCTTTCTCAGTATTGAACCCAGCAACATTTCTAAATGATTGATTCTTCTACGAAAACGTACTCCATTTGCAGCTCAACCACTCAATACCGCTTCTAGATTCACACTGAGATTCAATAATAAAAATTTCAACAATATCTACCCCACCAGAGTTTGTTAAAAATGATAAACACTTTTCTTCATCATGAGTTTTAAATTAATTTTCGAACTATCCCCGACAATGGAGTGTATTCAACGACTGCATCACACAATATGAGACAATTGGCTTGAGTGTTTGACTTGAATGCTTGCGTAGCTTCTAATTCAATTTTTAAATCTACAGTTGATGATTTAATACTCTCATTTTGTTTAGATACATCAAAAACAAATAGAACATGATCTCTGAATTGAACCATATCCAATATTGGTTCGTTTTATACCAGGTGTCTCCAAACTTTCCAGCCTTAGAGCTATATTGATTACTCCAGTAAGTTCCGAGGGCCAACACCAAATTATCATTGTTGCCGGTGGTAAAAAGTGAAATAGTCCACTGATGAAAAAAAAAGTCCGAAAAAGTAGGCAACGTTTAAAAAAGGCTGAAAATCGGTCCGCAAAACGGCAACACTGCATATTATTAATTTTTTTTGTCATTATCTGTAATTTCTAGATTAGTCGTAGAGTACGAGCCATGAGGAGTAACGTGACACGACATCTGGTGGACACAAGCGGAAATAGGTAGTACCTTCTATCGCTAACAGCTGGCGCTAATAGCACGTACAGAATAATCTCGTTGGTTCGAGAAAGTTCTGGTGTCTTCCACTCACTTCTAGTAGGCAGTAATTGGAATATAAAAGAAGGCTAGCGGCGCAACCACAAGGCAGTTCCTATGACACTGTTGTGAAATAAAATAGTGCGTACCTCCTTAAAACGTGTTTGTGCGTATTTAAGTTTAAGACATCTTTGTAACAGTATTTTGATTTGAATTGTTGCTTTTGTGTGTGATTTAGTAGTATGGAAAAGATGCGAAAAATTGATAGTGAATGCAGAAAATTCAAAGATGAGTGGAACATTCAGTATTTCGTAATAGAGTCCAGTAACAAGGCGCTATGTTTGATTTGCAATGAAAGCATAGCCGTTCTCAAGGAATATAACATTAAACGTCATTATGAAACAAAACATTTTCAAAATTACTCAAAATATACAGGAAGTTTGCGGAGAGAAAAATTCGAAGCTATGAAGCGCGGATTGAAATCGCAGCAATCTTCATTTACAAAACTCAAAACTGAACAAGAATCTGCAACTCGTGCCAGGTTTCGTGTGGCTCTTGAAATTGCAAAACGTGGAAAACCATTAACCGATGGAGAAATGATCAAAGATTGCATAATTGCAGTAGCGGAAGAAATGTGCCCTGAAAAGGTAAATTTATTAAAAACTGTCAGTATGTCAGCTAACACTGTGGCTCGAAGGGTAGAAAACATCGCTGAAAATATATCCTCTCAACTGTTCGACAAAAATGGACATGTTTTGTGTTTTTCTTTGGCCTTGGATGAGTCAACGGAAGTGTCAGATACTGCTCAGGTGTTGATTTATATTCGAGGAGTAGATAAAAGCTATGAAGTGCATGAAAAACTTCTTGATATGTATAGTATTCATGGCACAACAACTGGTACAGATATTTTTAAAGGAGTTGAAATGGCCATTAATCAAAAGAACCTTCGATGGTAAAACTTGAAATGTATTACAACTGGTGGAGGCAAAAACATGAGTGGGAAAGATAAAGAAATGGTTGCTCTTGTGTCAAAGGCTGTAGAAAATGACGGTGGTTCCAAACCATTAGTCTTACATTGTATCATTCATCAACACTCTTTGTGCGGAAAATGTTTGGATAAGTCTGAAGTTCTGAAACCAGTCATATCAACTGTTAATTTTATCAGATCTTTTTTGGCTGAATCACCGACAATTCCGACAATTTATTGAAGAGATTGGAGAAAATGACTTACCTTATCATACTGCCGTACGTGGGCTTAGTTGTGGGAAAGTCCTTCAGCGCTTTTTTGAACTTCGAGCAGAGATTTTCGAAATTTTTTTGAATGAAAAGCATCGCCCTCTTACTGAATTACAAAACAACGCATGGCTCTGGAAGTTAGCATTCTATGTTGATTTGACAAAACATGTGAACGAACTGAATTTGAGATTGAAAGGAGAAAACCAGCATCTTAGTGATTTATGTACTAATATCAAATCATTCCGGAAGAAATTGATACTGTTTCAATCACAACTACGAAGTAAATGTTTTTCACATTTTAAAACATGTGAAATATTCAGCCACACCACTGATACTGAGTTTCCTATCGATTTTGCAATCGAAACTTTGAGTGCTTTGAAAATAAATGTTGATACTCGTTTCTCGGACTTTGATGCCATTGAGAATCAAATTAAGATTTTTCAGAATCCTTTTGATACTGACATTGAAACCCTAGCCCCGGAACTTCAAATGGAAATGATTGATCTACAGTGCAGTGATATAATTAAGAACAAATAGCAAAACTCATCTTTGTTGTAATTTTATAAGAGTCTTCCACTGACACAATTTGATAATTTGCATAAATTTGCTCGTGGACTGTTTTCTATTTTTGGTACTACTTATTTGTGTGAGAAGACCTTCTCCAAAATGAAGTACACAAAAAATGTTTACAGATCTAAATTAACTGATGAGCATCTTAAATCTCTTTTAATAATTGGTACAAGTAAAATTAGTCCAAAACTACAAACTATTGCCAGTGGAAAATCTCAATTACATAAATCTCATTAGTATTTCATATGTCATTATGCTTGTTATAAGTTATGTTTTTATTTAAAATGTATAAAATGTTAGTTGGATTCATTTCAATAATTTGTTAGTTATTATATACTGAAGTTAAATTTTCTGCATATTATACATGTCTTTACTCATTACAATTCTGTGTTTCTTTATCCAACTTTTCACAAAAACAATAACCATAAGCCTAAAACAATGTTATGAGTAGTTAGCCCATGACCATATCAATGTTAGAATGTCAAAATTAGAATAGTTCAGTAAACTAATTTTAATTTGCTATAAAAAATATGTTCTCTAAAAGGAGTTTTCAAGTATGCTAGCTCTACGCGGGCCGAACAAAATCTGTCCGCGGGCCGGATGTGGCCCACTGGCCGTAGTTTGGAGACCCCTGGTTTATACCATCGCCATAGTAACTGTTTTGGAAGTGGCATACATGTAATAAACTTGAGCATAATCACCATTATTCATATCAAGATTTAAGTTATCATATGGATATGAATTCGAGTTTGGATAAATTTTTATATTTCGCAGTGATGCATTATCAAATTTGGAAGCGTTTTTTGTATGAGTATCTCTTCGCCCCTCTTGCAGTGCAATTATACCATATCGAGGCTTCTCCAGAGCTGTAGATGTTTTTACAGACCGGATATCTCTATCGGTATTTTTTAAAGCAGGTAGTTCATGCAACTCCCACTTTCGGAACGGTATTAATATCGGTTTATCTTCTTTGAGTTTGTTCAATACATTTAATCGAGCTTCGTCGTTGAGTTGGAGATGGGGAATTCGCCAGTAAATTCTATCAATATTGAGAGTTATATTTGCATCTCCTATGTAACAGTTCACATCAGTTCTAGCTCGAAGTAGATTTAATTCCTGCTTCACATAAATTAATATTTTTGTATAATCTTCAGCAAAACCCAATAAATATTTCAATGGAATTAGAGCATAGAACCTTTTGCTCTCATCAAAGTATGTAACATTTGCAGCATTTTCAGCCCAACCGCAAAGGTCGAGTAAGCGCTGATCTCGCTTGGGGTTGGAGAGTAATCCTTTCATCGTGCTTGTAATTCCTACATCTCGATTCTTATCTACTTCAACTCCATTCAATTTATAGCGAACTTCATCAAATAAAAACGCATATGCATTTTTCACAAACTCAAAGTTGCGTATAGTTGCAGGTGGGGCGAGTGTTGAAAATTTAACGGTCCCGCTCACATAAATATAACTTTCACTCGGACAAGTGTAAATGGCTTGGTGTTGTATCATTATACGAATCTCATCATTGTTTCGATAGTTTTAAGCTAGAGGGTGATATGTGTGAAATTCACTCTTTGCAATAGCCTCTTCCTAGCGAGCTTTGGAGAATATATTTATTTTATCCATACTGTCGCTTTAACTTATATCCTAGAGATAATAGTTTATTTTTTAATATAGGTGTTAACTCTTTGAGATCGAAATGTCGAGTGGTAGAATTGTATGGTATCCTTTGTTTCGTGGCGGCTTGAGCGGCTTGCTCGTCTTTCGCCGTCTTTGTCTTGTTTTTCGTTTGTTTTTTTGTTGTTGTTTGTCTTTTGTTGTTGTCTGTTGTTGTTGTCTTTGGTTTCGGCTCTGTTTTGGCGAGAAACAATAAAACGGTTCTTTTCAGTTTTTTTTTTGCCCTTGGTTTCTTCGTCTCTTCTGCTGTGGCCTCTTGTCCTCGGCTGGGTTGGTCCTGCTGTGGTGCTGTGATCTTTTGACTTCCTTCTTTGATTCTTCTATGTTATCTCGTTTGCTGCGGTGTCGGTGTGGTCCTTTTGTTTCGCCGGGGTTGCTCTGGGTCCCCTGTACGTAGAAAACAGTGTTATTTATTGTCTAAATGTGGTTTGTTGTAGTTTTGGGAATTACCATTTGATGTCTGTTCTGTAGTTTGCGGTTTGTTGTATTGTTATATTGTCATGTTGTCGCATGTTGCCAAATGTTGTCAAATGTTTTTTGTGTAAGTTTTGCTATGTGCTCTGTGATTGTCTCCATTTCGAGGTCTTTATGTATTTGCTCGTTGGTTATGTACCATTGCGAGTCTGTGATTTGTCTCAGTATTTTGTTTTGTATGATTTGTAGTTTATAGTTTACGTGCTTGCTAGCTTGCATTCAGCACGTCGGCGAATATGTCATTATTGGGCGTATTACTGTCTTGTACAGTTTCAGCTTATTTTCCATGTTGAGTTTACTTTTCCTGTTGATGAGGGGATAAAGATAGCCTTTAATTTGTTTTGTTTTCTTCTCAGCGTAATCCACATGCCCTGCAAAGGTTAGTCTTTTGTCCAGTATAATACCTAGATATTTTACCTGATTTTCCCATTTTATAATTCTGTTGTTAATCCTGAGGCGCTTTGTTGGGATGTGTTTGAATTTTCTTCTTGTGAACATGATGGTTTGCGTTTTCTCAGCGTTAAATTGAATTTTCCACGTGTTACACCAGCGATTTATCTCATCTAGGTGGTTATGTAATTTCTCGGTGATGGTGTTCGCCAATATTCCTCTCGTGAATATAGCAGTGTCATCTGCGTATAGTGCAATTTTTGTGTTTTCCATTCTGGGTATGTCCGAGGTGTAAATGTTGTAGGGCAAGGGTCCCAGTGCGGACCCCTGGGGGACACCCGCTCTCGCTGGACGAGTCGTCGACATTGTGTCATTTAATTTCACCTGGAGCGTTCTGTTGCCGAGGTACGAAGCTAGTAGCTTTATCATCCCCATCGGGATTTTGAATTTATTCATTTTATATATTAAGCCTTCGTGCCACATCTTGTCGAAGGCCTTTGAGACATCCAGGAGTACCGCTCCCATGGCGTATCCTCTGTTGATAGCGTCAATTATCGCTTCGGTTATTCTGGTTGTCTGGTACGTTGTGGAATGTTCTTGTCGGAATCCGTACTGTTCTTCGGAGATTATTTGGTTCTCGTCAACTATGTCTGTCAGTCGTTTGTGTATTATTTTCTCCGTTATTTTTCCAAGTCCTGTTAGTAGGCTAATTGGCCTGTAGCTTGACCTTGGCCTTGTTATGTTCCTTGGTTTGTTGGGTTTGGAAATCAGTATTGCTGTGGCGTGTTTCCATTGGGTCGAAAACGTTCTGAGTTTGAGCGATGCGTTCACTATTTGGTTCATTATGTCTATAGCGGGCGGGGTTAGGTTCTTGATGGTCACATTGTTTATATTGTCACAACCGGGTGCTTTCCTGTTTTTAAGGTTTTTTATCATTTCGGTTATTTCCTCTGGCGTTGATTCTCTTATTTCGCAGTTTTCTTTGCTGTTTAGAATCCTCCTTACCGTTTCGTAGATTCCTTGAGAGTTGTGGATTGCGTTTGTGATATTTGGTGTGAATTGTTCTTCGAGGGCGTTTGCGAAAGTCACTGTCTTGTCAATATCAGAGGTTTCTGTGCTGCCGTCGTTCTTGTTGATAGGTGGTATTGTGTTGCGGTTCTGTTGTTTTAGTATCTTGGCTAAATATTACGGTTCGTCTCTGGTGTCGTTTATTCGGTCTAGTCTGTTTTCCCAGACTGTGTTGTGTTGTTCTTGTAGTGCCAGTTTTACTTGTTTTGTCAGTCTGTTCAGGACCGTTTTGTCTGTCGGTGCTAATGTACGTTAGTACGTCTTGTTTGCTTTCCGTTTTGCGCGTATTAGGCTCATTATTTCCTGTGGGAGTGTGGTTGTTCTGTTGATGTTTAGTTTTCTTGTGGCGGTTTGGAGCGCCACCTTTATTTCGTTCTCGAATGCTTGCGCCGCCTGTTCTAGGCTTAATGGGTCTGTGATGTCTGTGCGGGTAATGTCTAGGTTCTCTTTAAACTTTTCCCAGTTTATTGACGTTTTCTCGCACGTTCTTCTCGCACTTTTCGCTTGGACGTTCATGTGCACGGGGTTGTGATCGGAGCTCAAGTTTTCGGTACAGACTATGTCGATGTTTGCTGTGACGTTTTTAATTACCGCTATATCCAATATGTCCGGCGGGTATCTGTTATTAGCTGTGAAATGTGTTGGCTCGTTTGGGGCTAGAACCGTTAGTAGGCGGTTTTCTGTGTAGCGTTTTAGTTCTCTTCCTTTTTTGTTTGTTTTTCTGCAGTTCCATTGTGTGTGTTTTGCGTTAAAGTCTCCTGCGGCTATCGTTGCCGTGTTATTCTGAATATTTATTTTTTATCCAGGTCTGCAGTGTTTATTTCTTTCCCTGGTGGCGAATATAGCGAGTATAAGGCCAGTGGACCGGCTGACACTAAGACCTGTAGATCGTTTCTGTGTTATTCGTCGTGTCTACTTCGGGTAGCTCGTGATGTTTCAGGTTCCTCTTGATTATTATGGCCACTTCGCCTCTGGCTTGTTGGCCCCTGTCTTTCCTGTAGATTTGGTAGTTTGGTATGTTAAGGCGATTGCAGTGTCGCAGGTGTGTTTCGTTGATAAGCGCCACATCAGTGTTGTGTTCCGTCATGTGGGCTACTAGTTCGAGTTTCTTACTTTCGACTCCGTTTGCGTTCCAGAAGACAATCTTTAGTTCGTCTACCTTCCGTTTTCTAGTAATTTTTGATGATTTTGACGATGTTTTTGATGCTTTTTGAGTAATTTGTCAGTTAGTCCTCGTCTGTTTCTAGAGATGCGTATTTCTTTAGCAGTTTCGCTAGTTCATCGGTTATTTTGTCTATTTTTGTCTTTGTGATCGGTGTTTTCCTTTCGGTGTTTTGTCTGTTTTCGCTCGTGGTTGCTTGTGCTGCGTCCCGGTATGCCGTGTTTTCCCTAGCTGTAGCTTGTCTGTAACTGTTCGGGTTTGTCCTGGGAGTTGGTCGTTGTCTTGTCGTCTCTGCGGTTCTGTTTGTTGGTTTGGCGGGGCAGTTCCTCAATATTGAGACGTGTTTGCCTCCGCAGTTTGCGCAATTGGGTGGCAGTGTTGCTGGTTTCTCGCATAGGTGCGTGCTGTGTTTTCCAGCACATTTCATGCACCTATATTCCGCGTTGCAGTTTCTCTGTACGTGTCCATAGAGCTGACATCTGTGGCATTGTACTGTGTCTCCTTTGGGCTTGAGCGGCTCTATTCTTACGCTGAGGTATTGTATTCTTTCCATTTGGTAGATGGATTTGTACTGTTTTGGTATTTCCACTAATGCCATTTGGATAGGGGTCGCGTTCCTTCCCTTCATTCTTGTCACCTTGATTGCCGGGTAGCCTTTTTCGGTTAGGTCATTCAGAATGTCTTCTTCCATGACTTCGGTGGGGATTGCCTTGATCGCCACCTTGAGGTTCCTCTCGGAGTTCAGTTGGTGAGTGTGGAACTCGTAGTTTTCCTCTTTCATCAGTCTGTACATCTCACGATAGTCCGTTATCGTTTGTGGTTGTATTCTAATTCCGTCTCTTGTCGACGTGGCCCTTGTAAATTTGATGTGTTTGTTGTCCAGTTGCTTGCTGAGTCTGGTCCATTTTTCTTTGTTCCGTAGGATGATTGGGGTGTTGTTCTTTTCTTCGGTGGGGTTTTCGGTTTCAGTTTCTATATCGTCTTCGTCGTCAGTGTCCTCTGTGTCTAAGCATGCATACATGTTCATACTTACCTGCGATCCTGACGTGCTCTGTCTTTCCAGTTTGGCAGTTTTCTTTGGAAACTTGAACGTTTCCTCGTCCTCCTGTTCGGGTTTGCGCTTGGGGGCGGCTTCGGTGGGGCTGTCCGTGTCCATCGGCGTGGCTCTTCTCCGTGGGCGGCTTCGGTTGCTCTCTTGGGGGCGGCTTCGGTTGATCTCTAGACGGTGGTCCCTCTGGTCGTAGCTGTTTCCTGGGGTTGATCCTTGTCGGTTTGGCTTTTGTTTCTCCGGCTGATTATGTAATTTAGCAGGTACTCGATGACGCTGTCGTCCATGGTGTCCAGGACGGCGGTGTCGACTTGCAGGGCTGCGGCGGCTCCGTTGAAGGTTGTTGCAATGAATCATTTTTCTGCTTGGGTGGTTTTTCGTGGCTTTGCAAGAGTGGAATAGTATAACGTTCTTCTTGCGTGGTAGAATTGATCAAGACAGCTGCTTTTATACGATTTTCGTGAAAATGAATCCCCATCTCTCTCTCTGTCTTTCTCCCTATCTCTCTCACTTAATACTCTTCAGCTCTAAACGTACAGGTATTTTTTCACCCCAAAAATTCACAGGGCTGCCGTCTTGATCGAGAATTGTTAATGTGATGTTATCTATCGCTCGAGCGTTTATTGGTCGGTAAATAATATTTCGTGGTTCAATATTTATTGCAAAGCCCGGATGGACACTAGGCAAAAATTCAAATATAGTATGTGATAGCGTGTTATTGTAGTAAACACCGTGCACAATATTACACTCAACTCGAATACTATTCACTTTTATAATTTCTACTGGTAAATCTGACTCATGTAATTGGCTAGCTACCAACTTTCTTTTAGAAAAGCCCAACAATCTCCCTATTGAACGACTCATACGCATCTCATACGAGCCAGCTTGTATTTTAATTTGCTTTCCCTCTGCGTACTCAAATAGATTATTACAATCTTCTTCAATATTCGGAATAGTATTGTATGTATGAAATCCGATAAGTCCTAAGCAATATAATGTGTCGGGCTCTAATTCTATCGATGGATAATAATTCACAGAGAGCACATTCGTAGTACTTTGCAGCGTGAACGTCTGAGACATGACTGATGAGTTATACTGAGTTTACATTTATACAGTTATACTTGAGTATACTGTTTGACGAGAACCGCGTAAAGTTTAAAAACGTATATGTTTATTCAAAATCGCTATACCAACCGAAATATCAGTTTCATGAAAAAGTTTTAAAACCGCTCAAGGGTGTTGCATATTTCCCATTCAAAGAGAATGTAGACATTATGAAACCTAGTGATGCAAAACCCGATTCAATTTTCATATTCGATGATGTGGCTTGCGATAAGCAGGATGTGATACGAGAATATTTCAGCATGGGGCGACATAATAATATTGATTCTTTCTATCTGTGTCAAACATATACTCGCATCCCCAAACATCTAATACGTGATAATGCTAATTTTAGAATACTCTTCAAACAAGATGATTTAAACCTCAAACGTGTTTACAACGATCATATAAGCAGTGATATGGCTTTCGATAAAATCAAGGAAATGTGTTCAGAATGTTGGACAGAGCCCCATGGGTTTATAACGGTGGATAAAGATTGTAGCATTGATAAGGGGAGATATCGTAAATATTTAGATCAGTATATAAAAATAGGTAAATAGATCCATGTATATCAGTATGCCTATATATAGTCAGTATGCATCGAGACTGTTGAGGTGAGAGGATGTTTGAAAGCTGTTTAAAGCTGATTTAAACCTGTTTGAAAGCCGTTTAAAGCTGATTAAAAGCTGTTTAAAGCTGATTGAAAGCTGTTTGAAAGTTGTTTAAAGCTGTTTGAAAGCTGTTTGAAAGCTGTTTAAGGCTGATTGAAAGCTGTTTGAATCCTTTTTAAAGCTGTTTGAAAGCTGTTTAAAGCTGTTTCAAAGCTGTTTAGAGCTGTTTGAAAGCTGTTTAAAGCTGATTGAAAGCTGTATGAAAGCTGTTTAAAGCTGATTGAAAGCTGTTTGAAAGCTGTTTAAAGCTGTTTGAAAGCTGTTTAAAGCTGATTGGAAGCTATTTGAAAGCTGTTTAAAGCTGTTTGAAAGCTGTTTGGAAGCTCTTTGAAAGCTGTTGTAGAAAATACGGTATGATGGGTAGAAATGTTCAGCATAGGCTTATTGATGTACAAAGATCTATTCGTAATAAGTTCTTAGCTATGAAACTGAATAGAGTTGAAGAAGATGAATTATTAAATAAAACTTATAAACCACTAATCGAACCTTTGAAGAATTTAATAGACACATCACAACAACGGCAGCAGAATATTTTTAGAAGTTATAAGCAAGGGGTTTCCTCCCTGTACTATTCCTAAATTATCCCCATCCAAAAACAAGCAAGAAAATGATGGTGAAGTTGGGAGTAAAAGTAAAGCAACTAATTTCATACAAAAACCTAAGCGAGCACGCAATCAAGAAATTTCAGATGAGAATCTACCTCACGATGATGAAGATGTATTTAGCAGTTCAAATGCATTTCAAACGGCTGTCGAAGACCTTCAAACTATGGGTCTTTTACCGAGAAGATATGTGGAAATGCTAATAAAAGATAAAGATGATGAATTTGATACCCATATAGGTATTCATTTCAATCTGAAAACTGACAAATGGGCTATTGGAAACTCAGATGTAGAGGTTATCGGGGAAGATTTAAAAATAGAGGGGGTCGAATACATTGGTACTCCCGGTCTCTATTAATTACTTTTCAAGAAGAAACCCGTTGGCCATAATGATGATGATATGCGCAAGTATAGATAAGTAAGATACTTTGGAGAGAACTAACGTGCTGCGGAGAAATTATGATCCAAATTCACAGATTCAAGGATCTAGGACGCATAAATATAGAAACATAATTAAACCGCTTTCTGAAGAACCCGCTGCTCGCAGACATGCCGAATCAGATCCCTTCTCATCATCAGGAGGAGGGCTATTTGACTCATCTTTACATATTCCTAATTATATGACAAGAGTGCAATATCGATATTGGGATAGTCTTGAAGAGTTAGTAGACCGTTTATGTCTTTTACATGCTTCTAAGAAGGCTGGAAATACATCTTATCAGAATGAAATTGTGGCTATCGAGGAGGAATTACTGGAGGCGAATATAATAGAATGAATTGTGTATCCAAAGCTCACATTAATGATGAGCATCGACAAGTTCGGACGTCATTCAAATTGTAAAAGCGGTCAAACACGGGGCCCTCCTGGACCAGCATTTCTTTTTACCTGTACCGGTGATTTTAATGTTGAGAATAAAAGAATTTGCAACATAAGTGAACCTCAGGATAAGTCAGACGCAGCTACTAAAGATTTTGTTGATACTTCTATTGGTGTTATTAAACAGCAATTTGATCATTCTCAAGATAGCTATAATACGTTTAAAGCAGATACTGAGATTCAGCTAAAATTAATCAACAATGAGATTGGGTTTTTAAAGAAGCACTTAGAGATCCCATGTTTTAACCCTCCAGTCATTCCTGGTGCAAGTGGGTCGATTAGTCGTGCTGATAAAAGTTCGATATATTCCTTGGAAGATATTTTAAATGGGTATATGGGAGATAATTAGACTGATCTAAGAGGCGTTTTCGAATATGAGCTGCAAAAGACAAAATACCTTGAGACGACGTCAACCTGTTTCTACGAAGCCCGTTAAATAGGATGTGGTGAATGAATTACATAAGCCCGCTAGAAAAATTTTAACAGACGTAGAGTTATATTAAAAGGTATAGATAATTTATGGCAGGCAGATTTAGCTTAATTCGGTCCTTATGCTCATGAAAATAAAGACTATAAATTTATTTTGGTGGTGATTGATTCTTTCTCAAAATTTCTGTGGACTGTTCTGTTAAAGGATAAATCTGCAGTAAGTATAACAGATGCATTCAAGAAAATTTTTCAAGAGAGTAATCGTACACCACGCAATCTACAAACAGATCAAGGTAAAGAGTTTTATAACCGACAATTTAATGTGGTAATGAAAGAGAAACATGTTAATTTTTACTCAACGTATACCATCATGAAAACATGTATGGCTGAACGGGTTATTCGCACTCTAAAAGAGAAATTATATCGAGCATTCAGTCTAAATGGAAAATATGATTGGTACTCTATATTGGATGAGATAACTAGAGATTACAATGCAACAAATCACTCAACGATTGGTATGAAGCCTAAAGATGTAAATTTAAATAATGAGAAGCAATTACTGGAAACAGTTTATTCACATAGAAAAATTGCCGGCAGAGGGCGATTTCGAGTGTGTGATTTTGTACGTATAAGCAAACAAAAGACTATGTTTGCTAAAGGATATACTCCTAATTGGTCGACAGAACTGTTTAAAATTCTAAAAGTTAAAATTTCTAACCCTGTTACATATTTATTGGAGGACATTCAGGGTAGACCAATCCAAGGGGCATTCTACGAGTATGAGCTGCAGAAGGCTAAATATCACGATGTCTACTTGGTTAAAAAAGTGCTGCGTCGAAAAGGGTCGAAGGTGTATGTGAAATGGCTTGGGTTCGATGATTCACAGATTAGCTGGATTGATGAAACTAATGTGCTTTAAAAAATATGTACTTATTATAAAATATTCATTATTCTGCTTATAAATGTTAATAAATATGTATTTTTATTCTACTAATAACTTGGTTTTATTTTTACCTGTAATCCTGAAACTGAATAAAATGGATAAGAAAAACGATATACATTGTTAAATTTTTATTTTATTATAATTAGTAAAAATCATTAGAGATTAGAAAATCCCCCCTCTTTTTTCATCAATACATTTATAGCATTTATATCGGGGTGGTGGGGGTCCATCAATCTGATCTGAATCAGTTGGTAGATTGTAATGTTTGTAACATGGGAGACAGGCGGCTATATCTTCATCTTCTTGAAAATGCGATGGAAGCGCATCCCACATCGATAGTAGTTCCCGGGATGTTATATGTGTCATTAAATGTAATTTATATTGATTACAGCAAGCACAGCACCTATCCATTGATACACAGTTTAGAAAAAAGTTGATAACACTTTTTAGCATCTTGATATCTTTTAATTATTAATTTTAATCGCCGAATTATTTTAATGTGTTGCTCCAATCGTGCTTTACTTTGTACTAACCGTTCTACTGTATCGTCGGTGATCTTAACCATTACACTGTCGGGTTGATTCTATATCTTTAAATAATTTACATTTTTTGTACGCCAATATCTCAAACATATATTCTACGCTTTCAAACTGCTGAGAAGATATTTGTAGTAGGTTTTCCAGCGTAGATATGAAGTCACAATCTTTTGGTAAGTTTATAAAATGCAGCAGCCACTCGTTGTAATAATCGGCAAGGTTTAATGTTTTCAAATGCTCCAAGCGATAATCAATTAATTTAAATAAGCCGTCTAACTTGCATGCAGCCTCTTCCTCTAGATCGAATTGAACCCCCCTACTTTGTAATGTGATATTTCCGCTTCTATTCCTTTTGACTGATGAGTGAAAAGTTATGGTAAAGCTGTCGCAAGCTGGTACTCCTGCGGTATATGATATCCCCGTCTTTTGAGTTTCTAGCAAAGGGCTGCAGTTGGGGCACTTCCTTTTAACTCCTCTTTGTAGTTTAATCGCTGGTGTTGAAAATAACGTATTCACCTTTTGCCATTCAATTTTTAATTAAACAATTTTTAAATGAAATTGTATATATATAAATTATATATATAAAAATATTTTTAAATTAAATTAAATTATTTTTAAATTAAATTGATTTCTTTTTAGATAAAATTAAACTATTTTTAGATTAAATTAAATTATTTTTAAATTAAATTGTTTTTAAATTAAATTAAAATATTTTTAAATTAAATTAAAATATCTTTAAATTAAAATAAATTATTTTTAATTTAAATTCAATTACTTTTAAAATAAACTAAATTATTAAAACAAAAATTGAATTATTTTAAAATAAAATTAAATTATTTTTAAATATAAATAATTTGTTTTTAAATAAAATTAAATGATTTTTAAATTAAATTAAGTTATTTTTAAAATAAATTTAATTATTTTTAAATTAACTTAAATTATTTTTAAATTAAATTAAATTATTTTTAAATTAAATTAAATGATTTTAAAATTAAACAATTTAGTTTTAAATAAAATTTAATTATTTTTAAATAAAATTTAATTTAATTTTAAATAAAATTACATTATTTTTAAATAAAATTAAATAATTTTTAAATTAAACTAAATTATTTTTAAATAAAATTAAATAATTTTTAAATTAAATTAAAATTTTTCAAAAAAAATTAAAATATTTTTAAATTAAATTAAATTATTTTTAAACTAAATTATTTTTAAATTAAATTAAATTATTTTCAAATTAAATTAAATTATTTTTAAATAAAATAAAATTATTTTTTAATTAAATTCAATTATTGTTAAATTAAATTAAATTATTTTTAAATTAAATTTATTTATTTTTAAATAAATTAAAATTATTTTTAAATTAAATTGTTATTTCTAAATTAAATTGAATTATTTTTAAATTAAATTAAACTATTTTTAAATTAAATTATTCTTAAATTAAATTAAATTATTTTTAAATAAAATTAAATTATTTTTAAATAAAATTAAATTATTTTTAAATGAAATAAATTATTTTTAAATTAAATAAAATTATTTTTAAATTAAATAAAATTATTTTTAAATTAAACTAAGTTATTTTAAAAAAATTAATAATTTTTAAATAAAATAAAATTATTTTTATATTAAATTAAATTATTTTTAAATAAAAATAAATAATTTTTAAATTGAATTAAATTATTTTTAAATTAAATTAAATTAATTTGTTTAAATAAAATAAAATTACTTTTAAAGTAAATTAAGTTATTTTTAAATTAAATTAAATTATATTTAAATTAAATTCAATTATTTTTAAATAAAATTGATATTTTTAAATAAAATTAAAATATTTTTAAATAAAATTAAATTATTTTTAAATAAAATTAAATTATTTTTAAACTAAATTAAATTATTTTTAAATTAAATTAAATTATTTTAAAATTAAATTTATTTATTTTTAAATTAAATTACTAAAAAAAAATTGAATTATTTTTATATAAATTTAATTTATTTTTAAATTGAATAAAATTATTTTTAAATGAAATAAAATTATTTATAAATTAATTTATTTCTAAATTAAATTAAATTATTTTTAAATTAAATTATAAATTCTTAAATTATTAAAAAAAAAAAATGGAATTATTTTTACATAAAATTAAATTAATTTAAATAAAATTATTTTTAAATAAAATAAAATAATTTTTTAATTAAATTAAATTATTTATAAATTAATTTATTTCTAAATTAAATTAAATGAATTTTAAATTTATTTTTAAATTAAATTACTAAAAAAAATATTGAATTATTTTTATATATATTTAATTTATTTTTAAATTAAATAAAATTATTTTTAAATGAAATAAAATTATTTTTAAATTAAATTAAATTATTTATAAATTTATTTATTTCTAAATTAAATTAAATTATTTTAAAATTAAATTAAATTATTTAAATTAAATTAAATTATTTTTAAATTAAATTATAAATTTTTAAATTATTAAAAAAAAATTGAATTATTTTTATATAAAATTAATTTATTTTTAAATTAAATAAAATTATTTTTAATTAAAATAAAATTATTTTTAAATTAAATTAAATTATTTATAAATTAATTTATTTCTAAATTAAATTAAATTAAATTATTTTTAAA